>OX328129.1:42915071-43459023 GCA_946811695.1 Gonocerus acuteangulatus
TGATTTTTTCTCCGGAATTCCCCTCCTTTATAGCCCTGCTTCGTAGACTATGCGTCTGAAAAAATCATTCCCTTGACAACCACCGAGGACGACACATAGCAGCCTGAGGAAGTCGGAGATGAACCCGACGAAATATTGCAGTAAGGAGAGGAAGAACACCGCTGGAGAGAGAAGCCGTCTCACAAATCAATCATTTCAACCCCAGCGAAGTAACTTAAAACAAAACACACACACACACATATATATATATATATATATATATATATATATATATATATATATATATTTATATTTAACGTTTTATCAACACTTGGGCTATTAACGCCCAGGTTGCCACCCTATTATAATACCAACAGCACGTGGTCGGTCACGCCCGACGTTCCTTCGGTGATCTAGAAGAACCGTACATTCAACATGGCTATGGCCTTTGGCGGGCATTATTGATGTTTTTATTACTAATTCTTTTTCTTCTTTTTTTTCGCTGTTGAAGAAATCATCAATTTCCGTTTGTTGCGATATACGTTTATTAATAATCATCCCACTTGTTACCATTTAGTCCAATATCCTTTTAAAATTATATTTTCTTTGCGTTCGACGTGCATCTGAGATTCTATTTGACTTCCGATTTTTATAAGTACCTAATACTGTAAATGTATAAGAAAAACTGGCAATATTGAAATGTTGTGTACAAGAAATTATTTTGAAAACCTGGGCCATGTCCGCAAAAATTGGCAAAAAGGAAGAAAGATGGCGCAACTGAATGAGCAGATTGGAAAGCACTTATAAATGCCCAAATAATTGATTTGGTATTAGTGAGTAATTATATCTGCGTAATTATTATTGTTTTATATTTATTAATTGAAACATTGGCAATTTTCTTTTTACTAATAATATTATCCAATTATTTCTACTGAAATTAATTAATTACCTGATAAATTTATCTTAAATCTTACCTCATTAAAGGGAGAGTAGATGGTTTATTTTTAATTGTCTTAGTTCTATACAAACTCGATTGGATTGGGGGAGCGGGGGTTGTTCTTAACTTCTTAGCGGAAATTAAACAGCTGTCAATATGATTTTTCATTAAAATCTCCAGATTCTTTGATTAGCTAAGTTTTTTCCTATTGGATGTTTACATCTCGTTTCCTTCCGCATTACGATTAAATTGGCCGAGTGACACTGCTGGTAGCTTTTGACTAATATGGACAATATAACGACAAGGCAATGGACATAGCCACGTTGGATACACCCGTGATGATGAGGTAAGCCAACGTTGGGAGTGGTCACTACCTGAATGGGTGACCGACCACATGCTGTCGACATTATGAAGGGAGGCAACCTGTAGACTGTCCGGCTTAGCCGTAATAGTAGTATTATAACGACACTTACGATCTTATCATTGCACCCTGAAGGCCGGACGGACGTTAGTGCTGAGGCGTGAAAAGGTTTCGATACCCACTAGGAGTGAATGGTTTCCTTTAAAAAACGAGATGGTTTTAGGCCTATCCCGACTATAAAAGCCCTATCAATAACCCGTTCCTAAAATCTGCGTTATGTATAATTATGCGATTCAATATTGGGCCCTTGCGGCGAACACAGTGGAGACATCTAGGAGACGATTTTAGACTATAAATCAGAACCTTTTTACATTTTAGTCTAAGGAACGCCCCAGTAGTAGAAAATACGTCATCATAGGGTGTTTGCGTATGGCGCTTATATTTTGTGCGATTTGGAATGCTCTGAGGGAACGGAGACAAAACTTCAAGCGCCGTTTTCTCTGACTAAAGGTGATACTATCGAAATTTCCTTATCAAACTATTTTTTAGAAAATCTATAAAGCTCTCGAACTTGCACAATCCGCCGACAGGACACTGTTTTGTTTGAGTAAATTCGCCCGAACAAATCCTAGTACTGCCAAAACGTAGCTGCTTAATATTATGGCTATAAAATATTTACATTTGGTTAGTGAGCAGCTATTTACATTCCTTATAGTTGGAGTATTTACATGATTGATTACAGCACGCCTCTGTGCCCCACGAGGGTTACCAGCAATGTAAGATGAGGAAATATTATTGATTAGGGGATTGTAGTGACTAGACAAGCGTTAGTGGAATTAGAGGTATCGGGAGGAAGAGCACTTAGAATAAAATGGAATACCAGAAAGTCATAATTGAGATATATACACGTCACATAATAACAATTACTAATAAAAACTTAAATAATACATTAACAGATTTAACTCGGGATGCCAAATCCAACTCAAGAAATTCTACAATTTTGTAACATGGTCTTTGAGTATTCGTTTCAATTTTATTGAAAGCCTTTTACTCGGGTGGATGTTTCAAAGGAAATTCTTCAAAAAAACCGCCTTCCTATAAAAAGCTGTGATATGTTTCTCGACTTTGATTTTTACGTTTTGTCTTGTAATGATGATCTCCATTAAATCTAAATTTGGTAATGTTATGGTTGAGATTGTTTACTGTTGCTAAAATATAGAGCAAGGGCAGCCTTAGGGAACGTTCATGGTGAGGATTGATTCTGCGATGCTACGATAGCTACTCCAATGAGCGCTGCCCCGATGTATTCTACATCGATGGAGGGTGTTCATGCTGACTCACCATTGCATTGGTTTTGCTGGGAGTTAAGTAACCTTCAATAGTGAATTAGCTTTTGTTTATGAAAAAGCTCTGCTTATGTTAGTGAGAAAAAATGAGCCTTTACAATTAGTTCGCAATGTTCCTGACAAAGAAAAAGGGATTGGTTTCTTACTCGGAAAAATTAATGGAATCCTATTAATTTTAGCGAGTTGGATAGACTAGAGTCACTTAAATTAATATAATTCTATTAATTGCGAGTTGGATTGGCTAGAGTTTTCTTATATCTTCTTGAGCGAGTGGAGCGTAGCGTAGCGAGCGGAAACGCATATCATGTATTTCTTAATAAATGTAAAAGATCCAAAAAAAGAGAGAGAGAAAAGGAATAAAATATGTTTGTTTACAAATATCGTTGTTTGTTATCCTTCATAACCTGCAAAAAAGTCAGCTTTAATGCTTAATAACTTTTTTCATAGTTGAGAGAATTGATTTTGATCATATTAACCTTTTTATTAATAAATATTACTTGCCATTATCTAATATGAATTATAACCGTAGATAACGAGTCAAGTAGTAAAAGATAACCAGCAAAGAACCTGTAAGCTAATCAGTAAGCTTATCAGCGAGTACGAGTAACTGTTATAAATCACTTAACTAAATAAATTCTTCAAAAGTAACTGGATGTATTCTTCGCAAAAAGACCCAATTTTCTTTCATCTCGACAACGAAATAACCAAAAAAGAATAATCACACAAGATGAAGTAATGAGAGAGGGTAGGTGACTTGCGCACTAGAGTCCTTTTGAAGGAACCAATCACAGTCAGGCCCACATCGCGGCTTCTCTCCTTACCGTGAGGAGAAAACAAAATATTTGTTCTTCCCCGCGGTCACTGCGCGAGTGCGAGAATAGCATCGGAAGTAAGGATCCTCACTATGAACACTCCCATCTTAATACATGTGTTTGTTTTACATCGGGGCAGCGCTCATCGGAGTAGCTATCGTAGCATCGCAGAATGAATCCTCACCATGAACGTACCCTTAGAATCCCGAGGTATGGTCTTCTTAGTAGCATTGGCTTGCGATTTATTACTCCATAATTCTATGGTATATAGTTGCGACTCAAAAATTCCATAATGTACTGTGACACCTCCCTTCTAGTAGTAGGGTGGGGGGGAGAGATGCAGCCCCCCCCCCCCACAATTTTGATTTATTTGGAAAAATTTGCGATAAAAACTATTGCTTAGTGTGAATGTTTGTGTACAGTAATAAATATAACTATTTAGAGTACAAATGAGTTCAAATTTTAGCATGTAAATTTCAAAAATCACGGAAATAGAACAAAAATTACAAAGCTCTCAGTTAGAAATAAAATTTTCATTTCGCCGTTCTGCTAAGAACATATTCCGTAAAAAAAAAAAAATAATTTCGTTTAGAGCCTTCTGCTCAAATTCAGGAACATAAATATGCTTTAGGTCCACCCGACAAACCTATGTAATGTACTGTATAACTTAGTCTTATTTTTCGTACATGGCTACCACGCCAGCGGACACTTTTTTCTAACTTTTGTTTTTCAGTTTAGTCATCGCTAAAGCATATTTATGCTAAAAAGCTTATTAAAACGAAAAACGTCTTCAACATATACCTTGTCAGAGGACTTCAAAACTCACCATTTTACACTAAAATATATTTAAATTTCTATCTCTGGTCCCGGCCCCTCCCGAAATTATTTCCTACATAAGTCCCTGGTGAATACAAGATAATTTCTTGTTACTTTGATAATAATTCAATTCTCAGATGCTCTGAATTATTTGAGAATAGACAATATGTGAATTTCCCTATTATCTAGGCCTAGCTCCGTGTCAAAAGTTCCTGGCATTCTTTGAGGCTGTACTAAGCTACATAGTTTTCCGCCTTCCTTTGTGGATTATACAAGAATGCGCCTCGGCCTATGAGTCCATTGTTCGTCTGATTGCTTTATTGTCTGGCTTCGGACTCAAGCCATCCATACCTTCATTCTAAAAATATTTTTCTAATAGCTCTATTATACTCTGTTATTTATAAGTTCCTATTAAAAAATAGCTCGAAACATGCTGTTAACATGAATTACCGAGCAAACGGTTGGTTGAATTGGGTTTTAGGATACTCAATTTATTGGTTATCATTAACCGATTTATTTGTAGTTTATTTACATCTTATTTTTGTCAAATTTTAGTATATATAGTATTGTGTCACTTGTAAAAGTATATGATAATTGATGGTATTGGTGTCGACCCCCCCCCCCTTGGAAGACATATACTTATCCTTACTTATTTCTTACTGTAAATAATAAAGAAACATATCTCATTTATATAACTAAATTATATTGCTTAAGGCATATGTATGTATATATTTATACACACACACACACACACACACACACATATATATATATATATATATATATATATATATATATATATATATATATACATAAATACATATTTACATTTTTGTATATGCCCCTAGACAAGCAAATGGGCCAATTACAAAGAACTGAGTGAGGAAAGAATTATTAAAAAATCAAGCAAAACTCCTTTTTTTATTGAAACTATATTTTATAAATTCATATATTTATTTTGCGTTCATTTGTATACTAATGGCGGACGACGTCTTCTGGGACTTAATTTCAAATCGTTATATTTTTGAAAACCTAACTCGCCAGGCTCTGCTTGCGGTTACTTATTTCATTATTCTTATTTGTAGGCTGTGAATCGACAAGAACTAATTAAAATGTTGAATTATTTCAAGAATACAGTTTAATTGGTGGTTTAATTTATAATATTTCTGTTTCAGGTAAGAATGGCTTAAACGACATCCTGATTTCGAGGTATTTAATGCTTAAATTACAAAGATATTATTTTTACTACAATCCTTAATCACTTCTATTTTCTCAATGACCCAATATAAGGATATAGACCAATCTCCTCATTGACCAATCTCCTCATTGACCAATCGCGGTATTGATTCACTGGTATTATTATTATTTAACCTCCATAAAGACCTCAATATCCCACTCGTTAATGATTTTGTATTATCCAGATTCGAACGTTTCCATCCTAAACTTTCACTCATCAAAATCCTGAAGTCCTCTCCCTACCAAGCATCAACCACCCACTCTCTCCACCATGGCGACTCAAAAGACATTGGCCTAGAGATCTGGCCAGAGACCAAGTGAAGTGTTTGCAATTCAATGGAAATTAACATTATGATTAAAAATTTGTATTTGTTCTTTTTTAAAACTAGATTTACCAGACCAGTCATTTTGACTGGTCGTGCAATTTCAATTCAAAATTCCTACTACATACATATAACATTTGCTTTCCTTAATGATATTATGACTTTTGTAGCTATAAGTAGAGAATACATTTAATGAACTTAATGTTACTTTATATATATTAGTAACAAATATATTTTTTGTTATTGACATTCATACCAGTACCGGGTCTGGTAAATCTAGTGTTAAAGAGAGTCCTTTGTGACGCGTTATCTATTATTATCCTGATAGGCTGTAGACTGAGAGACAACTTACAAATACCACACAACGTATTTGACATACTATCACCATATGATGTAGCCCTTACATCAACACAATACTCCAACGTTTAAAGACACTCAACATATACTCAAAAATTTAACATAATCTATAAAATTTAAATATAGTTGAGCTTTAAAGAAAATATAAACATAAAATGAAATTTTCAATTGACATTCGTCCATTTAAGAATTAAAATCGCATTTATATCACTTTAATTTGAAGTACTTATTTTTTTTTGTTATATATATATATATATATATATATATATATATATATATATATATAAAACAAAGCAGCCCCCCCCCGAAATTTTCATTTGATGGTCAAATATGTCATAAAACCTTAAAAATAAATTAAAAAAGATCTCTTAGTTAATAAAAAATAGTTTATTTTAGGTGTAATAGCGTTTTAGTTGCCTAAAACTATTCCAAGTTCTAAATTTTTCATATTCCATACCCCGGAAATGGTCTCAGCCTCCCCCCGAAATGTTCCCAGCCCCTCCCGAAATTATTTCCTATATACGCCCATTATATATATATATATATATATATATATATATATATATATATATATATATATAAATATATTCTATTCCTTTATTTATAATTATTTTGTTGTTTTTGTTTTGTTAAATTTTATAATTATTTATTTCATTTTTTCTCCTTTTCTTTTGGACTTGATCTTTATAGTCATAAAACTGTAAGTAGACCATCACCAAAAGTTGCGGGGCTCAAAACAAACAAATAAATAAAAAGAAATATTATTATCCACCATTACACAGGTATATAATTCTGAAATAAGAACTAGCAATCCCTCCTTGCCAGAATGATGCTGTCCACTTTAAAATATTAATAGACTTGACTGGATTGTAATTGGGTTGGCCGGATTAAGCCGCTAATTGCTCAAGTGCTTAACGGTGCAAATTGCCTATTAAGCAGTCACCTGAGAGAGGCCTTGACTGCCGCGTCGATACCAAGGATTCACCCACTTAACCTTCGCGAGGGGGTGCAAAAAATGTTCTCCCTTTTGGATATACCGTTTTTTATACTCCTATCTAAAGCAGGCGTAAGGAGTTTGCTTCATCCCAAAATATAAAGAGCTCGACAAATGTAAATAAAATAAATAAATAAATGTATTATCAATTATTCGCCAAAACAAATATTACATATATACATCAATTACATTTTAACATATACAGGGTGATTCAGGTAGAAGTAGCCAAACTCTAGGAGGTGGTTCTACAAATAATTTCAAACAAAAAAGTTCATTTGAAGTATAGTCCGATTCCGAAGGGAAAAGCGGTTATGCCCAATTTTCTGTTGTTTTTTTTTTTAACGTATACATATTTTTTATGTAAGATTTATCTAAGATAATTAAGGCCATAAAAAAATAGATATAATTTTCTTGAAGAAAACAGTGATTTAATTCACTAAAATCTTTGATAGAAGATACTTTCTCTCCGTCGAATAACGCACTTCTGTTTTTCTCCATGAATCAGAGCTTTATCGCGAATATTTTCCGCAGCCCCCTAACGGACTACAGATTCACTACTAACAGCGAAGTTTCTACATTTAGTAAGCAGTAAATCTATGCAAATGAAGTGGAAGTTTATTGGGGATAGGGTGAACGATTGGCTCCCTTTTGTCAAAAAATGTGGAATGAAGTTTTGTTTCTTTCAAATACCTTTTATGAAGAAATTATGGATTACTAATTTTTTATTGGCCAAACTATGAGAATCTTTTGTCCAGTCCGGAAACAATAAAAAGTAATTGAAAGAATATGTTGGAAAATCTTCATATACACATTAGTTATATAGTTCATTATATATCAATTTATACAATAATATTTCATGTTATATGTTCATTTAATTATAAAATTAATCAATTATATATTAGCAAAATTATACAAATTATACAACCAGTTAACAGATTTTAAACTCCCTTAGTTTGATATTGGCAGTTTTTCTAATAAAATGTAGGTTTGTGTTTAATTTGCATTTTGCCATGTGTCAGTCAGAAAGATATTAGTGAAGTATGAATATTTTTAATATTTTTTTTTTGATAGTTTAATAGTATATAGTAATATGTTTAGTCTCAAAAATGTGTAAATAACAAAATCTCTGTTTTGTTGCACACAAACACATATATGTTCTTTTTTATTGCTTTTTTGTGGCTGAGCGGTGGTGGACTGCATCAAATAGGAAAAACCAAAACTCCAGGTCTCCACCACAATTATTTATTCAATTTTCACAAAACGGCCATTCGGACTCTTCAGTATCTTCAGAGCATCTAGAACTTTTCTGCAGGTTGTTCACACGAACACTTAAGATTGCAATCCGAAATGCGTTTTGTGAAAATTGAATGAATGATTGTCTTGTAGACCTGGATATATATGTGTATACAAACACAAGAAGCCCAATTGGGAATCGAGCCCAAGACCATTGTTTATTTTTTATTAGTATCGGTTATTTGTAGCACAATCTTCGGCAAGCAAACTAGCCACCAATCTTAGGAATGTGCTATGCTATGCAGATCCAGCGTGGCAGACGCAGGATTTGTCATGAAAGCTGGCAGGCGGTTATTAAAAAAAAAAAAAAAAAAAAAAAAAAAAAAATCTTTCCAGCTGCTATCGTGTTAACAGATACACACATACACATACACACTCAAAAATATTAACATATTTTGAGTAGGTCATTTTTGGTATATAGTATATAGGAACGATAAAGGTTTGAGTTTTTTTTTAATCCTTCACGACAGCTACATTGCTTCAGAAAGTGGTGTAATAGGAAAATTTGTTTGTTTGAAGTGATTGAAGCGAAAGCCCCCATGTCCATCACCGCTTCCCTGGGTAGAAAATTAACTTCATAAACAATTCTTCCACAACAATACTCTCAACCCTTCAATGTCTGCCCCGCCCTTGTCCTAGGTCAGCTCACCCATACTCCAGTCCAGCGAGGGTTAAAGAGAATTTTTTATTTACAAATATATTTCATATTTTTATTATTCATATCTTTCCCGATTTTCTCTCTTTTTTATTTGCATTTTCTTTTCTCTTTCTCCTCTATTTCCAACATTTTCTAGCATTTTCCAAATAGTAATTTCTGCACTCCCTGTAGGAAAATTGAGATGTCTATATATATATATATATATACATATATATACATATATATATATATATATATATATATATATATATATATATATATATATATAAAGTAGTATAATAAAGGAAGAGGGGTCTCCCGTGCCCGTGGTCTAGTGGCTAGCACGCTAGATTCATAAGCGGGAGATGGTGGGTTCGATCCCCACCGGGAACAGGAATTTTCTCATCTCAGGGCTCGCTGAGTGAATTCCTGGCTGCACCCTGGACGTCGGCGCTAATGGCCACGATTTGTCAATGCGCCGTATAAAAAAAAAAAAAAAAAAAAAAAAAAAAAAAAAGAAAAAAAAGGAAGACTGCTTTAATGACCCCATGCCTCCTAGGATAAAAAAAGAATATATATATTTTTTTTTTTTTCGATGCTCCACATTGTCTATGAATGGCATCGATTGCTATTAATAGTTGCTCATAATGATGATATACCACGACACTAATATAGAATCCAAAGTAAAATATGGGAAAAAAAAAATAGGTAACTAAACAGAAAAATTAAATTACAGATAAAAAAAAATAAATAAATAAAAAGGAAACACAAAAATAAATTAAAAATCAAAATCGAGAAACTAAGTAATATTCATTGGATTTTGAAATAAAAAAGTAGCGGATGTTTTCATATTTTGTTATATATGTTAATATTTTCCAAGTGTGTAATAATATTGTCGATATAGTGGCTGCTGTCAGTAAGTAGGTCAGTAATGTCCCGAGGTATGTCTTCGCTGTAAGCTGGCAGTCCGTTAGTATATGTTTGACTGTTAGTTCTGTATTGCAGATTTGACATGTTGGTCTTTCAGTATTTGTCATCAAGTATTCGTGTGTAATGCGTGTGTGGCCTATTCGCAGTCTTGCAAGAACTATTTCCTCTCTCCGGGAATTTCTGTACGCGCTTGGCCAGTCATTAAGTATATGTTTGATTTGTCTTAGTTTGTTGTCTTTCATATTACTCCAGTCCAGCTGCCATTTTTCTCTTATTGTATTTCGATGCATACTAGTTAAATCTTTGAAGTAGAGTTTGTAATGTGGGTAAGTGTCTTTCTGTGTAGCAAGTTTGGCATGTAAGTCAGCAGTCGTACTCGGTAAACATCCGAACAACTCTTTTATTTCAGTGAATCTTACGAAAAAGGGCCGAGCATGTTTTCTTCTCTGTTCGTACAATTCTGTATTAGTTGTTTCTCCGAGATGACTAACACATGACAAGCCTTGGACTTTATGAAAGTATTCCGCTAATAATATTGCTCTCCTGATAAACAGTGGAGCGTCATTTGCTTCAGCATACAAGCTATTTACAGGACTTGACCTGAACGCACCTAGTGCCAACCGAAGTCCTGTATTATGTATGGGATTTACTATGTTCAGTACACTGGGCTTGGCAGACGAGTATGCTACGCATCCATAGTCCAGTAGTGACCTGGTGAAACTCCGATAGACAGTTAGTCAATATATATATATATATATATATATATATATATATATATATATATATATAGTGTAGTTTAAAAAAAAGGAAGACAAAAACCAATACAATATATATATATATATATATATATATATATAAACACTAGTGCGATTAGCTTATGCCTAAAGAAAGTTTGAGCCATTAAGTTCAGAGATGAATTGAGAAAGTGAGAGTAAGAGACAAAAACTCGGCAGGCCATGAATATGTAACAGTATTCCCACAAAAACTAGCTCAAAGCCAGGTAATGGAGTTATCCTAAAATTATTCCACGTCCTACTGACCAACCTGAATTGATAATTGCTTCGAATAATCGTAGAAATGTGTGGAAAATTATTAATGCGTATTTGGTGGACAAAATTTAAGCTCTTATTCTATGGCCACTTCATTGAAGAAATGATTTTGCTAATTTTTTGTATGTCATATTGATTACTAAAATATAATAATATTTTATTCGTTATTATATTTATTTTAGGGGCAAGGTTAGCTCATTGGTAGAGCACTGGACTAATATGCTGGAGGACCTGAGTTCAAATCCCCAGCAAGCACTAAAGATTTTTATCTTCTAGTGTCTTCGTTCATGGGTTGGCTTCGGCCTCCCTGACCGTCCCAGGGCCAACCCAGCCTTTAATTAATTTATTAATGGTCATTCACTACTATAACTCAATCTCAATTAATGACGGGACGAGAACAGGCTCTATGCAGAATTAAGTAACAAGCAACTATCAATCGAACACATCATGACAGACTACAAGGACAGGACGTACATGGACACTCATGACTTACTGACTGAAGGTTACAACAGCACAAGATATTAGAACATTTACGGAGTAAAAATGTAGACAAAAAAATTATAAAACTTAACAGAAAAGAACTTTTTAATGCAAGTATATATTGTTCTAGAGAAATAAAACAGTAAAACTTAAAAATCCAAATTAAATCAAACATTATTCTCAATAACGAAAATTGTTTTATTTTTGCATGACGACATATTTATCTAGTACCACTGGCATATTTACATAAGTTTAAATACTCTATTCTACTACGCTTAAGCAACTATAAAAAATAGCAAATCACTCTATACAAAGATCTAAGTAATAGAGACAGCTGCAATTTTACGTAGGATTCAAATTTTTTATCTAACGAAAATCTCTTCTGCATATTATTTATTTAATTTTAAAATGTATACAATATTAATTACTTTTTTTTTTTTTTTTTTTTTGTTTATCGCTTACAAGGTTTCCCCATAGCGAGGAGTAGGCCTTATATAATGTGATTAGTATAACTAATGTTAGTATTACTAGAGTCATGCATTAATCTAATTTTTATTTAACATGCACCAATATCTTAATAACATTTACAACTTAATAATTTAGAAAAATAAATTATTTACATTTATTTAAATAAATATAGTTTTGGCAATCATAATACATAAAAAATATTGTATGTAGCCTAGTTATTTACATTTGTATGCTATATAATATATTTAAAAATAGATAAACAGGAGGAAAAATACGAATATTCAAACAATAACAAAACAATGTAGAATTATTCTCCGAGCAGTGAAGCCCTGAGCTTAAACATATTCTTAAGGTATAGAAATATTTTGAAATAATCCTCTTATGAGGCTCTGTTTAAGATCTCATGCAATTGAGCGTTATCTCCTGGGTATTTCAATATTAATTACTTTTTACATTTGAAGGTATAAGCGTCCCTCGTTAATTGGATCTCTATTAAATAGCGGTAGCGCAGACCATGAATTGGCTACGGTGGGGTAATAATTGATTTTCATGCACGTGCACTGATAGTTTTTCGTTTAAAATATATTATCAATCTAACTTTGCTGGAACAAATTAAGGTTTATATTAGATGATATTTTTCTCTGTCACAAGACGTTAGATTCTTTTTTTGACAGATAAATTCATTTTACTTCTTATATTTTATATGTATATACTAATATATGACATACCAATATATTTATTTTATATATATATATATATATATATATATATATATATATAATTAGTATATTATATTTACTTCACAAATTTAGGCAACTTTTTTTTTTAGCCATGAACTTCTTCAGTAGAGCGCAATTATACAAATTAGAGTTTTTATAATGATCCGTGAAATAAAACAACAAATGTTTTGTGTGTGTGTTTTAACTGCGTATCAACTCTTGGGCTAATAAAGTCAGGCTGTCTAATACTTCAAGAGCATTTCAGTTTCTAGTAAAATTTCCACACAGATTTCTTCGTGCATTAATTGTGCAAGAATTATAGAAGTCACTTCCTTAATGGCCGTGTGAATCAACATTTGGCAATAAAACTTATGAATTACCCAGATTATGTTTCCCCTTGGTTCTCGCATTTGGATAATGATTCGCATTGCAGAGAAACGCGGTAAAGCGAAAAGTATAATCTGGTAACCATTATTAAATAAATCCAAAATTATTAATAATTATTAAAACAGAAGTAACAACACAACATAAATTGTTATCATCATTCAGTGAAATTATAAACGCACTAGTTTGTGGAGAGTTAGGTCAGTTTTTCTACTTACACTTTGAGAACAGTTCCAAATGTTCACATTTTTTTTAGCGCGTTCCCTCCCTCCCTCCCTCCATAGGTAGGAAATAGATTTATGAAGTCGACCATATACATCGTCGATACAAATGCAATATATCGAATGTGAAAAAATGTTATTTTTAATTTTTAACCTATACTGCTTGCTGTTTGTCTGATGGACAGCAAACTCTCGAATCTGAGAAAGAATTGCGCAAATTGGCAACATAACATTCAGAATTTATTGTTAAACAAGCGTAAGGAATATTATTGTTCTTCAAAAGCATAAGGCCCAACAATTCCCAATTTAGAAAGTCCACACCACACAATCCATTTCTCACTGTACTGTGGTTTAAGAAACAATTCTTTTGGGTTATCTGTTGCCCAATGGCGACAGTATTATTTACTGAACACCGTTGCTATATATATATACATATATATATATATATATATATATATATATATATATATATATATATATTATTCTTGTAGATGACCCAAAATATTTCTTAATGCTGTTAATAAAAGGACCTATCTTAGAAACGTGCATCAAATTTTCCATTCTGTAATAGATTAAGACCTAATTGTTGTGACGGACGGACTTTACAAATACCACATATAGATAAAGACGCAGCCATATTGGTAGGCTTAGGACATGACTAGTATTACCCCTGCCTCCGTAGAAGGTACATGAGGAGACGAGAGGACTTCTTAGCAAGGTAGGAATTTAAAAAAATGTTTGTTAAAGTTATTTTAAAATCTGGATTTCTAAAATATTGTATATTTTAAATATCTTTAATATTGGGAGGTGCCCCTGATGAGGTGCGAATGAATTAAGCACGAAACATGTAGGGCATGAAAAATAAAGTTGTGCGATACAAGGAAGTACTACTGACCTTGTTTTCCTAACTGATGTTTTCATTAGATCGGGATAAATTTTCGTGAGCTTTAATTCGCCAGTGATTTCTCCAGGCTCCTTAATTAGGCTCGTTTCATAAAAAAAGTCGAGAGGAATCGAGAATTTCACGGGAATTCTGAATTGCTCTCATGGCGAAATACCTGCAAGCGATGGAGTCCGGATTGGATTGATTGGCTGTCTCTCTCGTCAATGGAGGGGTACCGGGCACTTGGCCTTTCTCTGGACGGAAAATAAAGAAACACTCAGCGAGGAGAGCACTTAGGCCTGGAGTACTAGCGTTGGTATAGGGCACTTGAAAAGGAGCCATTTGTTACAGAATAGCTTGATACTTTTCTGTCCATTTGGTAATAGCTATCAATCAAATGAATTGAAGTACATAAGAACCAAATTGGGGGATGCACAAAACACACATGTCGCAAACACAAAATCGACCAAGTAAACACATCGGCAAGGAAAGCAATTAGATAAGGTTTACCGCTCTATAAAGTTCCAGAAAACCATGTGATTGAACATTCACGTGACGCCGTATGGACTACAAGGCAACCTGACCAGGAAGAAGACCGCAACAGCAAACTTTGTGAGATTAAAAGAAGCTTGTAGGGGTTAACCCTAATATGAATAGGTCATAACCCCCTCCCCCAAACACACCTTCCTCATGAAACGGTTAAAAATATATTGACACATTGCAGGACTTAACAATGAAAAATTAAACAAGCATTATCAGCTGGCAGACTCAATTGATGTTTTAGCTGATAATAACCTGCAAATGAATAACACGAATTTATGGAGGCAAAAAACTTATATTTATCAACCCTATCAATCCTTTTATGATGCTATTGTAGAAGAATTGTCTTATATTCTATTAATGATTTGAATAATCTTTGATAATTAATACCATTAGGGACTGTTCGATATTGGATACTAACACCAATATTACTTACTAATAAAACTGTTTGAACCTATTACTAATATACTGTATAGCAATATTAGTACTAATAGATACAATACTACATAACAACATTAATGGATATGCCATTAAAAAAAACAAAAACAAAGAAGAAACACAGTCGTTAGGTCTCTTTCAACTCACAACAATGTTTACAAAGCATGTACACTGCACGTCTTACATGTATTGATATAAAAGAAGAAATACACAGATTTTACATACATATTTTTGTTACCTTTTTAGTGGAGGAAGTATTGCAAAAAAAACGAAAGAAGTATCAAATCAACAGACATGTCCAGTTTTTGAATTATCGTATATTTCCTTTAATAATTCGAAATGGGTTGTGTTAAGTAAATTCATTCAAAAGCTTATTAAGAAAAAAGATTTAGCCGTCGGTTTGGAAGTGTTATTTTTGTTCGTTTTAAGACGAAATATTAAAAGTTTTTATCCCAAACTTTCCAAATCACATCAGATATAATATGGACACACGCTAAGGGTCAGTTCTCTTTAAACCTTACATCGTGCCTATTTTTTGACAGTTTTCTTGTCGCCTTAAATCGGAGGCACACTGGCCGAGCTGCAAAATACTAGCCCACGTAACCGTGGTTACTGCCGAGGAACGAAGCGCAGCAAAAAACGCTTCTTAAAAGCGACGGGACAAAAAACGCTAGTCGCTCATAGAGAGATTCTAGCGCCGTTCTTCCCCTCCCCCTTTACCCGTTAGCAGTGGGGATAACTGTACAGCTGGAGGGGGCCCGCTGTGCATCAGTCAGTGTACACCCGCAGATACACCTGCGGCACCTCATGCCAGCAACTTCTCACGACAGGTACCACATTTACGTAACTATTCTACATCAATAAACACCCATTCATTTACATATAATACACGTATACGTCTCACTCGTTTTAGCGCGTGTTCATATCATCGATACAAATGCAAAGTAACGAATATGAAGAATGCATCTTTCATTGTCAATCTTTAATAATTTCTGCTGGACTTATGTACGGCAAATTCTTCAATCTGACTTCACTCTATGAAAGGGAAAGTATTCCACTATCAAAAGGTCAAATCTGCCGAATATTTGACTGTCCAAAAAAAAAGTTATGAATAAATGCTTTTCCACTCTCAAAAGTGTTGATTTGCACATTCGTTAGTTTGCATTTGTATCGACGATATGTTATGATTCGAATAGCATAGACTAGAACCTCATATTTTTAAATGCGTTTGCAACCAATATGATTCTGTCAAGATAACTAGATATCACAGATGAAAATGACGTATTTTTAGCACTTGCCGCACTTTACTTTTTTTCCATTTATTACCCAATACCGAAAATTATATTATATCTATAATTGAATGAATGAAGGGGTCGGGGCAAAATAGTGCCAAGCAACATTTTCAACAAAACTTAACTCTTGCTGCTTTATGCTGGATATTATGTGGGACTCTCAGTTGAAATCGTTTGGGGCAACAAGAGTAAGTAGCATACTGAGCTTGCAGTAATATGTTAGAAGTATTTGCATCATAGATTGATAGTCCCACATAATATCCGACATTTAGCAGCTACAGTTATGCAGTGTTGAAAATATTGCTTGGCACTGTTTTGCCCCAACCCCTTTATATATCCGGACCCAAATTACTATTTTGCCCATAACGGCTGCAAATTTTGTTCTATTGCAACGAAACACGGGATACGTCATAAGTACCTAATGAAAAAGACGAGTTATGAAAATAAACTAAATCAGTCGATTAGAAGGTGCAAAAAATTAAATAAAAATTGATAATTGAGGTGGAGATCCGGTGGCCGTGAGTGCTAAGGCGAATGCACTCCTTGCACCTACTATTTATATTTTTACTTAAATATACATATATGGTTCTTATCCCCTCCCCTAGAATTATTATATATATATATATATATATATATATATATATATATATATATATATATATTTTTTTTTTTTTTTTTTTTTTACGGCGCATCTACAACTTGGCCATTAGCGCCGGGCTATCTACAGGATGCCACCCTTTTATAATGCCAGCAGCACGTGGTCGGTCACCCATTCAGGTACTGACCACGCCCGACATTGCTTAACTTCCGTGATCTACGGGAACCGGTGTATTCAACGTGGCTATGGCCGTTGGCTATTATTATATTAGAATTATTTTCTAGTATAATAATAATGCTAAGAGAAAATTATATTAGAATTATTTTCTCTTACTTAACAATTAATTATAATATTAACTGTGGCTCCTAATAATAATAATTATTATTATTATTATCATTATTAGGAGGTCCGGTGGCTGTGAGTGCTAAGGCGTATGCACTCCTTGCACCTACTTTTTATTTTTTTACTTAAATATACATATCTGGTTCTTATTCCCCCCCCCCCCTAGAATTATTATTATTAATTAGAATTATTTTCTCTTACTTAATAATTAATTATAATATTAGCTGTGGCTCCTAATAATAATTATTATTATTAGGAGGTCCGGTGGCTGTGAGTGCTAAGGCGTGTGCACTGCGTGTCCCGTGAGGTCGTGGGTTCGATTCTCGCTAATTGTGGTGACTTTTCATTCGAAAAAAGAAAAGCTATCAAGCGTTATATAAATGGACGTTAAAATATAAATAATAATTGAACAAGCTGTACATTAAAAATGAGGGCACCAGAAGTCAAGGGGTTTAAAAAAAAAAATGAGTTGGATATAGGAATGGGTTCTGAACACCGTAATCTTGTGGGTGGTAAAGAGATCCAATTGATTTTCTTGACAGTTGCTGCCATCTAGCTTATGTTCTCTTGAGTATTGTCACATTTTTAATAAGTCCAGAAGGAATATAAGGGGTCTGTGAGCGGATTCTTCAATTCTTTTGCATATTAATGTAAACCGGATGATGTACCTATTATGTATCATGGATAATAAACAGCTGAGGGCCTGAGGATTCGTCTTGTATGATCAGAACTGTAAAAATATATGTAAAATATGTTCAACTTTGACTCCATTTTCCTCAAAGCATTGAGTTTGTTATTTAGACCCCTTGACCTCTGGTGTCCTCAAACATAAAAGACTAAAACTATCCAATTTATTTTTTGGATTTATATCGGTTATTTTAGGCGAATTATTAAAAATTGCAGCATAAATTATTACTATTTTTTTTTTTTTTTTT
This sequence comes from Gonocerus acuteangulatus, assembly GCA_946811695.1. NCBI lineage: Eukaryota > Metazoa > Arthropoda > Insecta > Hemiptera > Coreidae > Gonocerus > Gonocerus acuteangulatus. The sequence continues at coordinate 42,933,442 of OX328129.1, forward strand.
TTTTTTTTTTTTTATTTTTTTTTTATTTTTTTTTTTACGGCGCATCAACAAATCGTGGCTATTCGCGCCGAACTATTACTATTCTGAACAATGTTGCTTAAAAATGCAGCTCCTGCGTGACGGACGTTCTCTGTTTTCCATTCACCGTCGCTTAAGAACTAGTAGAAGTGGAAAGACAGTAACGATGCGAATTAAATTAACTATGAATCGACACTGTCGCTTTCTGCTGATAGACACATTATTATTATCTAAAAATCTAATATTTCTTTGAAATTTTGGTTTTAACTTGTGTTTAAAATAATTTGACCATATAACGACCCAATAAACGTATAAATATAATTGAACGTGTCTTCGCGAGGAGAAACGCGCTAAAAAAAAAAATAGTCATAAAGTTTATGTAACATATTCCTTTCTATGAATGAATTCACTATTCGTGTAGAAGAGAACTTAATCTTTACTGAAGATTTTCTATTAATAAAATATTAAGCTCTTTAAAATTCCATTGTTTTCTAGCCTTGAGCAGTCGAGGAAAACAATCTGCCAGGTTTAAAATAATTTCCATTAAAACTGAATTTAATTTTGTATAATTGTAATGGAAATTACGTCGCCATTAGTTGAAAAGATTTCGCCCCCAAAGTTTCTGAAGGAACTAAAACTTGCGTTTAATCATTCGGATTGAACATTTCGTCAAACTTATTAACTTAAATATTCCTCTGAAGGGTAATTCCATTTTGAAGGAGTATTCCTTTTACCGCTCCAGATTTCTTTTTAAAAAAACTTCTAATTTGTTTAACTCTTCCTGGAACTGGATTTCAACGTTTCCTAATCTAAATTTTCAGATATACTTAATAGCCGTTGAAAAGTATTTTTAATTGGATGTACATTAAATTTAATTTTTAAATATTATTTTTTTTTTAATAAAATTTAATTCGCCAAACTTCGCTTTGAATCCAGATACTTTCGTTTTACGCTCTTATCCCTTATCAATTAGATTAACTGGTTTTACAAAGCAAGTTATATCATCTATTTGGGCTAATTAACCACATAGACATTAAAGCTTCGTATTTATCTTATTAAATGTAATTGACAAAGGTACGTCACGCATGAGCTGCATAATTAAGCACAGTTCTCAAAAGGTGGATAGTGTACACAGCATTCCTAAATAATTTGTTTAAAATAACCTATATAATAAATAAAAGAATAATTTTGCTCTTTTATATTTTAATTAACAGCCGACTCAATTATCACATTTTTAACTTTCTTCCGGAATGTTGTGTATGCGACAGTACTGCATTACCTAACAAATACACAAAAACTTTATATTTTTATTTGTTGGTCCTGATGAATAAGAAAAATATCCTCATCTAAAAATAGAAAATCCCATAATCATAACATCAGAGGAACCGTGTAGAGCCCCCTCTTCAGAGCTTCTAGTGGTAGAAGTTACAATGAATGCCCGAGCCGGTTTGGCTACTTAATTCAATTTGAAAAGAATACGGTGTAAACCCCAACTTCAACTTACCCCGACGTCTTTCTTTTTAGGTTCTCACGATTTTTGCCGTCGTTACAATACAACACGACCGGTAGGATCAAATTAGTAATTTGGGCCCCGAGTAACTCCCCCCCCCCCTACTAGATGTAGCGATTTAGGTAATTTTTAGAACATACACCCAGTCTCAAAAATATATTATTTTTTATTTTTATTTTATTTTATTTTTGTGTAATAGCGTATGTCAACCATAGTTGGTTGACTGTTTCAAGTTCTAGATTGTTAGTATTCTATACCCCTCCATTGGTCCCCTCCCCTAAGATTATTTCCTATATACGCCCCTGCCTTCGATAGAACTGCAGCAACACTTGCGAATCGCGAAGCACTGTTTTCTCCGGATGTGGTGCTCCTTACGAAATTCCTCCCTCAATGTTTTATGTGGGAACTTTCGGAATTGTCGCTGCCCACTTGCCACAGTTTTCAACCCGCTTTGAAGAACGTATACGAAAAGTCCAAAATTGTTCATGTCTGTCGATAAAATATTTTCCTTTTGACACTTCATCTACCCCAAATGTAACCAAAACTGACATAGTTTCCTGTGGAATTATAATCGTTTGAAAAAATGTTCAACTTGATCCGTCATTTTAGAGGTCTTGTAAACGATTTTTCGCTTTACTCAGTGAGTTGATATACCATCTTAGAAGGTATTTCATTCGATTTCCCACATAGAAATACAATATAGAGTGCAATTGAAGACCGAATAACAAGAGCAAAGTTCCGAAGTGTGGATTCTCCTGATTAATCTATTCCGTAATTATTAACATAATTTGTAATAACAAGACGAGTAATTAGATCATATAAATGTGAAAGGTAACAGCTACAGTATCTTTGACCTGTATAAACTACCCTAAAAGTTGAATTATCTTATACACAAACCACTTAAATTCGCAAACGTTTTTCATGTGATTCTATTTAGAACACTAAATAGCTGAAAAGAAAAAAAATCATTTTTCTAAAAATGGCTTTTGTTTCCATTCTGCTTAAACTGATCCTATAGAAAGTATTAGTGCTCTAAGACGCCGTGGAATTCGAACAAGCTTTCTCTTTTTCGAATGTTTTCACGATTTGATTCCCTTTTGACTTGCAGTATCAATTTTTCTAAATCACTCAATAACATGTAATTTCATGATGTGTACATTAGTTACTTCCATCAAACCAAAATCATTCTATTAATTCCCCATGATTATAAACAAAAGAAAGGCGCACATTTAGTGCATACGCATAAAATAAGGGGTAGATACTGTAGAGGTATCGAAATAATGAACATACGGCTCACTAGGAAAGTAGTGTAGTCTGTACTATGCTTCGGTCGCCAGATTTTCCCCTTTACAGGTACCCATTAATAAATTGAATAAACGCTGGGTGAGTCTAGGGACGGTCCGGAACCCTGAAACCAACCCACGAACGAAGACACTACACGATATAATCTTTTGTAAGCTCGACTTTTGAACTCAGATCCTCTAGCATATGTCCATTGTTCTACCACTGAGCTAATCCCGCCCCCAATAATATTCAACAAATAATGTAAAGTTTTTTAAATGCTCTTTTTCTTGTTATCTGTATGGCGTATGTGCAGTTTAAATAGTTAGTTTATATTCATAGCTTGATTGTGCAATTTTTCTTTTCTATTATGTAACTAAGGTCTATTGTAGAATGACCTTACAAGGGTATTCAATGGCATATTAAAACATATTTTATAAACGAATTACAGGCAGCAATTTACTTAAAACAAATGTCCGATACATAGGAACTGCGTCATCTTTTTGTCTTTATCTCTAGTGTCATTTGGAAATATAAATAGTTAATACTTTGTTTTGATTTTTCGTGAATATTTTTAAAAACCTTCTGCAAAAATGTCTCGAATGAAAAGCGAGATTTACGCCCTACAAGGGATCGGAAACAGGCAGAGCAACCTCTGGGCAGAAATTAGTCGTTAAACCTCCTCATACTAAAGATAACCTCCATTACAAACGAAAAGTAATACAATATTAAAAAATAACAACCAATTAAATATTGAGGGAAGCTAAAAAATCCTTTCAAAAGAACAAACCCGACTCTTTTGAATTTCAAGCACTATTTTCTCCAAATAAGATTATTCTATCAAAACTTGCATGGGGTTTTTGTAGAAAATTTATTAATTTTTCGAAAAAATGCCTTACACTTACTCACTTTATATATATAATTTTGTTACATTTAGAAAAGAGAAGTATTCACGTTTTTATATTAAAAATCATGAGCATTTTTTATAGTAAAAACAGTTTCTGAATATTTGTGTGCATTGGGCTAATTTTAACGCGAAAGATATTATTTTTTTATTTTTAAAGTTCTATGTTAAATTTGCCAAATAACGCCAGCCATAAGTAAATACTCTAAAATGTCGGGTTTGTTGTACTTGGTGGTGCCAATTGATTCCTTGGAAAGCACCCCCTTGAAGAGTAGTATTTATTGCAGGAATACCAGCCCATTAATAAATCCTGTTATAGTAAGATACTTAAGAACAATAAAGGCTTCTTTGGGATATTTCTCAAAGCTCGTTTCGTCTCTAAACACTGGCTCTTTATTGAACCTCAAGGCTTTAACAATCCTTAATCATTTCAGTACTTAAATCTTCTTTATCTATTTTTTTTTTTTTTTTTGAGCTTCGCAACTGATAGATTAGCACATGATAAATATAAAAAACGTTTTTAGTCCTTACAAGAAAAAACAAAACAAAGACAAATACAAAATATTTAAATAAACTGATGCGAGTAACTTTTGTGTTATGAAATGTGATCAAATAAATGTTCCTTAAAAGTTATGGGTGCTTATATATTAATATTTAGTGGAGGCCCGGTGGCCATGAGTGCTAAGGTGGCACCTACACTAGACCCGATCTGATTCAATAGCCACTGACTGTCCGAAGAAAACAAACACATGCATCTCAATGGAGGTGCCTACATTAGCCCCGATCCGATGGCCAACGATTCTCGGCTGTTCAAACTTGTTTGTTTCTAGATCGATTTTGGACAACCGACGCAAGATGGCGCCAAACGACATATTCTGTTTCAAAAGGTCTACACCCTCTACATCTTTACCGATTTCAATGCATTTTTTTTTTTTAGATGTCAGCTCGTAAAATTTATAAGATGTTTGTCAATTAACATTAAAAATTAACTGTTACACTACGATTTTTTTTTCGAAACTGATATACTTCCGGAAGATTGATTGGCCTCTCAACTTCTCCTTTATATCTCCAACAGAGTAATCGAAGGTTTCTGTGCTTATTAGGTGATATTTCTTAAATTAATCACTCATTTTCATTTCACTCCGAGTTCATTACTGACGAGCTGTGTCTAGATCGGATCGGAACCAATGTAAGCACTCACGTCGGCCGTGGTCGGTTAAGCGATGTCGGATTCGATAGGATCTGGAGAAATACGGGTCCAATGTAGGTGCAGCCTAAGACATTCTTGAAAAACGTGAGCGATATGTAATAATTTGTTTTGAGCGAATCGCTTGTCACGGATGCTCATAAATGAACATAAAAAATATAAAATGTGCCCAAATCTGTCATTTAGTTGCCCTTAAATAGAAGACAAGTAAAGATAAGTATTAAAACATTTGACTTTATTGTTTTTAACTCTGTGGGTTCTAATTGTGCATAGGGTAAAATTAATTTATTAATAAAAATACCCTCCTAAAAGCAGACAGTATAGGTAGGACGTGAACTAAATAGGGTCACGTCAAAGGAAATTTAATCCTTTAAAGCCCCTAAAGCTATAGTAAAAATAGCATTCCCACGAAGTAGAGGGAAGTGCCATTTTAAAAGATTTTGTCATTTAATTGGTATTCTAATGGAGATGGAGTTAAAGCCCATTGCCAGAAGCAGGTGGCCATCGCGCCCAAGTTTTGCATAAAAGAACCATAAACAGTTTCTAAATGGGTCTGCTTCCCACTGAATTATGCCATCATGCCATTGTTCAGCCCACCTATTCTTTCCTCAGAATGCAGCTTCTCTCTAAAGCTTGTTACAATAATTCCAGTATAATTCAATCCACCTGTCTCCGGTAAGCCATTGCACTAGTTTGTATGTAGGAGAGGGTTTTAGTTTTAAAGGATTTGATTAATTCACAAGTCCTTGTTTAATGATCAGGATTCTTTTGACGCATTTCTTCTCTTTCTATAGGGGTAAAAACTCCTCATGACGTCGACTTATGTAATCCAGAAGAACAGATAGAATGTGTCGGCGTTTCATAACACATAGGACAAGGAAAACGCCTCAGCTAAAATATATAAATTTGGTTAAATTGGGTACACAAATACAAATTTTCGGCCTTTTTCGTTTAATACCCGCATCTCTAAGTTAATCTTAAAATAAAAACATTTTGACTAACGTAGTATAACTGATAAATAGCAAGAATCCTGGTACAACACGACTGACAACAAGCTTCGAGAAATCAAGCACACTCTACACGAATGGTCTTCCAGTAAAAGACCAAAAACACGGGAAAAAATAATTTTATGCCGTCTAAGAATTGGCCATTCACGACTGACTAAATCCTACATTATGACAAGAAGGGACAGACCGACATGTACATGCTGCAATACTCTTTTATTAATAAAGCACATACTGACAGAGTATAGACTCAGGACGAAATGTAAAGTACCCTACTTTTTTACCGACTTACTTAACTATGGTAGCCAGTACATTGATGAGTTTATGAAATACCTAAGACATGCAAATTCTTACAAAAATCATTATTTTTTTGAGGAAAATTACCCCTCCATGCTTAACAATCATCAAGTTTCGAGCGAACACTACACAGTTCCGTTATAGCCGGGGACCATGAAGCGGGAGGAAGCTGTGAAAAATCGCACAATGGTGCTGCATTCCGATCTCCGTGCTGATATTATCTGATTTTTCTACCTGGAAAAACTTACTTGAACTTTATGTTAACTTAATGGAGTACTTCTTTTTTTTTTTTTGTCGAATTTAAGGCGTGTCAACCTTTGTGGTCATTAACGCCTACAGTACTTCTTTCATAGGATAATATCGTCGATACAAATGCAAAGTATTGAATGTGAAAAATCGCATTTTTCATTTTCAATCTATACTGATTGCTGTTGGACCGTTGTACGGCAAAATCTCGAATCTAAGTTCGCACAGTAAAAGGGGAAAGTAACCACTGTCAAAAGGTAGAATCTGCCGACTATTAAACTGTCCAAAAGTTATTTCACTTCGGGAAGTAGCGATTTTCATATTCGATACTTTGCATTTGCATCGACGATATAACCCCTTTGGTAGTGATGAAAACTCTACAGTCCAGTATCTGGTTTGGGTTGAATGTGATGTATGTATGAGAAGGGGCAAGCTAATTTTTCGGGTAATGTATTCAGAATAACTCAAGTAACAATAATTAAGGCATGCGTAAATCGAAAAATTCCCGGAACATTTTTTTCAGCAATGGCTGCCTTCTACTCTCTGTTCTTCCATGTGTAATAGCTTAGGAGATATGTATTTATTTATTGTATTATATGTAAACATATGTATACAGATTGTAAATATACAATTAAAACAAAAAAAAACAAAAAAAAAAAAAAAAAAAACTTTTTCGAAAACTTAAAATGCACTTAGTACTTTCATATTTTAGAAAGAAAATTTTGATTAAATTATAAAACAGCCTATCAAATGTCGTTTTAATCGGTTTGATAGTTTTTGCATAATTACTATTCAATTCAGGTATTAGCGAAAAAGTTAACATTTTTTAAATTATTGCACAAAACCCCAAAGAGAATGTTTTATATACATATTTGGAATATATGTATATGTAACACTTAATAGATAACACTTAATAGATTGAAAATGGGGTCTCATTAGTACTAAACAGTACTAATGCCCCCATTTTACGGTATTTCCCCCCCCCAGACGTTTTCCTATCTTAGCTGGAAACTATATATTATATTAAGTAAAGATGGAATGGTTGGGATTCGGCTAAAGAAATGAATATATATTATATTCATAGATTCATTTTATCACTTTCAGGTTAAACAAATTTTTATACCTACTGGAACGAAATCTCAAAGAAATGCGAGATTTTTGGTACTAAAATTATATTATTGTGTCCAATATACTTGTATATATGGTATTGAAGGATTGTTGGATACAAATAAAATAAACTTGATAAAAATAAATAAATGTCTCTATAATTAAAAATAAAATACTTTTACGAAAAAAAAAGTTCACAAAGAAACGGGCACCACGTTGTTACTGGTCAGGTAATTTTCGGGTTACCTCAGTGTTGCCAGAACAAAAAATATAAATGTTAATTACTGACTAGATTTGGCACACCGGCAACATTGACTCACTGGCAGTAATCTGCCCGAAGTTGACAGTTTGGGATATCATGGGCGTATATAGGAAATAATTTCGGGAGGGGCTGGGAAAATTTGGGGCTGAGACCATTTCCGGGGCATGGAATATGAAAAATTTAGAACTTGGAATAGTTTTAGACAACTAAAACGCTATTACGCCTAAAAAAAACTATTTCTTATTAACTAAGTGATTTTATTTAATTTATTTTTAAGGGTCTTATAAAAATTTTTACCACCAATTGAAAATTTCGGGGAGGGGCTGCAGCCCCCCCCTTATATACGCCCATGTGGGTTATGTTTGTGGTGTTACAAGTCCAAAAAAAAGCCAACAAAATTCTCATCTTTGATACCAATATTTCTTGACAGCCTCGTTTTACAGCTTCAAAATATTTAAGAATAAAACAATTCCTTTTCTATAAAAGTATAAAACTAAAGGATCCTTCAGTGGTTGCTGATTTTATTAGGAGAGATTTACTGAAGGTAAGTAGGAAAGGATTATGTGCTTAGAGCTAAGCCATAATCCTTGCTGTTAGAGGACTTATCGCAAGCAAGTTTGCAAAGTCCTTTAAGATTTTATCGCTAAGTAAAAAATAGTCTTCTTGGCACAAGGTTTAAGTCAAAGGAAGGGACTCCGTGAAGTTTTAGAGTAAACTTCTTACGTCTTGTGAATTCCTTTTATTCTAAACTAAGATATTCAGAAAGATTCTACAAATCGTAGGAAAAGTCAAAACAACCACCTTATAAGGGCGAATACTGGAAAGTTATATTGTTTAAATTGTATGGCTTTCCGCCATTTTTAAAGTAGGTTATTGACATAAATGATCAATTTGTCAAGTTTACTTCGTCCATATTGCGAGGAAATGCGGTTATGAGCTCTTCCCGGCCGAATCTGGAATGCTGACGAGAAAGATCTACTCACTGTTCATGTATGAACAGTAGATAGTTCATGTATCTATATATGTATATGTATATGGGGGTAAACAAATTTGAAAATAAACATTCAAATCCTGATTAGACTTGGAAAAAATCAGACTGACACATCTTCAAAAGGTAAATTTATCTTAATTCAACAATGAGATAATTGAAATAACATGATTTTTGAATGACTTAAAAATAGATTGTGATTTTTTTCCATGTCTAATCAGGATTTGAATGTTTAATTTCAACGATATCAGTGCTGGTATTAAGTTATATGAATAATGAAATATTATTTTATGTTCACTTATAAATGTTCGTGAATGAACAGAGAAACAAAAATCTCGCTGGACAAAGTTATTCTAAATTTTATTAGCTTGAAAAAATCATTGAAATCGTTTAAAATTTAGTGGTTGTCGCCTTTTTTGAAACTAGAAATGTCGGTTGGCCCCACTGCGTGTCGCCAGGCTTTGATGAACATTATTTTTTTACACACTTCTCAAACATTGTTCTACAGTTATAGAAAAACTCAAAGAAAGGGAAGCTGTTTTGTGCTAGTGGTTGCTGAGAAGAGATACCATTGACTATTCAGCACAACACAACGGAGCTGGCGACCGGAGATCAGGGGAAGTACAAAAGTTTCATGATATAACGGAGAGGAGCAAATCAAGCGAACATAAAATCAGAAGTATCTAGGCAAAGTAGGATGTCACTAAAAACTTGTTAGGCTGTTTACTCGAGGTGGCAAGTGGCAATTGCTTAGTAGGATCATGGTGGGAAGTTTACTTGTTGATTAGTAAATAGAAGCGATTCCTATTCAGTTTCTCCTGTCCGCCTTGACTAATCCTTGTCACTAAGCCCCTTCTTTACATGAGTTACAAATGCTTGCTTGACAAGTCTTATACTTTGATCCCTCCCTCTAGAATCAAACTCCACGCAGTATTTGGAATAAATATCTTCTAGAGGAAGTTGTTAATACTAGGTCAGGCTGGTTTCCGATCGCAGGCCTCGCGTCCATAGAATGGGGAAACTGGAAATTATACGTTCAGCCATTTGAATCGGTAGGTCGTATTTCCGCCTGAAGGGGAATCGTAGCCGCAGTCATTCTCAACTAAATCAACGCCGATTCGCTCTTCACGGTGGTTTACTACCGTGACATTGACTCTGCAAAGAAACCATGATTGGGGCATTCCTTTGTAAACAACCAACTTCGAAAGCAAAAATATTCAAGGCCACTCTAGTTAAAATTCAAATACCTAGAAGGAAAGCTATATGACTGTATGTTTCTTTATGTATGTATTATTATTACATTACTTCATTGTGTATATATTTACATTAAGTCTCTTTGCAGTTGCCTTCTAGGAAACCTGTAAGTCATCAATATCAATCAGGGTACTATTCATGTTTCCATTTAAAGATTGGTCATTCGCGACTTACACATAGTTACTTAAAACAAAACTTCCGCAATGCGAAATATCCAATATTGCAATACGTAAACCCTACGGCTCGTTTAGACTTGCGATTTGTTAAGTGAACACAACCCAACGCTTAGACCCAAAATGTAACATATTTACACGCAGATTCCTCCAGACAAAGAAAGTCCCACCAGGAGGGCCCTGATGGGCCCCCTGTCTCGAAAGAGCTCTGGCATAAACATTTCCACGTTTTCGTATCCAAATATGATAAATATAATCCTCTATTTCTAAATAAAAAGTGTAAATAAGATTAATTTGTAGGGAGAAAGCAGCTACCAGAATCTATCCAGAACAGCGTGGAGACTAGATGGATTGGCAATATGCTCAGGGTGAGTAAGGACTCACGACTGGGGTTTATGGGTCTCTAAGGTCCTATTTTAGCGTCACTATTTATACCCTTCCGGAGTGTTAATCCACTCCAAAGTTAGAGTTCGTTAACATAACCATCCTTCGAGTGCAAAAACTTATATTAAGGTCCTTTGAGTATTTTAAAATAATTCATAAAATGCCTAAAGAATGGTGAACTGATGATCAAATTTTATTATCAAGAATAACGTTGGACTCAATCGCATGGTTACACATAATTATTTGTTTATTAAGTTCATTCGTAGCAACTTTATTGAGATAAGTCCATTAAATATTCATTCTTTGGAAGTAGTTTAACAAAATCCATTTAGTTATAATCCTGATCATAAACGTTTTACGGTTCAAAGAAAATGCATGAATATACTTGTTTGCAGCGCTAAGAGAAGCTTCATTTTCAAGCCGAAATATAGTTTTATTATGATTCCACACGACTGAGCCCCAACAATATCTACCCTCATGACAATTTCTCGTTTCTTATTTATCATGAAATACATAATATTTCATATACCAAAACTTATAAAATAATTATTTGTTTTTAATTTTCGTAAAGGAATAGAAGATCGTTACTATGCTTCATGAACCAGTGGTTACGACATTCAAAACGAACCCAAGAAAGGAATCGAGACCAAGAAAGTATATTTTGATGGGAAATTTACAATTTTCTACCAATGAGGCGTAAATAATTAACCTTTTCCTCAGCACCCCCTGACACACTGAAACACACTCACACACATATGTTCAGGTCTAAGTAGCAAAACTCTCGGAGGTGATGTGTGTGTATATATATTATATAATATATTTAGCGCTCTCCTACCTGAATAAAACTAAAAGGAATTAAACAGGCCTCAGCAGGGACTTCACATCCAGGAAAGCCCCTGTGTTGTTTTTATTAAACATTTTGTATGATAATAAATCTTGAGGAAAGCATAATAACATTCTACGAAAATAATGAGAGTAATAAAGAGCGCCTTACTACAGAACTGGGTTTATGGGACGCCATTGAACAGGGCGATGGGAATAATGTAGTTCATTTAATATCCTGCTCTTTCATTCCTCGTTCCACACAGCTCATGGATAGATGATATTAGGTTCTAGATTGTTATAACTCACTTAGGTGAGTGTCCTTGTAGTGGGTAGCACGCTAGTGAAGAGGGTTCGAGTCCCACCCGTGGGAGGTTTACTTTGTGCGGGGACGGTCTCGCTAAAATAGTTCGCTGCTACACCAAGGGTGTTTATAAAGGTTGGCAACCTGTAGATCGATATGTGCTAATGGCCTGGAAGCAGATGCTCTGTAAAAAAAACTCTTGGGTCTGATAAACAACATTAACACATCCAAAGTTTCCTTTCTAATATTAAAAAAAAAAAAAAAAATCCGGCTTGCAGGAACTGCGTCGTTCTAGTCCGTTTCCATACCATTCTTATCCCTAGTATCATTTAGAAAACCTTGAATAAATATAGTTAACATGTTGTGAATAATTAAAACACTTATCCATTGAAATATTGAAGAAAAGTTAGCACTTAGGCGCTACTAACTGACAGTTCCATACAAAGAACCACTCAAATCGACGAATCTAAGTCATTCGAAATTTAAAACGCCTATTTCTCCGATTGAGATCGCCACATAGTAATTCTTCAGAACCACTTCTGTAACGAATGGTCGAAGCTTTCGAATGGTCACCTTCCACATTCACGATTCCCCAACCATTTTCGAGGTATTTGAGAAAATATAAAAGCATCTCAAAACTATTCATGACCGTTATTAAAATTTGTTTTTCTTATACTTCTTTACCTTCGAACGCAACCAAAATTTAAACATCTTAATATACATAAATGTGGAAAGTCTGGAACAATTTTTATCAATCGTTTCTGCATTCCCAAACCGACAATTAGTTAGAAATACAAGTTGTATCAACGTTTCTCGTCAACGGTTACAAATATCGCCTTAATAATGGGTTCATTCGTTCTCCTACATTACAAAACCTAAAAGTATGCCTGCAGCCATATTAAAGCGGAAACAATTTGTTTCACGCGGATTTCGCCCCAAATATCATTTTTCGGTGGACAGATTTCGCTGGTTGACAAACATGACCATTTCAAAGCAGACAAAAGATTTTGTACCAAATTTCAAAAATTCATTAAAATCGGACCATTTCTCGGTCCGTTACAGAGCGATTATTTGATATATATATATATATATATATATATATATATATATATATATATATATATATATATTATACATACACACAAATTTGAACCACGGGTATTTTTCGTGACGTATAGGGTCTGAAACTTCTTCACTGCACTTCTTCTTTGCGTTGACATGATGACGCTATCCAAAAGTGCTCATAAGAAATGTCGACGTTTTGAAACCCATAGGTCATGAAAAATCGGTTGTTCAAGTTAGAGTATATATATATATTACTTTGTCTGAAACAAAAGTTTGAATTAGTTAATCAGCAGTATTCGCCAACCGGGGCACAGATTTTTCTACAAAGATTGCACAAATCAAATCATAACAAATAGGTACAGATTTGTGTTAATAGGCTCTCAAGTTCCTTTTTATTAGTATTTGTACTTGGAGAATCGAATAGAATCTCTTTAATCTATATCTTTAACCGTTTTCGTGAAAAGTGTAGAATATTAGTTTCAGATTGTCCAAAATACTGTTTAATAAATCGTCACACGTTTGACATTCATCCAAATTAAAATACATAAATTATGGGTACGTTTGTAACAGCGGGAGTATTTAAAAAATATATTTTATCAGCAGGTACAAGCAGTTTTCTACTTTCCGAAAATGTTTTTAAAAATCTCGGTACTGGTGCAAAATCATGTGGAAGTTACTCTTTACCTGAACGTTTTATTTATTTATTTTTTTGTTTTTAAATAATGGCTTTGTTGAGGGATTTGCTCCACGTTCAGTTTTGATGGGACGGTCCTTTCAAAAATTATTATTTATTTGATTAAAGTCACATGAGAATACAATAAACGCGATAAATTGGGTTTTAATTTACTCTGCATAATGCAGAAATATTTTAACGGAGACTGAATACCTCGTTACCAGTTTTTAATGAGAAACACAAAATTACAGAATGAGGCCAGCGTCGTCCTGGGATTGGGGAGTGTGTGAAGAAAATCTCTCAACGAGATGCTCTGTAAAACCTTACATCCGTTCTAATTGGTTCAGAAAATAGGGAGAGAACTCCCCTTGCTATTGTTCCAAGGGTGAATGGGGTTCCGCTGGCTTCCTGGGGCGACCCCAATAACATTATCAGCGCTTAGGCAATAATAGCACAATGAGAAATGAAATATATCTGTCATTACTTATAAAAATCTTGTTTCCTTCTATTTAGTTATGGAAGTTCTGGTATGATTTGGAATGCTTACAACCCAGTGGTAGGAAAACAACACTTCCGAAGCATCAAGAACCGTTTTTTCAGACTTAGGTGGCCCAATCGAAAGTTTGTAGAAAATTTAGTAAGCATTCGAATGTTTCACTTATAGCAATTTCTTGACATTTTTGAAATATTTAATAAAATACACGGTTTTAAGTCCAAAATTTTGTAAATTCCCTTCGTCATTAAAGCATAAAAAATCAATATTGTGTTGTTTTTTTTTATGTTTTTCTCACGACGGTGAAATATTTCACTATGAAAATCGTTTTAATTCAATTTACTACGAAAAAATACACATGGAAGCCTTGAAAAAAGTATTTCTGTGTCACAAAAAAAGAATCATTTTTCACACATTCTCATGAGTTCTCGCCAAGTGACTATGACTGTTTCCTGATTGTTTGACTAATTTTCATAAAACAAAATTAATTTCTCGGACTTATTACATTACAGCCAAAAGGTTTTTATAACAAACACAAGTGGTAAAAAATGTAGGTGAGGGTTAAAGGAAATTAATTGAAACTAACAGAAGTAATGTATATAATTTTGTTAAATTTTCTTTCATTTGTCTCACACCAAGGTTGTCGACGTATTATGGCCGAAAGGGTGACGTTTTACTTGATATACGTAATTATTACGACTTATAAACAAGTGCATTTTAGGAGGAATGTAGAAGTCCATTTTAGAATGCCGTTGGAGCGTTCCATTAAAACATTATATCGACAGTATACTCACTTTTGAGAGATATGGTTGCTGAGGGGGCGGGGAAAGAAAGAAAGAAAGAGAGAGAGAGAGAGAGAGAGAGAGAGAGAGAGAGAGAGAGAGAGAGAGAGAGAGAGAGAGAGAGAGAGAGAGAGAGAGAGAGAGAGAGAGAGAGAGAGAGAGAGGAGAGAGAGAGAGAGAGAGAGGAGAGAGAGAGAGAGAAAGAGAGAGAGAGAGAGAGACAAATAGAATGAGAGAGTGTGAGAGATAGTAAGAGAACGTGAGAGAGAGAGGATTATCCAAGGGAAATCGCAATCTAGACACGCGCACCAGATGGAACAATAGGAAATCCTTAACCCAGAAACAAGCTGGAAGCTTTAACCAAGTTATCAACACCATTTCAATATAATAGTTTATGTTGAACAATGATGGTACACGTTTGTTGTTATAGCTTACCCGAAAGAAATTTCTTGTTTACGACGCATAGTATTTTCAGTTGAAGAGTCGTATTCTTGGACAAAAATATTGTTTCTATGGAACCTTATTGGAAATATTATACTGATAATAATACACTACATACACCGCAGAGCAGTCTGATTATAAATTAATTGGTTCTTTGATTTCCAGGAAGATAGGTTTTAACATAGCTTTAAAATGCTTGAACGCTTCTGGTTATTCAGCAGATGTCTTCAAATGAGAGTTTAAAATAAAATTTTAGTGGTTTAGGATAAAATTATATTCTGTTGCGGTACCTACAGGTTCATTCTTCAATTAGAAGAAAAATATATCATGATAAAAATGTTAAATTGTGTTTAATTCACACTATTTAAAGATATCTCAATCTTTTGATCAACCTAATAGAATTACATGAAATGTTATGACAGTTTAAAAATATATACTGATAAAAAAATTGATAAGGATTATAGAATGTTGAGTGAATAAAGTTATGAATGTAGTTATGAAAGGCAAACCAGAGAGACTGTGGTTATGAAATTCCATCTGATGGAATGTATCGTTGGATATAGATAGCCAGCAGGTGATATACAATACATTCTCCCTCTCGATATATCTAACTTCAAAAAAAAGTTTCCATTCCTTTAGGATCAAATTTCTTTATCCTTATTACTTTATTTATTTAAGCAAGCTAAATTCAATTCAAAATTCACTAGGTAAATAAAAAGAAAAATAGTTCCACAAAGTGAATTATTAAGGAAATGTACGAGAAAATACAGACAAATTGGTTCTACTTGATGCTTAAATACTTAATTTAATTATTATAATTATTGAAACGTTTCCCTATTAAATCCATTTATCAGGCGGTGTGATTTTTACTAGACAGCAGACGCACATGAAACCCACTGAAGTGACAGGAGCTAAACAGGAGATATGGACCTCTACGCCGACTTCTAGACCCTTCTTCAATGCTTACGACACAAAACAAACTCACTATTTACAAAACTATAGCCAGACCTATTGAACAGCGAAGCACTCAAACATACAAAGAATACAAGCATGTCAGTACAAAGTCCTTCGTAGAATAGTCAATGCTTTCTTTTATGTCTCCAACAAAACCCTACATAACGACCTTAATATTCCTCTCGTAAACGATCTCGCCAAATCCCGATTCCTAACCTTTCATTCCAAATTGTCATCCCAGCCAAATACCATTTCACTGGACCCATCACTTAGACTGACAAGGGGAGTATACAGCGATGGGGTCACCGATCTGGACCATTTTTTTTCTGGTGATTCTACATCGAAAAAAAGTCCGACTCGCAGGAACTGCAGCATCTTAGCGCGGTTCCGTTCATGTCCCTAATGCCATTTGATAAGCTTAGAAAAGAAATAAACTTATTTTTTTTATATATCTCGTGGAAATTGTCAAAATCCTCTCGAACATCTCGAATAAAAGTGATGTTAAGGCGTCAGGGACACCGACAGTAGCTAACTTTTACACAGAAGCGGAAATTACAGAATCTGGCTCTCATTCTAAAGCAAAGCTCTATAAATCAATACAAAATATGCCTAATAAAGCCTTTCTAGTGGATACAGAAGCATGGGCGTATATGAGGGGATGTGAGGGGGCTGCAGCCCCTCCCGAAATTTTGAATTGATGATAAAAACTTCTCGTAAAACCCTTAAAAATAAATTAAATAAGATCACTTAGTTCATAAAACATATTTTCTTTTACGTGTAATAGCGTTTTAGTTGCCTAAAACTATTCCAAGCTCTAAATATTTAGTATTCCATACCCTGGAAATGGTCTCAGCCCCCCCCCCCCGAAATTGTTTTTATATACGCCCATGTACAGAAGGATCAAGAAGAAGTACACAAGATTGAGTAGAATACCCTGTCTAATATAGCCTATATAGAATAATATGCCGAATAAAACCTATCTAGTAAATACACAAGGACAAATAAAAGTCTTGACGAATAACAAGTCAAGAAAAAAAACTTTATTTAACAAAATAAAACAAAATTTAGTTGCCCAACTACAATAGAATAATATACCTAATTAAGTCTATGGAGTAGATACAAATGGACCAAAAACAAGTCTTGTGGAATATTGTTTTTTTTTTTCTAATTAAATACTTTTTATCAATATTTAGTATATAACCTTTGTTGAAAACTATTGATTGCTAATTGATGAATCGGTTTACAACTAAGTAGTCTTTATGAATATTTAGTATATAACCTATGTTTGGATCTGTGTTTTTGGGGTGCTCTCCGCCTAGGCTTTGTATTTGTGTCGGCAGATACCTGGGGTATATTTACAGCTCTTGAGGATTAACTCTTAGCAGGTAAATTTCCTGCGGACCTTCTGCTTCTACGGGCATTGAACCGCCATATTCGCTCATAGTATCTAACCGTTGTGAAGTTTATTTTTTGGATTTAGGACTTAATATACATATGTAGACTAAATCATAGCAAGAAGTAATCCTCCGTCGTCGGTTCTTAACTATGTAGACTCGCTAATGTTATCCAATCTTAGATACATCGTATTTAAAATCCACAGCAAAAACACGACATTTCATCAGATTCCCCTGCTGAATAAAACTTATATAGAATAATATGCAAAATAAAGCCTATCTAGTGGATAAAAATAGAGGAAAAAAGCCGTTCGTTGTGGTAGAAAATCTTAAAAGTATTTCGCTCAGAAATCTCCGAAATATTGTCACTAGGTTTACGTATCCTGTTTTATAGCCAAATAGATTTATATTCTATAATCAATAAGAAAAACCTACTAACAATAAAAAACTATGGGTAACAGATGAAAATAGGGAATACCAAGAATAATTCTAAAGAACGAAATCAACACAAGTACTGTAATCTAGATATTCATACGGCATCTTCGAATTCTAACAAACAAAATATTGATTCTAATTATACGTATCCTGTTTTATTGACAAATACATTTGGCTACTATAAGCAATTAAAAACACTAGGGAATATGCCAAAGAACTCGGAGCAGGAGCCTCGACAGTTTCAAGACATTTGAAGGAAATCGACAAATCCAAAACTGACATTTCATACGGTACAGCCTGATATATTTTTAACAATGAATTGTTTTTCTTATTTTAATTAATCTGTTTTATTGTCAAATACATTATCCAACTTTAAGCAATAAAAAAATAACAAGGAATAAAAACAAACAAAAAGAACCGTTCGAATAAACGAAATCAATTACTTCAAAGTTTAAGCACTTATTTCTCCGATTGACATAGCCTAATCAAAAATTGTTTCAGAATCCTTTTTTATAGAACATTTAGTAAGCTTTCGCAAGGTAAACCTCCGTTCAACAATATTCCTAACCGTCTTCGAGATATTAGGGAATGCATACGAAGTTCCCAAAACATTTCATGTCTGTTAATAAAATATTTTATTCTAATCCTTCCTTAGCTCCAAACGTAACCGAAATTTTAACATATTAGTGTTGATGAAATTCAAACATGCAGAAAATGTTTCAACTGCATCCCATAATTTTAAGTATCAAAATCAAAGACAAAAAGAACAGTTCGAATAAGCGAAAACAATTACTTTAAAGTTTTAAGCACTTATTTCTCCGATTGACATCGCCTAATCAAAACTTTCATTAGAACCGTTTTTGTAGAGCATTTAGTAAGCTTTCTAATGGTATTCTTCCGTTTCCCAAATTCTCAACCTTTTTCGAGATATAAAGGAAAGTATACAAAGTTACCAAAATTTTTGTATGTCTGTTAATAAAATATTTTATTCTAACCCTTCCTTAACTCCAAACGCAACCAAAATTTCAACATATTAGTTTTAATGAAAGTAGAAGATGCAGTAAATGTTTCAACTGAATCCCATGATTCTAAGTACCCAAACCAAAAACGGCATTCAAAAATTATTTTTTCAGTTTTCTCGAAAACGGTTGAAGCAATCGCCTTGAAAATGGTTCCATTCGTTTTCCTAGCCCAAGAAGCCTATAAAAAGAGCACTTACAAGCTTATGAACTCAAAAACGTAAGCATTGCGATTTTTTTTTGCGCGAATTTCGCCCCAAACGCCATCTTCCAGTGGGCGGATTTTGCTGGTTAACGAACTTGACCTTTCAAATTGGACGACAGATTTTTGTACCAATTTTCATCAAAATCGGACCATCAGGGAAGCCAGAAATGAGCGAACAGACAAATATATATATATATATATATATATATATATATATAAATAAATATATACATATATATATATATATACATATATATATATATATATATATATATATATATATATATATATATACAAATTTGAACCACCGTTATTTTCGGTCTCTAGGGGTTCTGAAACGCGAAATTTTCTTGTCGGCACTTCCGGATTATTTCATTGTATCAACCTTATAAGCGGGGTTCCTCCCTATGGGGGTGGGAGTAACCGCGCTAATAGTCGACACGTGTCCGAGCGTTCCGTCCAATGCGCCTTAGGAGCCGAGAAATAAAATAAAATAGGTTGAAAGTGCTTTATTTTAGCGTGGTTCCTCCCTCCCCCATAGGGAGGAACCCCGCTTATAAGGTTGATACAATGAAACAATCCGGAAGTGCCGACTAGAAAATTTTGCGTTTCAGAACCCCTAGAAACCGAAAATAACGGTGGTTCAAATTTGTATATATATATATATATATATGTATATATTTATTTATATATATATATATATATATATATATATATATATATATATATATATATATATATTTGTCTGTTCGCTCTCTAAATAGAAGACGAATGGTCCGATTGTGATGAAATTTGGTACAAAAATCCGTCGTCTAATTTGAAAGGTCAAGTTCGTTAGCCAGCAGAATCCGCCCACTGGAAGATGGCGTTTGGGGCGAAATTCGCGCAAAAAAAATCGTAACGCTTACGTTTTTGAGTTCATAAGCTTGTAAGTACTCGTTTTATAGGCTTCTTGGGCTAGGAAAACGAATGAAACCATTTTCAAGGCGATAGCTTTAACCGTTTTCGAGAAAATTGGAAAAATAATTTTTGAATACCGTTTTTGGTTTGGGTACTTAGAATCATGGGATTCAGTTGAAACATTTTCTGCATGTTCTACTTTCATTAAAACTAATATGTTGAAATTTTTGTTACGTTTGGAGTTTAGGAAGGGTTAGAATAAAATATTTTATTAAGAGACATAAAACGTTTTGGTAACTTTGTATACTTTCCTTAATATCTCGAAAATGGCTGAGAATCATTGGAAACGGAAGATGACCATTAGAAAGCTCACTTAATGCTCTTCAAAAATGGTTCTGATGAAAGTTTTGATTAGGCGATGTCAATCGGAGAAATAAGTGCTTAAAACTTTAAAGTAATTGATTCCGCTTATTCGAACTGTTCTTTTTGTCTTTGATTTTGGTACTTAGAATTATGGGATTCAGTTGAAACATTTTCTGCATGTTCGAATTGTATCAACACTAATATGTTGAAATTTTAGTTACGTTTGGAGTAAAGGAAGGGTTAGAATAAAATATTTTATTAACAGACAAGAAAAGTTTTGGTAACCTTTTATACTTTCGTTAGTATCTCGAAAACCGTTGAGAATCTTGGTAAACGGATGGTTTCCATTCGAAAGCTTACTAAATGCTCTAGAAAACAGGTTCTGAAGAAAGTTTTGATTAGGCGATGTCAAACGGAGAAATAAGTACATATAACTTAGAAGTTTGATAAACGATAATTGATTTCGGTAATTTATACGGTTCTTTTTGTCTGTTTTTATTTCTTGTTATTTTGTTATTGCTTCTAGGAGGAGGATGTATTTCTCAATAAAACAGGGGAATAAATACAAATTCTTTGAACCTGTAACAGAACTGAAAACGTAAATATTCTCTGTGTAGAGTCAGTCCGGGTCGAGGTAGTAGGCCGGTTCAGGTAGGCTGGTATTGCACTTCATAAATCAAGATTCATTGTTCTCATCAAGCATTCTAGGACAGCTGACAGTTACCTTTACCTGTAGGAAGTCATGCAGCCAAATTCTGTACTAGAAATATAATTATATTTTGTGGTTGAATGTGGCCGTAGTTCAATAAAAAATAACACTACTTTCTCATTTTCATGTACAATTTTATTTTGTTTAATTGCATTTAAAAGTAAAATGGATATGTTTGCACTGCAAGTTAAGTAAATTAGAAATATATTCGTAGAAGAGTCTTCATAGACCGAAACTTGGGACGGCAGAAAGAGTAATTTCTGCTTTGGATAGTTTCATCCCTAGCCGAAAATCATGTTTTTTTTTTTTTTGTTTTTTTTTTTCATATTTGTTTACATTAGGAATGATGCAAACAAAGTAATAACTGTTTCTATTCTAAGTCTACAAAATAACACTAGGGATATGAATGGAACCGCGCTAAGATGACGCAGTTCCTGCGAGTCGGACTTTTTTTATATGGAGTTTAGAAAATGATATCGACATGGTTCTTTCACCAATTCATTTGTTTTATGGAGTAGATTAAAAGAAAAATATAATCGTTAAACAATAATTTATATTTCGTCAAATCTATTCAAAAATATGCTTATGTTTTCAAGTAAACTAGTATTATACATTTTTTTAAAACAAAAATAATAGCAGATTTAAAATCAGCACCCCAAGAAACCCTAATGTGGTGAATATTATTGGAAACAAAAAATAATGATTTTTCCCAGTCTGGAAGAGGCTAAAAATTTGTAAGCGAAAAAGTAATGTGACTTTTGAAATTCAATATCTCCCCTTGAGACAATCCGATTGTTACGTCATTGAAACAATTCAAAAGCAGAAAGACTCCTTTTTCTAACCATATAAATGACTATTGTATTATCTCAAGAGGTACTTGCAAAAAATGGTTCTCAAAATAAAAATAATATGTACTTTTAGCGCGGTTCCTCCCTCCCCCATAGGGAGGAAATTATAGAGTTTGGGGCATTAAACAAAAAAAAAAAAAGTCCGACTCGCAGGAACTGCCTCATCTTAGCGCGGTTCCGTTCTTATCCCTAGTCTAATTTCGAAAGATTAAAATAGAAGCAGTTATTATTTTGTTGAGAGGAGATCGTTGACCGTTGATGATGCAAGGTAGGGATTGTCCGGGTTCGGTCACTGCTACTTAATAATACATACCCCATATGTGTATGTATGTGGGCATATATATGTACATATGTGTGCGTGTATATGTGTATGTGTATATGTCTATATATAAATATATATATATATATATATATATATATATATATATATATATATATATATATATGTTAGGTATATTTACAGAGATATGTGCATATATTAGTGTTAAATATGTCCTACTTGTATTTACAGCCCTGATGAAGGCTTGAAGTTCAAGCCGAAACGTCGGCACAATAATACCATTTTTACGATAAAATGTAGTTTTATTAAGTAGCTGTGACCGAACCCTGACAGTTATATTTTGGTTCCACCAGTCTTGAAAGGTAGGATATACAATCTTACCTGGAAGGGTCGGCAACAATAGAAACCGTCCCGCTAGTTACAAGGTCTTGGAATCTTGGAACTCTATATTTCTAACAATAAATTGTTTTTGTTATTTTACTTAACCTGTTTTATTTTCGAATACATTATCCAACTATAAGCAATTAAAAAATAACAAGGAATAAAATACAGACAAAAAGAACACTTCGAATAAGCGAAATCAATTACTTTAAAGCTTTAAGGTCTTATTTCTCCGATTGACATCGCCTAATCAAAACTTTCATTAGAACCTTTTATGTAGAGCATTTAATAAGCTTTCTAATGGTATTCTTCCGTTTACCAAAATTCTCAACAGTTTTCGAGATATTAATGAAAGTTCCCAAAATTTATATTATTTCTAGCAACAGAAAATTGGCCTCATTTTTCATATCCTGCTTTACACACAAAATTTTCGCAACATAAGAAATTACAAAAATAAAAATCAATAAAAAACGAAGGGAATGAGACAAAAATTACAACAAGAACGACAAAAACCCGTTCATAAGAAAAAAACAGACGTATTTGAAGTTTTAAGCACTTATTTCTCCGATTGACATAACCTAATCAAAAATAGTTTTAGAATCTTTTTTTTAGAAAATTTAGTAAGCTTTCAAATAGCTTCTATCCACTTACCACGATTTCCCATCCGTGTTCGAGATATTAATGAAAGTATACGAACTTCCCAAAACTTTTCATGTCTGTTCATAAAATATTTTATTCTAACCCTTCCTTAACTCCAAACGTAACAAAACTTTCAACATATTAGTTTTAATGAAAGTAGAACATGCAGATAAAGTTTCAACTGAATCCCGTAATTCTAAGTACCCAAACCAAAAACGGTATTCAAAAACTATTTTTCCAATTTTCTCGAAAACGGTTAAAGCGATCGCCTTCAAAATGGTTTCATTCGTTTTCCTAGCCCAGGAATCATATAAAACGAGTACTTACAAGCTTATGAACTCAAAAACGTAAGCGTTACGATTTTTTTTGCGCGAATTTCGCCCCAAACGCCATCTTCCAGTAGGCGGATTTTGCTGGTTAACGAACTTGACCTTTCAAATTGGACGAAGGATTTTTGTACCAAATTTCATCAAAATCGGACCATTCGTTTTCTATTTAGAGAGCGAACAGACAAATATATATATATATATATATATATATATATATATATATATATATATATATACATATATATATATATACAAATTTGAACCACCGTTATTTTCGGTCTCTAGGGGTTCTGAAACGCGAAATTTTCTTGTCGGCACTTCCGGATTGTTTCATTGTATCAACCCTATAAGCGGGGTTCCTCCCTATGGGAGAGGGAGGAACCGCGCTAAAACCAAGGTTTTAAAGCCAACTACAATTTAGTTTCGTTTTTTAGCGCGGTTCCTCCCTCCCCCATAGGGAGGAACCCCGCTTATAGGGTTGATACAATGAAACAATCCGGAGGTGCCAACTAGAAAATTTCGCGTTTCAGAACCCCTAGAGACCGAAAATAACGGTGGTTCAAATTTGTATATATATATATGTATGTATATATTTATATATATATATATATATATATATATATATATATATATATATATATATATATATATATATATTGTCTGTTCGCTCTCTAGATAGAAGACGAATGGTCCGATTTTGATGAAATTTGGTACAAAATTCCTTCGTCCAATTTGAAAGGTCAAGTTCGTTAACCAGCAAAATCCGCCTACTGGAAAATGGCAAAATACGCGCAAAAAAAATCGTAACGCTTACGTTTTTGAGTTCATAAGCTTCTAAGTACTCGTTTTATATGATTCCTGGGCTAGGAAAACGAATGAAACCATTTTCAAGGCGATAGCTTTAACTGTTTTCGAGAAAATTGGAAAAATATTTTTTGAATACCGTTTTTGGTTTGGGTACTTAGAATCATGGGATTCAGTTGAAACATTTTCTGCATGTTCTACTTTCATCAAAACTAATATGTTGAAATTTTGGTTACGTTTGGAGTTAAGGAAGGGTTAGTATAAAATATTTTATTAACAGACATAAAAAGTTTTGGTAACTTTGTATACTTTCCTTAATATCTCGAAAAAGGTTGAGAATCTTGGTAAACGGAAGAATACCATTAGAAAGCTTATTAAATGTTCTAAAAAAAAGGTTCTAATGAAAGTTTTGATTAGGCGATGTCAATCGGAGAAATAAGAGCTTAAAACTTTAAAGTAATTGATTTCGCTTATTCGAACTGTTCTTTTTGTCTGTTTTTTATTCCTTGTTATTTTTTAATTGCTTATTGTTGGATAATGTATTTGAAAATAAAACAGGTTAAGAAAAATAAGATAAACAATTTAATGTTAGAGATATGGATTTCCAAGATATATAGCTTTTCAACTGCCTAGCGTCCTTCCTAGGGAGGGTTCTTTGTCTTTGATTTTGGTACTTAGAATTATGGGATACAGTTGAAACATTTTCTGCATGTTGGAGTTTCATCAACACTAATATGTTGAAATTTTTGTTACGTTTAGAGTAAAGGAAGGGTTAGAATAAAATATTTTATTAACAGACAAAAAAAGTTTTGGTAACTTTGTATAATTTCGTTAGTATATCGAAAACCGTTGACAATCTTGTGAAGAGGAAGATTACCATTCGGAAGCTTACTAAATGCTCTACAAAAAAGGTTCTGAAGAAAGTTTTAATTAGGCGATGTCAATCGGAGAAAAAAGTGCTTAAAGCTTTAAATTAATTGATTTCGTTTATTCGAATGGTTCTTTTTGTCTGTTTTATTTCTTGTTATTTTTTAATTGCTTATAGTTGGATAATGTATTTGACAATAAAACTGGTTAAGTAAAATAACAAAAACAATTTATTGTTAGAAATATAGATTTCCAAGATTCCAAGACCTTGTCACTCGCGGGTCTGTTTGTAGTGTAGCGGACCCTTCCAGGTAAGATTGTAAATCATGACCTTTCAAGACTTTACTACTCATAGGAATGGCGTTAGTGACCTTAAGGGTTGACACGCCATTATAATAATTAATTTAAAAAAAAAGACTGGTGGAACCAAAATAATAACTGCTTCTATTTTAATCTTTCCAAATTAGACTAGGGATATGAACGGAACCGCGCTAAGATGATGCAGTCCTGCGAGACGGACTTTTTTGCATATAACGTCGGCCCCATAACACATAGAAACACCCCGATTGGAGGGAAATGTGTCACATTAAGGCCTTTATCGACCCTCCAAGTTTGGTCTGCATCGGGTAAATATTGTTTGAAATATGGCCGGATTGTTGAATCTTTAACAAAATTTTGGGAATATTACAAAATAAAAAAAAAAAGTATTTTAAATTTCGCTAAGGGGGGGACCCTTAAAATTTTGTTAAAGATTCAACAATCCGGCCATATTTCAAAGAATATTTACCCGATGCAAACAAAATTTGGAGGGTCGATAAAGGCCTTAATGTGACACATTTCCCTCCAATCGGGGTGTTTCTAGGTGTTATGGGGTCGACGTTGTATACAAAAAAGTTTACCTTTTATTTTTATTTTGAGAACCATTTTTTGCATGTACCTTTTGAGATAATACAATAGTCATTTTTATGGTTAGAAAAAGGAGTCTTTCTGCTTTTGAAAGATTTCAATGACGTAACAATCGGATTGTCTCAAGGGGAGATATTGAATTTCAAAAGTCACATTACTTTTTCGCTTACAAATTTTTAGCCTCTTCCAGACTGGGAAAAATCATTATTTTTTGTTTCCAATAATATTCACCACATTAGGGTTTCTTGGGGTGCTGATTTTAAATCTGCTATTATTTTTGTTGTAAAAATATGTATAATACTAGTTTACTTGAAAACATAAGCATATTTTTGAATAGATTTGACGAAATATAAATTATTGTTTAACGATTATATTTTTCTTTTAATCTACTCCATAAAACAAATGAATTGGTGAAAGAACCATGTCGATATCATTTTCTAAACTCGATATAAAAAATAAAGCACTTTCAACCTATTTTATTTTATTTCTCGGCTCCTAAGGCGCATTGGACGGAACGCTCGGACACGTGTCGACTATTTTTCGATGTAGAATCACCAGAAATTAATCGAGGGAGAGTAAGGTTTAAACCCGCTTCAACTCATGATGGGAGTGTAACCGCCAACCAATCAGGGATCAAACGAAAATGAAAGGTTTATCTTCTATGAAGAAAGTTATTTTCACTTGGATAGCCTTTCTAAAAGTAATCTTTCGAATAATATAACTGATCAACTGAAAAACGAGTTAGAGTTATTTAAAAGTTTGAAAAACAAAACCGGAATGTTTTAAAGTACAGAAAATTCAGTTTCAGAAACTAGAATTTTGGTTTTGGGTATTCCAAAACAACGGAGATCAATAAAAAAAAATTATAAACCTATCTGAGTGGTGTGGTACGAACTTTCCTTATATTTTTTAAATATCTCGAAAAAGTATCAGAAGTAGAATTAATTTGACACATAACTCATTTATTGTACTACGCATTCAGTCTATCAATTTTTTGGGATATTTAGTAAGACAGGAGAACGTAATTCAGTATTCTGAAACATTGAAATGAATTCGTTATTTGGTTTGAGAGTCCAAAGGGTTCGTCTATTTGCAAGGTAGAGGATCAGTACGATGCGCCTACAGTTTGATTTGCCGCTTGGAAACTAAATGGATCCAAGGCATGGGCGTATATAGTAAATAATTTCGGGGGAGGGATGGGTCCATTTCCGGGGTATGGAATATTAACAATTTAGAACTTGGAATAGTCTTAGCCAACTAAAACGCTATTATACCCAAAATAAAATACTTTTTTATGAATTAAGTGATCTTATTTAATTTATTTTTAAGGGGTCTATGAAACATTTTTACGAAGCAAATCAAAATTTCGGGGGGGGGGGGGCTGCAGCCCCCTCAGCCTCCCCCCTCTTATATACGCTCATGATCCAAGGATGCATGTTTTTGGATTTATTTAGCAGAGAAGTCATCTCAAAAATTTGTATGATTTCTGATTCAGCCATTCAATTTCTTCTTTACAAGTACAGACTTATAATTTGTTAAAAAAAATTGTTTTCCCATATTGAAAGCAATTGCTGACCAGAAATAAAATTGCGACTCCTCAACTGATTCAAATAAAAACTTCCACTCGATGGGTTCAATTGTATGTAAGATGGAAAGCCTCCAGGGACTAAAGTTGGCTTCCATCGGAGAGAGAGATAGACGGGTTCTGTTCTCTCAATTAGCCCAGAGAGGTATTTGTATTCTTGGCGAGATACGCCGGCTTCCTTCGGGGTCTGCCAATGCCCCCTCATTCCTATCCTAGCTTCGTACCCTCCTATTGCTTCTTGTGAACTTGCTGATTGGTCACTTAGGAGAGTTCATTCTTTGATTCCTTTCAGTTTTGATCAACGTCAAGAGTTCACTGGAACTTGGGCTTTCTATAATCTCTATGACAAAGTGTTAATAAAGCAGGCTACACACGGTCAGGCTGGCCTGTCAGATAGGCCTGAACAGCCCGCCTGAACGTGTATATATTCCGGTCGGTCTGTCAGTTAAGACTGTTCAGGTGGCTGGAATATATAGACGTTCAGGCGACCGGCTTTCAGACGGACTGTTCAGGTCTAACTGACAGGCCTGCCTGAATCGTGTGTAGCCTGCTTTATATACCGACCCTATGGACTTCATTATTTATTATTCGCAAAGAAAACAACAGATAGAAGAAAAAGAATTTTTATATATATATATATTCCACTTGTTCTTTTTTCTTTATTTGGCAGAGGTTCGATGAATCAGAACACCATTTGTTTTTGTTCAACTATTTTATTTTATCTATTTTGCCCGACATGTTTCGTGCCTTCGCACTTCTTCAGGGGCTTTCCTATGAAAAAAATATTTTTTCGTAAATCCCAAATTCAAATTTTGTACATAATAAACATTTATCATTTCCCTAAATTAATTTACCGTTCAAAAAAAAAATATCATTTTATTAAAAAATTCTTATCCTACCTTATCGGGAAGTCCTCTCGTCATGTGTACTGGCTTGAGTCAGGCGTAATACTGATAAGTCATCTGAGGTAATGAATATGGCTATATCCTATCGATTCTTTCGGCTCTCTAAATGTATCGATTATCGGTAAAATAGTTCATTACATAGAACTTCCCCTAAGTATTTTAATGAAATAAAAAGTAAACTGAGAAAAATGTTCAATGCAAACAACTATCTCAAATTAATGATAGAGCAGCAAATAAAAAGAGTAGAGAAATGTATAGTGTACACAAAAAGACCAACAGAACTTCCGGAAAAGCCAGGTAAATTTGAATATAACCCTGAACTTTTTAACATTTCCGACGAATTTTTACCGATCGACTTTAAATGTACCGATAATCGATACATTTAAAGAGCCGAAAGAATCGATAGGATATAGCCATATTCATTACCTCAGATGACTTATCAGTATTACGCCTGACTCAAGCCAGTAC
Source organism: Gonocerus acuteangulatus (assembly GCA_946811695.1). Taxonomy (NCBI): domain Eukaryota; kingdom Metazoa; phylum Arthropoda; class Insecta; order Hemiptera; family Coreidae; genus Gonocerus; species Gonocerus acuteangulatus. The sequence goes on from OX328129.1 coordinate 42,962,648, forward strand.
ACATGACGAGAGGACTTCCCGATAAGGTAGGATAAGAATTTTTTAATAAAATGATATTTTTTTTGAAAGGTAAATTAATTTAGGGAAATGATAAATGTTTATTATGTACAAAATTTGAATTTGGGATTTACGAAAAAATATTTTTTTCATAGGAAAGCCCCTGAAGAAGTGCGAATTAAGGCACGAAACATGTCGGGCAAAATAGATAAAATAAAAAAGTTGAACAAAAACAAATGGTGTTCTGCTTCATCGACCCTCTGCCAAATAAAGAAAAAAGAACAAGTGGAAAATATATATTGGGTCATATTCAAAATAATTAATATACATATACATATATATATATATATATATATATATATATATATATATATATATATATATATATATATATATATATATATATGTATACACACACACATATATACACTTATATATATATTTAGAGAGAGAGAGAGAGGGAGAGAGACTGATTGGTCTTATGGTGCCCAAAAATGGCAAGAAGGACAATAATATTTTTTTCTGATTTTAAAGGGTCAAGTTAAGGACCACACCCGACCTAAATCGGGTTTAGATTCCATTTCGATTTTTCTATGTACAAGTAAATATATTTCATGGGGCATATAAGGGGGGCTGAGGGGGCTGCAGCCCCCTCCTAAATTTTGATTTGATCGGTAAAAATGTGTCATAAACCCTTAAAAATAAATTAAATAAGATCACTTACATCATAAAAAATATTTTATTTTGGATGTAATAGCGTTTTAGTTGTTTAAAACTATTCCATGTTCTAAATTGTTAGTATTCCATACCCCGGAAATGTCCTTGTCTGACATTTATTAATTTCAAGTCTAACTAATGTCGCCTTACTGTTGTAGGTACATAGGTAAATAATAGGCATATATATATATATATATATATATATATATATATATATATATATATATATATATATATAAAAATGTTAAGATGCGTCTAAATGTTTCTTTAGAACTTGAACAAGTACAAAACTCCCCCCTCCCCTCTCTGGAAGCGGAGCCAAACAAAACGTTTCAGGACTTTTGGTTTGATTGCTTTTTTTTTTGGGGGGGGGGGTTTCTTTGAAACCCAATTTAATGCGGGAAACCTCATGAACTATTTCTTGAAAAAAAAGTTCCTTAAACAACTCCATTTACTTAAAGATCGGGCCCGAGATATCGCGGGTATAGATGTCGTTTCAATTTTCCTATGAAGGAGTTAACTGGGGCGATGAAATTTTTCCGGATATTGAATGTCATCGCCAGAAATATTTTTACTTTAGCTATTATTACCAATTATTTACTAGACTACAGTTTTATATTACTTTTAGCTAATTATGTTATGGTTACTTCATTGAAGTACAAGTTAACTCGGCAAATGTTATGAACCATAATGAATATCTCATTTAATATCTACTTTTCGACGTCTAGGCCATTAGTGCTGTACATCTATTCATGTATCAAATAACATCAAAACAAGTGGTTATCATAGAAACAAATTTCTTTCCTAGTCATGAATATCTGACATATCTGCTGCATATGCTCTTAATGTCACAAAACAACACTCTATTTTGGTGTAACTATTTAAACATATCCCATTTGTTCAGCTGTATTTGGCCTATGAAAATACAACTCTCATAATGCACCTTTGAGTAACCAGTAAAAAAGATCCTAATATTGGAAACCACCATGCTTGATATCTATCTGTCTTTCTCTCTCTTTCATATATATATATATATATAAAGATTCTACAATTTTGTACAAACATAGAATCTTATCTGATTGTTTTTAACTACATATTTTTCTGCAGGTTAATGCAAAATGTATTTAGGGCATTTAACTTTTTTTTCTTGTTTTAACATACTTCTGACTCATAAAAAAAGAAATGCATGTAAATAAAATTTAAAAAAATCTATAAACCTCACAAATTAAAAAAAAAAAAAAAATAGGTTAACCCCTGAAAAGGGAGAAAGTTTATATAATTATTTCATAAATATTTATGATATATTATATTGTAAACATTTATGAAATTATTTGAAGAATGGATAATGCTATTTGCCTTAATTTCATCTATTTATTTATTTATTTAGAATTGTTTTTATTTTTTGTTTATTTGATTTAATTTGTTTTTTGTCTTTTTCTTCAAGATGAAAACTCCCAAACAAGTGAAGAATGGAAGGATGATGTTGTTCAGCCGAAAGTGGAGGATGGGACAACACAAACTACTCCTACAAATGAAGAAGAGGAAGAAGTCAACAACGATTCAACCTTGCATACTCAAGGTACTAAACATTTTTAGGAGGTCCGGTGGCCGTGAGTGTTAAGGCGTAAGCACTGAACACTCCGCGCCAAGGGTAATGGGTTCAATTCCCACTAGGGGTGGTGGCTTTTCTTAGGAAAAAAGAAAAGGCATCACAAATTTTTGGGACAGGTTATCTTCAAGTTACCACACATTTCTAGAAGATATTTTTTTTTTTTGAAAAACTATTCATATTTACATTATACAATTGTGACCCTCGTTCTCAACTATGTCTTTTAAAATTGGCAGAAGGTCGTATTTTATAAAAACTTCAGTTTCTTATTTATTTCTTTTTATCACGTGCTCTATATGTTTCGTGACACTTGACACCTCTTCAGTAGCAACTTATGTACATTTCATTATTTCATTTGCCTCAACTGACCAATGAAGACATTCCGCAGGCAGGGCCACATCTAAACTAATAAAATAAAATATTTAAATAGTACTTAGTTCAATACAATGAACTATATATATATATATATATATATATATATATATATATATATATATATGTATATATAAATAATTATATCAGTAGCATTTTATTTTATTTTAACATTTTTTAATAACTAAAGCTTTCTTTGGAAATTTTGGAAATTGATCTTTAAACCATGACAATACCAACAGCTGTGACAAATGTCAACGATCACCCTAGATTATTAGTTCAGACATGGCAGTACCTGCTGAAGGTCTTCCTTAGCCCAGTTGAGGCTGTAATGAAATTTACTTACTTAAGTTGCTCCTGAAGAAGTGTCAAGTACAAACATGTAGACCATGTAATAAAAATAAATAAATAAGAAATTGATGTTTTTATAAAATATATTATGCAATTTTAAAAGACATTATTCATAATAACATCAAATGTCACTAAATCAATTCTTGATGTTTTATTATTCAAAGTTAAAATTTTTTTATTTTTACTGAACTTTGTTCAAAGATTTAAAACATTTTCCAGATGTTTTAAATAGAGCATTAATAATTATTTTTGAGTTAATACTGTGCCCGTATACAAATCGAACTAAAGCATTTTTTATTTATTTCAGAACCTGGTGAAAAGAAGGAGCGATATATAGTTGAAACTATAACAATGACCACAGTCACTGAACGGCGAATAATTCGAGAAAGTGAGAGTGGAGAAGAAGCAGGAGCACAAGCGAGATGCAACAACAGCAGAGATAAGGAGATGACTTTAACTCTTAAACTCGGTTCCAACTCACTCAAGCCCAATTCAGCACTTCGACAACTTTTCCCCAGAATAGCTTCTCCTCCACCAGATAAGTCCCCAGACTCTGATGACGATTCTCTTCAAAGTAACCTAATCAAACGTACCATAGAAAGAAACACACTCAGAAGGAGCCTGGTGCGATATCCAGATCTGAGGAAAAGAAATCAAGCCAAAAAGAATGAAAACAGTCTAGTCGAAAGGATAAAGAAGTTAACGTGCGACATTGAAGAAGAAGAAAGAACTTCTCCCCCTGGAGAAGAGTCCAAAGAAGAAAAAGTACCTGCTTATAGAAAAATAACGGATATATTCATCAGAAGTAAGGAACATCCTCTGCAAGCGCCGGCGTCTGTAGAACACCAGTATCCTTACTATCAACCATATAATCCTCCAGATCTTGGGAACGGTTTGCATAAACCAAGAATAACGACAGAAGCTCGGAAACAGTTTCTTTCCAGTTTAGCACCACTGGCAGCATGCGTAAGTGGAGAAGCTGGAAGCAGGGATTCGACCAGTACAGCAGACACAGAGTATTCTCTTAATGATATAGATGATGTCTTGAAAAACGATCCAAAACCTCAGCCAGATATAGTTGTGGGGACTCCAGGAAATGAAAGTGATGAATTGGCTTTGTTTGTCCAGCAAGATGCTTCGAGAATCGAAAGATTGAGAAAGCGATACAGCTCAGGTTCCGATGACGAGCATGATGACTATGGCTTCAATCGACGACCGTCTGTCCGAGGAATCAAACCTAGATTTGGATCGACAACGGAAATTCTCCAACAAATGCAGAGCCAAATCACTCCTCCCCTCCCCACTGGCAGTCACATTTCATGGCCCTATTATACTGAAAATGGTTATAGATATGACGAACCACCAAGGTATTCGCAGAACGTTATACTCCAGCAAGGTCAAACTGTAAGACTACCATACCAACCAGGGCCTGTACAAGTTCACTTAGTACCTCAGAGACAGGTTGTGGTGAGAGGAACACAAACTATATCGACTTATTACCAAATTCCAAGATACCCCCGTGGGCCCTTGCTTTACTATCAGAATCCACGATCCCCGATCTGCGGGTCGCCAACCAAAATGAAATTAGAAAGGGGTGTTCCTGAAGGGGCCAGTGCCTCGCCACACCAAGAGATGGTGCTCCCACCACCACCTCCTCCTCAGGGTACTCCTCCTGTAGACACAATGATGTATGCTATGAATGTTTGACATCAGTGCAGCTACTACTACCAGTAGCTCAAGTAATTATGTTTTGTTTAAAGAACTTATTCTCTAAGTATACAATATTGTCATTTTTGAAAGCATTGAAGCGTGATTAAACATTAGTGAAAACAATGAAATTATTGATTGTTTGTAATATGTTTAAATGGGGATAACATATCAAAGTACTCTCTAGGAGAGGTAATTGTTTTTACATTTAAAGTATAACAGTACATCAGTCTATTTTAGATATGGCTTTCGAGAATAATTCAATAAAAGTGAATATTTTAAGTATACACTATAATTTTTTAAACAACAAACATTAAATATCTCGAAAACAAAAATATGATCAATGTGTGTAAAATTTCAATAACATTGTTTCAAATGTATAAAATTTACTTGACTGAGTGAATTAAGTAATAATGAAATGTGCAAACCATTGCTAAAATTTCACATCCGTGTAAGTCAATTTTCTCAACTTTTCGAGAGAGCATTAAAACTCAATTAAAATAAAGCAACAATGATCTCAATGATGAGCAACTTTCAACTTATAATTATACAATAATTTCCGACTTAACACATATTTTCGGTAACATTTAAACAAAAAAAAAACTTGCCTGAATGGCCTAAAATAGATTTATGCAGTTATGCTCGAGTGTTTGAAATCAGTTTGTTTTACACGGAAGTAATAGTTCATTTTAGCCCGCTTTATTGAGTTTTTTTTTTTTTTTTTTTTAATTTGATTACCATCATGTCCGGAAGAGAATAAGGCTTCTAAAGATACCACTAACTCAATTGCGCTAAAAATTGACTTACCCAGTTGTGAAATTTGAACGACGTTACTGTATCTGAACCAAAAAACTGAATCAATTAATAACCTGTACCGTGTCTTATTATGTGATAGAGGAAATTCCGCACAAAATGTATTTAGAATAGTAAAATACAGAACAAAGCATCTTAGAGAGTTTGATATATGATAACAAGATTTATGCCAACTGCAAAAAAATATATATATATTTTTCACTCAGTCAAGTACATACTACTACAATGACTATTAATTCTCAATTATATTTATACAAATTAATAGGTTTAAACTGAGCTGTTGTTGTTCTTGGCATTCGTTATTGAATTGTTCAATTAAATATTCGTTTAATTTTTTATTCCCTTGTTCCTCGTTTAAGTAATCTCTATCAAGTACATAATAACACAGGTCTACATTTCATCTAAAAAAAAAACACTTCAAGCGGTATGGCATTTGGTTTTTGAGGTGGATGAGCGGGTTGGTTAACCTTCATCACCTCAGATTTAAGGTCATTTGAAGGTCAAATATAGAAAAAAAAACTAGGAAAAATCTAAAAAAAAATCAAGCATATGTTTTTGAGATCCCTGAGTCTGAATCTGTAGTTTGTTTGACCTTTACGTTTTTTACTAGAGGTCATTTGCAGGTCAAATAGAGAAAAAATCTAGAAAATTCATTTTCTGGAAGGCAGGGCAAGTCTAGCACAGTAAGGGTTCGGTCTCTGGAACCTCAAAAACATATGCACGAATTTTTCAGATTTTTCCTAAGGTTTTTGCTCTATTTGACCCTCAAATGACCCTGTATCTGACGTGATGAAGGTTAACCAACCCACTCTTCGTAACCAGCGACCTCTAAAACCCCATAAGGTCCATACCGCTCTGAGTGTTGTTTTTTTTAGATCAAATTGTAATCTTTCTGTATGTTTAGTAGAAATTACTTAGTGTGACTTAAACAGGATATATTTAAAAAAAAGTTTGAAAGAGAAGGATTTTATTTTAAATATTACAGAAAAAAAACAATGTTTTCCAATGAATAAAACATTATTTTAATTAATACTGTTACTTTTACATTATATGAAATGTGCATTGTAATGATAAAGTTTGCAAGAACAATAGCAGATGAATAATTTCATAAAGTATAAGTAAAATCATCTTAAATTCTTTCTTCATTAAGTTAATAATATTTTAAAATATATGATAATTCTTTGTTGGTTAATACTTTTCTCTCAGAATTTATCTCTTTGTATTTCATCTATATTATATGAAACGATGGTAAAGTAGTAGTGATTGAGTGTTGTATTCTTGTGATAACAAATAAATAATATTAATTTGTTTGTAAAAGAAAGTGGTTTAATGCTTGTATTCTTGAGAGCTGCATGGGATTTTCTAATGAAATTTATGGGTAGATGTTCATATGAAGACATGATATTTTCGTGATACTCAATATTTTCTAGAGTAAGATCATATTATTTATTTTTCAGGAAAGATACGGAATCTTTTGCATTAATTCATGTATTAAAATGAGAATTCAAAGGGCACAAGGCAAAATTGTAAATACATTTTAATGCCTATAGGTAAACAAGTGTAAACGAAAATTAATGTAAATTATTGAGAGGAGATCATTGACCGTTGGTGATGACAAGGTAGAAATTGTCGTCCAGGGTTTGGTCGTTGTGTCTTAATAAAACTACATTTTTTATGAGAAAATCGGTTTTATTGTTTGCTGACGTTTCGGCTTGAGATTCAAGCCTTCATCAGGGCTGTAAAACAAGTAGGACAGAGTTAACACTAATCTATATATATACAAAAATATATCTTTTTTTTTTTTTAATATTTTTGTATACATATATATAAATTAATATTAACTCTGTCCTACAGCCCAGACGAAGGCTTGAATCTCAAGTCAAAACATCGGCAAACAATAAAACCCATTTTCTCATAAAAAATGTAGTTTTATTAAGACACAACGACTGAAACCTGAAAATTAATGTAAATTAGAAGAATTTATGATTGCCTTCTGTTCTATGAATGTCGAAAGTTGTGCAACATTTGGAATTTTGCAAATACTTACCTCTTTTGAGACATTAGTTAATTTTGTAATTACCTGGACACAAAGCAACCAATTACCAAACTGTTATCAAATTACATTTTGTACTTATATGAGATTGAACGTTTTGTTTTATAAACTACCGTGTATTTTGGGCTTTTATCAAAAAAACCTATTTTGCTGAAATCGTTTCTTAAATAACCAAACGGATGATACATAGTTTATTAGAATCTGTTGAGTGGTTGTATTTTGTTACTTTAGTAAGGCTGTATACAATTTTTGTCTTCCCATTTTAACTGTTAACTCTGGTTTTATTCAATGGTTGAACATTGTGCTCATCTGACCAAAAATATTCCATTATTTTTGTTCTCAGTCATTTAGAATGTATACACTGGAGCATTCTATTATTTACCACAGTATATTGATGGAATAAATGTCTTAATTCCACCAGATTTGATAAAGAATTCACCAATTTTCATATGTTTGCATTAATTCAACATTGATTTGGTGTAAATCAATTTTCTCATTTAAGTCAGATTTTAAATGATCATTTCATAGTTTTTTTTTCAAAAATTCAATACCCTTTTCACAGGCAGCTTTGGCTGTGTTTATGTATGCAATAACTATCGGGCAAGCAATAAGATATTGTATGATATGATTTTCACAAATGAGATATATAGGGAGAACAGTAAAGACAGATTTAGAAGATTTATGAAAAAAATTAAATTATTTACGGATCATTAAATATGAAACAATAAATTCACTAGCGATAATAGTGTGACTAGCGAGCTTCACAGGCTCTTCGAAGGATGTATATTTTTGAATTTGCTTTTGCAAAGATTGAACATTTGTCAAAATGGACCTGGTTAAGCTTTACCCTTGGTCATTATATCCATAATGGAAGAAATGTAACAAGTTGGAAAGTTTTTGAAGAAGATGATAGTGAGAGCAACAAGATGGAACAATGAGAACAATATAATTGCATGAAGTGACAGAAGCTATCAGGTTGTAACCTTGGTGTCAGGACCCCCAACCATAAAAATGCTGCACAACAACTGCTCATGGGCGAATATAAGGGGTGGGGTGAGGGGGCTGCAGCCCCCCCCCCCCCAAATTTTGATTTGATCGGTAAACATTTTATAAAACCCTTAAAAATAAATTAAATAAGATCATTTAGTTCATAAAACGTGTTCTATTTTGGGTGTAATAGGGTTTAAGTTGGCTAAAACTCTTCCAAGATCTAAATTGTTAGTATTCCATACATCGGAAATGGTCTCAGCCCCCCCCCCCTGAAATTTTCCCAGCCCCCTCCGAAATTATTTTCTATATACACCCATGCAACTGCTTACACATTCCCACAATAGCCTGTATATTAAGAGTTAACCCTTTAACAGGCACATTTCGCTAGCTATGTTGGAATTTTTTTAATTTATATTTGGGAGTCTGGTGGGCATCCATTTACTAAATATGAACCCAGGCTCTTAAAAAAAAATTGTATCCATAAATACGGGGTTGGCCGCTTGAGCGGCCCTTGCCCATTCCAGGCACCGAGAATCCCCGATATGCAATACCCGTGATACGTCGTAAAGCCGATTCCAAGTCGCAAAGATCCCGAAAATGAAAATGGTTCATTTGATGGTGTTACCCTAAGATTAGCAGGCTTAAAAAAAAAAAAATAAATAAATAAAAAATAAAAATATATAATAATAGTATAATGCTAGCCTACAATATCATTTGAAACAGAATTGAGAAAAACATTTCATTAGCATTGCCAAAAAAAGTATTTTTTCCTTCCAGTCTGACGAGAGTAAGGTACTTATGAGACGAATCAACGAATAACATGTGAACGATATACTCATTCCAATTAAAATCAATTAATTCCTAATCTAGAATGTATAAAAGAATTATTACATGCTTTGAAACGATTTCCCGATAAGATGAGAGATCCAGAGAGCCAATAATGCACGGCCAACACTGACACAAGACGAGTGCAGGAATGGGCAAGGACCGCTATAGCGGTCAACTTCGTCATATCTCGGCTCGTCGGGCCCAAGACCTCCAAATACTATTTTTTGGTATACCCCGGCATCTAGCAGGAAGCATTGGAACCAATTCCGCCTCACTTGCGTCATTTTTTAATTTCAGCGAGCAGTGGCCGCTCAAGCAGCCCTTGCCCGTTAAGGGGTTAATACTACCTTGTGTGTTCAAAATCAACGTTCAATAAATTTTCTCCAATTTATGATAAAAAATAAATCAATATTTTTCAATTCTTTATATCATAAATTTTAGTTGTAATTCTTTGAAAACAGAATTCTGGTGCTGTGTCTGATGAACGGAAACCATATTTTTTAATGTGCGATAGTCTGCAGGCAGCAACTTTTAATCTGGAACAAAAAACTAAAATTGTTTTGAAAGAAGAAGGTTAAATCTAATAAAGTATGTAGGATTTTCAAGAAATATTAATTTTTTGGTTGGTGAGAATTCTTCATTTTCTATTAAAAAATCGGTCATTAAATTATTATAATTAATTGAATCAAAAAATCCCTTCATACTTTACTAGCAAATATCACTAGGAATTTGCAATTAAAATTCTATGTTGATCGCATGAAAATTGAAAGCCCGATTTGAAAAATAGTTTTGAGAAAATCATCTTTAAAGTTTAATATACCAAAAAGTTCATTTTTTTTTCTTTTTAATTTTCATTCCGTAATTTCTTGTAATAAAGATAAAAAAAAAAAAAAATGGTTTTCAATTTTGAAATTTATTGAGCTTTAGTTGAAAAATCCAATTTTTGGCACATTTAAAAATTGTTCCACCACATGAACACTATTGGATATCATTTTTGATTAGTTAAGGAAGAATAAAAAATAAAATGGTAAAAAAAAAGTTACAAGGTAGTATTACCCCTTAAGAGAACAAACCAATAGTTTAATCAATGTATTTTTTTAAAACATTCAATACAGTTCTTCACTATTAAACAATAAATTAGTTGTCATTATTATATTGAAGCTCATAAACAGTATGATTTATTTCCAACAGTGTTAATGATACACAATATCTTATCGCACAACACTGTCTGATAGTTATTGTATGTCTAAACCCTTCACTGTAAGAGTACATATTTTGAAAATGAATGTGAAATGTGTCGTCTATTCAGTCAATTTATGTGTCAAATAAAGCCAATTGTTCATTGCAATTAATTTTTTTCAAATATTAAATAAAATTATTTTGTGGCCAGATATTTACAAAATATTTGTATATATTGAGAATTTTTAATGAAATTATATTCATGTATATACGTGTGTATTTGCTTAAATCTAACATGTTTAAAATTTTGAGCTTATTTAATTTATAAAATGTCCTCAGATACAAAAAAAAAAAGAAAAAAAAAAGACAATATATTGTTTATATATACAATTTTTCTTTCTCATGTAAATAGTAGAAATCACTTTTTTGACTCAAATGTCTCAACTCGTTTATTTCTAAAGTACAAAGCAAAACGTGATTACAAGGAAAATTTAATATAAATATTACTGAGTGTGATTTAAGCTTTAGGTAAAAAATATATAAAAATAAAAAAAAATAGCCCTCATTGATAAACATTTCTCAAACCTGTTACAAAATTTGTTTTCTTTCTTTTTAAATCATTCAACATCTTTCTGAACCTTTATTCATCTAATAACATTAATTTTAATGCCCCTTTATTAATAAGACAGATTTTGTGGGACTGGTTACCAGCCACGATAGAGGTGATGCCTTTCCGTTTTCAAAAGAAAAGCCACCACACCCAGCGGGAATCGAATCCACCACCCTTGGAACGGAGGGTTATTGCCTCAACAAACACAGCCTGGGCCTCCATTTTTTCTACTAAACTTTCATTTTTCTATTGAAGGAACATATTTTTTACTTGAATTGAAGCCTTCTAAGCTTTAATAGACTCAAAATTTAATTCTATTTGTCGTTTATTTTTTTGTCATGACTTTTTATATTAAGTCCAGTAGTTCCTATAAATAGTAGCAGTAGGAAAGAATTGATGCTTTAAATTTTCTTGTATTCAAATTGCCAAACTATCTTTTTAAATACATTTACATATTTTCAAATTTTGATTTAACTAATTTCATTTAATTCAATATTTACTAATAGACGAAGGAAGTGATATTATTATCTAGAAAATGTTTGCTGATTCTTTCCTGCAACTCAAACATGATCTTTATTAGATATCATAAAATACTCAACTCCTTTTATTGGAACAGACCTCGACAGTGGCCTTTTTTGCAAACTAAATTTGGATGTTTTAACATTATTAGCTTTTATAACACATCGACTTACTCATTTGATCCCCATTGGTAATAATTGTGCTTTGACAGCATAAATTTAGTACCAATAATTTTGTTTTCTAAAAAAAAAAAGTTAATAAACTTACTGTCATTGTAACGCATATGTACTGTAGAACATTTTTTGGACCAAACATTAGCGATTTAATATAGAGTCCATAGGGCCTAATATTTACCATTGATTTCTGCCAGAATTGATAATAAATCCAGTTTAATTTTGGTCCCTCCAATATGTAATTAGAGAACCATGAATTATGAGTGTTAATTAATGTAGATTATATTTTAGCCATTGTTGGTAATTAATTATAAATTACAGATATTATTAAAAGTTAACTACTTTGTTGTAAATAATGGGCACTTTTAAGTAAATTGAGTGAACATGTAAATAATTGTTGTTTAAAAAAAATTGGTGCCAAAGAAATTGTTTTTAAAATAATTATTTATTACTTTCATTTATAAAGACTAATAGTTGTTTTTATGATGATTAATAAATAATTCGAAGTTCTCTTTATAAAAGAGTACCATAAATTATATGTAAGAATTAAAGTGTATGTTAATAATATATGCATATAGTTTATATATCTTTCTGATGTTTTTCTATTATAGGTAATTATAATTCAATGAAGTTAGATCTATACCAAAGTTTTGAAAAATGTAAAGAGTGTTAAATATAGAAATAAAATTTATTAACAAATATAGGCCTAATAATGTATTAAATAGTTATATTCATTCAATAATGTACTTGTAAAAAGAAAAGTACCTATGTACAGAAAACATATATATATTGTATGTATGAATATATAAAATATATAAATATATGAAATGGCCATTGTAATAACAAGATTTTATTTATTAAAATCAGTTTAATATATCTAATTTATTTTAACAGTTATTTATTTTAATCTGTGCTGACAAAAAAATAAACAGTTGTGTACCTTCTCAAACAAGCAGTGAGGTGCAGACAATGGGAAAAAATAGGGAGTGAGGGTCTCCCGTGGTCTAGTGGCTAGCGCCTTGGATTCATAAGCGGTAGATGGTGGGTTCTATCCCCACCGGCGGCAGGATTTTTCTCATCCCACAGCTCATTGGGAAAATTCCTCGCGGCACCCTGGATGTCGGCGCTAGTGGCCTAGACGTCGAAGTGCCGTAAAATAAAAAAATCAAAATGATAAAAGAGAAGTTTTAATTCGGCGAGGAGATCGCTCAAAGTCAAGGCGCTATGAGTGAGAGTGGCAAAAGTATTCCATATAGGGGAACCCTTCTCCTATATATATGGTAGAAAGGGTTAATATTGAAGTTTGTTTGTTTTTTTTTATGGTGCACCGACAACTGGGGCATTAGCACTGACATCCACGGTGCAGCAAGGAATTATCTCAACGGGCTCTGAGATGAAAATCTAAGACGTTAGCATCTAGATTTGTGTTATTCACTTTTTTGGTTGAATGTGGCATAGGCCGTTATAATAGCCGTAATAACCTAAGCCACATACAAAAAAAAAGAATATCATTTATTTGGTCAGATATACAGCAAATTAGAAAACATTTGTTTTATACTTATTCTCATTTTGATAAAATTTCCATAAACAAAGGAATAATCTGAGAACTCTTGAGCGCGCACCAGTCACACATGCATAGTTAAAACCTAAATAAATAAATGGACATATTCTTAAAGCTGAAATGAAGCCCTGCAACTTAGTATTCTAGCCTTATCCTCTTAGATTACCTGATTGGCCACAAAATGTGTTTAAACCATCTGAAGTGAGACAACTTTTGTGAGCCAATGAAACAGGATGATTAAAAAAAGTAATTATTTGTTGAAAACATTTTTTTTTAATACTTTCTTACAAAGTGATTGAAATAACAAGAATAGCCATGAAGAGTATAATACAAAAAAAAAAAAAAAAAGAAAAAAAAAAGAGATTATTTTTTTAACACTAAGCCTACCAAATGTCTTCCATTGCATTTAAGGGATTCCTGGAGCCTTGTCTGAAATTTTACAGGTATTAGCCTCTCCCAGCATATTGACAGGTATTGCAGCAATCTCGTCCCCAATTCATTGATTCAGGGCTTGAATCGTGGAAGGTGGATCTGCTTGAAACTGTTGTTTTGATGTATTCCCATAAAAATAAGTCAAAAGCAGTTAAAGTTTTTAGACGTTGATCCCATTTGCTCGAGGTTATTTATCCATTTAAGAATTGCATTATCTGACAGAACAGACTGCTTACGCAGCACGTTAAAATTACCTCGATTTTGCACAAAACGTTCACCATTTTGTTAGTAAGTTTTCACTGCGTAGCCACGTCAACCGCCAACGATCTTTTGCAATTAAATACGCTAAATAGTGCATTGGGTTGGCAGTGATGCCAACCCAATCCACACACACACACACACATATATATATATATATATATATATATATATATATATATATATATATATATATATATATATATATATGTATATGTATATATATATATATATATATACATATACATATATTTATATTTATATTTTCAAGCATATAGGTACTCATATTTATGTTAATGTTTCTAGCCTTTTTTTTTGTCCTTACCATTGTTATACCATATATGTTTTTACAGCCCTGAAGATGGCTTGTATAGCAAGCCGAAACGTTGGCGGCAATAAATATACATTTTAGCAAATAAAATGTGTTTTATTGAATAAGAACACTGACCGAAACCCCGACGATCAACGCTTCCTTCTTGTTTCAATGGCGGACCCTGTATAGGAGTGGATAGTCATAAAATAAAACGAACCTTTTCAAATTCTGCAAATATATATTTCATTCAATTTTGACATTTTTTTTTTTCTTTTTACATTTAGAGAGGAATTTATATGTATGCAAATGTACATATCATCTTAACAAAAATGGCTCCTGAGATATAATAAAAATCACAGTCTTAAAACTTTTATGAACAATAGAAGAAAATTAATAAGAACATCTAAAGAAACATATACAGAAATATATTGATACATGATGTATGTGTCTTTAATTTAAACAAATTAATCTTAACTTATGATTATTCAATCAACTTGAAAATCAACGAATCCTTTAACAATTTCTCCATTAGCCTTGTTAACAGTTTCTAAAAGTAGATCCCCTTGCCTGAAACATACATAAACAGATACAGATTTAGAAACAAGACTTATCATGTTTAAGAAATCAATGAATGGTTGGGATCAGCTAAGAGAAAATCATCAGAATTTCAGAAAAATCTATATTACAAACGTTTTAGGGTGCTGTTTGGCAGCCTTTGCAGGCTATCTTCATCCTGCTATCATGTTTAAGTTAAGTAAGTGCCAAGTAGAAAACTTCATGTTTCAGAACCTTTAGATCATGAATATCACAGTGGCACCATGGAAAAGCAAAAACTTCCCATATTTTATGGCTGTTATTAACAGCCATAAAATATATGTTACTTAAATGTATAACAAAAAAACACTTACGTAGTAATTTTAATATTCACATCAAGTCCAGAAGATGCATCAACTTCGTCCAGTTTTGCCTGAAACAAAAGAGAGAGACAATTTAACAACTTCCATAAACAGCAACACAAAAACGAATAACAATTGTTTTTCCCCAAACAAATTTAATTTAAAATTAGTAATTACAAAAAAATGATACATACACTCCCTTTAAGGGATCCCTGGAGAGCTGAGATTGTAAAAGGTTCTTCTTTGGGCTGAAGAGAAACTTGCTGAAATTTTGGTATTACAGACTTTTCAATAAGAGCTTCTTCATCTCCAAACTGAAAATAAACATCTGAGTTAAAATAAAATCTAAAAATCAGAAGATACTACATGAGCACCGGGGGATTTTAGAGGTTATGGAATACTAACAACCTAGAATTTGGAATAGATAGCCAACTAAAACACTATTAGACCCCCCAAAAAAAATTCTGAACTAACTGATCTTATTTGATTTATTTTTGAGGTTTTCATGAAACATTTTTACCGATTAAATCAAAATTTCAGGAGGAGGCTGCAGTCCTCCCTCTTATGTATGCCCATGGTGCTCTGTGTTTTGACTTCTAGTCTAAATTTGTTATTTTTTATATTAACCAGAATGAAGTACATTTTTCTTTCACATGGTCGATCATTCTGTATTGAATTTGAAAATTCTTTTTGAATTTGGTACAAAGAAAAAAGTGGCAGATTTCCATCTGACTCTTATAGGTCAGCTATTAGAACAATTCCACACGGGGCTGCTAAAATGATCACATGGAAGAAGACAACCTACTACAACTGGAACATGGAAAAGAAGGGCATTTTATTGGAAATATTGCATATACAGGGGGGAAAAGGGCCAAAGCGTGTATCTGTTGTCTTAAAAAAAAAAAAGAAAGGAGATGAGATAGATGAGCAGAAAGTGTAATGTTCCCTTGTGGTTATTGGAGATAGTCACACTCACCCCTACATCACCATTCACATAATGTAAATAGGGAAAAGGAGGATGGGAAATATTTTCAAAAAAGTTCCACTCCTTTACCCTTTAACTGGGGACAAGTCTAAAGCTACCGAGTCCCTATTGTGAATGAGTGCTGGACCATTCAAAAGCTGCCAAGCCCCTACTGGGGACGACTGCTAGAGAAGTTCTGGCTCTTTATCGTTTAACTGCTGTCGACTGAAAGACAAGTTTGACCTTGCTGATGTCTGTTGGCTCAGTATGGAAACTAATAGTTCTTATAGCCTATAAAATATGGCGGTTCAATGTAGTTTTGCCGAATTCTGCAGTCATTAAGAGCTTTTACGGCTCTGCTTCAACCTCCCTGTGTAATGTTACTCTATGTGTACACCCTTGCTTTAAAAATTACCATGTAGAGAAACAGTTGTATACTGCATAATGCAATAAGACAGGAAAGAAGTACTTAGTGTATTAAACAAATTAAATATTTACTGCAAATAGACCAATAAAAAATGAAAAACATTAACAAAGTGCCAGTCACCCAACGCCTGATCAAAAAATGAGATAGAAAGCTTATAGTATTCAGGAGTGGAGGCTCAAATTGTCAGGTAGCTTTGGAGCAACTCTGAGCACGTAAAAACATTGCCTGCATAGCATTTAAAGAGTAAGGAAGCCTCTGCTACCAATCATAGTTTTTCTGTCTATTACCACTACACTGTAGTTAACAACTTGTGAAAGATGTAGCAAATTGAAAAACTTACTTTCAACGTGATAGGCATGTCTAAAAATGGCAGCTCAGACGTTGACTCAAGTTTTTGTCCCAAAGAGTTCACAAGTCCTGCTTGCTCAGCAGCACCGCAAGCAAATACTTCGTCTGGAGATATACTGCACAATGATTCACACTCAAAAAATGAACTGACATACGACCTTATTTTAGGTACTTTTAGGCAGCCTCCGCACAAAATAACCTGAAACAATAAATATCTGATTCATACATAGCAGAAATATTTGTATTTCTTTATTTTTGAAAAATTCCTCAAAAATCATAATTGATCCTGTTGAATTGTCCAGATTGACAGAAAAGTTTAATTCCGTATGCAAAAAATTTTGAAGGAAATATTCTCCATGGTTCACCGTTATTGATAAGTATTTAATATATATATATATATTTTTTTTTTTTTTTTTTTTCTTACGGCGCATCTACATCTAGGTCATTAGCGCCGACATCCAGGGTGCAGCTAGGAATTTTACCAGCGAGCCGTGGGATGATAAAATTCCTGCCGGAGGTTGGGAATCGAACCCACCATCTCCCGCTTATGAATCCAAGGCACTAGCCATTAGACCACGGGAGACCCAGTATTTAATATTTAGCCAAAGTTAAGGCTAAAAACATTTCAAACCTCACCTTGCCAATTTTTTGCACCAGAAGAGAAAAGCCATTCCCTTTTCCCTCCAACAAAACAATTTATTTGAACAGGCAACATTATAGTGTAAATTGTTTTTAGCCTTAGTTGACTAAGCATTGACAAACATTTAACATTATCTCATCTCTCTTGTCTAACCTCTCAAAGTCTTCTTTTGTCTTAAACGAAACACAATCAGGTTTTTTTGAGTCTCATGTAGCGCATAGTTCATATTTCCGTCAGATTTTTTCACATGTGGAAGTGAACTTTTCTATCTAACTGAATGGGCAACTGAAATACTTCACTGAGGAATGAAATTTCATATTGTAATTAATTTTATTATTGTTATATTATGTAGTTTTACAAAAACTATATCTGAATAAGGTCATGCATGACTTACTAAACAGTAAAAAGCCAAACAGTGTGAAACTCTCAATAAAGATATAAATAATCTCTTAAGCACCTTTTAATATAATGATGAAATCTAAAGAGGCAAGAAAATTTTAGTTATACGAAACCAAAGTTACTCCATTAAACAAACCTTCGAAATTTCTGAAGAGGAGAGTTGAACTTCTTCAAGGGCTTTATGTATTGGAGCAGCAAATGTGGGAAGAAGAGGCGCCAATAGTGAATTAAATCTTGCGACAGAAACACTAACATTGAAGTCGACACCTTCGCAAGCAGATTCGATAAAACGTGAACACGTTGGAACTGTTGAAAGAGTATGCAGAATAGACTGAGCGGCTTGTCGGAACTTCCATAAAGATTTTCGACTTTCATTTGGGTCCAAATAATATTTCCTAAAAAAACACAAGACAATATAAAAAATATATGGTGAGACCTGCTGGACGATGGACATTCTTGTTCATAATGAAAAACAAAAACTTCAAAAATTTTCACAGTTCTATTTCTAGCAAAACTTTTACGAAGAATAGCATAAATAACACAATTTTTAAATAACTAGGAATTATTAAGGTAAAATTAGTTTGTCAATATAATTAGTTAACAAAAATTATATTTTGGTTTGAAAAAATGTATTAGTAGCCTAAGTTCTTAGCTAATCAGCCTATATTTTAATACTTTAAATCACACCAAGTTTAAAGACACTATAGAAACACAAAGACTCTAAAATGACACTGTCTCTCCAAGTTGGATATTTTTTAGTTTGGGTTTTTTCTTTTGTTCCAATTGAATTGAGCAAAACATTAAGTAACACGTACCTTGAAAACTCGTCAACCAGATGATCAGTGAGAACTTTAACCATTGCATATCCACCAGTCTGATGGTATACTGAACTCAAAATGGAATAGAGGCCACCTTCTACTTTGAGAACAGACGCTTCACAGCTTATTCCACCCAATCGGTACACCAAGACATTTCTAAAAAAATAATAGCATAATTATAGTTGTAAAATTTGAAAGCACAAAAAAGATCACTTGAACTCCAATTATGACTCTAATTTCTATTCAAAAAAGGAAAAAAATATCACAATATTCTCATCAATAATAAAATAATGGCTAATCATTTCTTGGAAATAAAAGTATTAATATGTAAATACAGTAGACTCTCCCTCATCCAGCATTGTCGGGACCGGCATACAGTCGGATTAAGAAAACGCCACATTAGAGAATTCAGTTAGAAGCGGTCACTTATGTATTTGAAAACCCTTATTATTTGAGGATATAATAATATGTACTATTTTTAATATTGCATATTTAAAATGGTACATATTATTTAAATTACTTACACTCCACTGGCGTTAAATTTTTGAACTACACTGGCTAAAATCAGGCGTTCCAGCCATAGGTGCCTTAGTAGAAACATTTATTTTCTTACTAGAAACACAAGTACCTGTCTTTAAAACAAAACATATATGCCTTATTTGACTTTCATTCAATGAAATACCACAAAACAAATGTTTGGCTACACGGTGGAGGCTTTCTAGGAATACTCGAGGCGAGTTCCGAGATCCGTCACTCATTTCTCTTGGAGACCACCTGATTAGAGAGCGCGACAGATAAGGGGATGCCGGATAAGGGAGAGTCTACTATACTAATTTGTTGTTATCTGACCTTAAGGGTTGGATAAGAATATAAAAATATAGTAAATACTTCAATATAAAACAAAAATTAAAAAAAAAAAAAAAAAAAAAAAAATTAAGAAGGAGAAAGAGAAAATGAAAAGAATAAAAAATAAATGCGTAGACAAAATAAATAAAATATTTAAAATCATGAAAAAATCATAAGTATATTCAATTAATATTAAAGAATACAAGAAATAATATATATGTGATTATGAGAAAATGCATACACATATACTTCAAATATAAAACATTTCCAAATATGGGAGGAAGGAAAATTATAAATTTTACAAGGGTTTCCCTATTAGTTGTCGGGTGCCCATAAACGGAGAGGAAAATCTCAAGATTTGGACAGTGCAAAGAAGATATTCTTCGCCATGAATGGGACATTTTTGGGCCCAAAGTTGAACTTTACCGCCCATCTAAGTAGAATTAAAACCCTAATAGATTAACTGTACAGTCCAATGATGCCGGGACTGTGCAGACCGGGCCTGGCTTGTGTAGAGAAGAGAATAATTGCTTCACATATAGTAGCTCTACTATACCTGGACTGTCCAGTCCCGTCCTTGAGGTTTATTAACTTAGTGTGTGTGCTAGACCCTTTAAAGGCCAAACTGTGCAGTCCCAACCATGAGATTTGAATTGAACATGAATGGCCATCTTAACACAGCAGCCTCCCAATGGGACATCAGCTCCAGACAGGAAAAATAGTTTAATTTAATATAGAATAGAGCATAACAAAGAAATACCAACACATCTCGTGGTGGCCTTTCAAATCCTATCCGATAGGCCAGCAAAGCTGCAGGAGCTTCATTAATAATCTGAAGGACATTCCACCCAGCTTTTTCGGCTGCCTCTTCAAGAATTCTTCGGGTTTCTGAATTCCAACTTCTTGGAGCACATAAAACACAACTCAAATTTTTCTGACCACAGGCTCCAACTCCAATATCTGTAGATGGTTTACAAAAGAAATTGAAAACAATAAAACCTTTCATTTATATTTATATGTATATTTAAATATACATACATATATGCTACAATTTAAAATCATATATTCAACTCACTTTAATATCAAATTAAATAAAATAAGAATGTAGGAATTTCATTTTGATATACTTACTGTATAGTTTTTGGAATATTAAGACAGCTACTTGTGCAGGAGTATAAATAGATGGTTTTTTATCTGGTTCAGAAATGGTATACGCAATACCACTTTCTGTATTCAAAGGCACTGAGCTCTGAGTAACATACTGCTCCAAGTCGTCTAAATTTAGATCGGTATCCAATAACCTTTTATTATTTGTTACAGTGCACGATGCTCTAGAAAACGACACCGTAGTCAGTCCAACAACCTGAAAGCCAATAAACATTAACTCAAAAGTATTAAATAATTGGGCATTTCTAAATATGAACCAACAAGAATTAAGTATTTGAAAATGGTAGAAGGTCATAAAATTAAAAAAGTCCGTCACACAGGAGCTGCATAACTAAGCACTTTCCTCAGAATTGAGTAGTGTCAAGTGCATTCCTGAATAATTTGCTTATAATAACCTAGATAGATAAAAAAAATAAAAACATAAATAGTTCTGCTCTTTTGAATTTATTATGAGCACCTGATTCAATTATTACTTTCATAATTAATTTCCTTCCAGAGTTTTGTGTATATGGGGTACAACACTACGTAATAAATAAACAAAGCTTCATGTTTTCGTCTACTAATCTTGATGAATAAAATATAATAAAAATTACGACTGGTATTGGCAAATAACTACTTTGGCTCCAGGGTAAACCCCCCCCCCCTTCTAATGACCAATTTAGTTTATTTTTAAAACATATTTTTCTTTTCAGTTGACCACAACGGTGTCACTAGACACCTCTTCAGGAGCAACTAAATTAATACACTTCATTTGGTCTTAGGAAGACCTTCCACAGGTAGGGCCTATTACTCTTAAGTAATACTAAAATAAAGATGGCCGTTGGCATACTGCTGTTTAAGATCGATAGTAGCATGGTTAAAATCTATTTCCACAAAACTCCTTTAGTGAATCATTCAATTAAACATAAATACACACGCACGCGAGCACACACACATCTATGTATGAGTGTGCTGATAATTTCTGTGAGCTAATTTTTGAAACAAGCTTTAAATATTCTTGTAAATGGACGTTAAAATTTAATAATAAATATTCTCGTACAAAATAAGTTTCCTGAGAGTGTGTTTTAAATGAAAATGATGCGACGGAGAGAAGACTCTAATAACAAACTCCTCCTTAACTTTAGTAATAACAAATTAAATCCAATCGAACACAGACTGGTGGACACTAGTTACAGAATAAGAGGAATGGTCGAAGATAGTGGTGGAGGCCTAAGTCCGTCAAGGACTGTAGTGCCTGATTGAAAGTAAGTTAAATAGAAGGAATTGAATAAAATAGAATTAATAACTTAATGAGTTATAAAAGTGTAATATATTATAGTCTCACATAATAACTCACTCGAAAAGTAAGCATTTATTAAAACATATATGTATTTAATTTACCTTTTCTTGGTTAGAAATTGACACAGTAGCGGGAGTTACTCTATCACCAGCTTCATTAGCTAAGACTTCAACTTTTCCTTCTTCCTAAAAATGAAAGTAATAAATTATTTAAAATTTAATTAAATCAATCATTTCGTCACTAATAATGTGAATGAAGTAACAATACTTAACATAATTTCACATAGTCTTTAGTGAGTGAAACTAGGAATAAAATAATGAAAGGCATGAAATCTTGTGGTAGTTAAGAACAAATACTCCTATCATCTTGCACAGATGGATCCATTTAAATGAGATGGACATTATTATATCAGAAGCACTTAAAATATTAGTTTAGTCCACCTTTACAATATTTATGAGATATTCCAGCATGCAAAAAGAGTATACAACTCAGGGGGAAATCCATTCTCTTAGACTTTATTCACAAAAGTGAAGGTTATAAGTTTATTAAAAAATCTTAATTAATCTTGGTCCTTTAATTATCACTAGTACAATTAAATAGTTTCACATCAAAACCCACTAAAAAATATAAATTGCTTCCATCTGTAGAAAAACATGAGGCACAATATTATTTACCTTGTAAAATGCTATGCTAGCCGTGGAATTTCCAACATACAGTCCAAATAAATTTGACATTATACCAATAAATATGGAACCTTAATCTTGGAAGTTTTACTTTATTTAAACATTTGAAAATTTACTGAATCTGTAACTGACAAGCATCCTTGAAACTAATCGTTTATGATTAAGTCTAAAAGATCCGTTCATTTAGCATAAACTTGGAAACATAGAGTAATGTAGTAAGTGCTATATCGAGAAAATGGACGTTCAGAAAGAAATGTATTTATACTTCAAGCCGTCACAACTAACCCATTCTGCTCGTAATTTTAAGATTACATACATTTTTTATAATGTACAAAAAATGTATGTAATCTCAGAATTAACACTCCATGCCAAAGGTCTTGGGTTCGATTCCAACTATGGGATGGTCGGTTTTTTTAGAAAAAAGAAAAGGCATCAGCCCTATCCTGGCTAGAAAACGGTGGTAACCTATAGACAACCCGCCCAAAATTCTTAGTTAATTATAATGGACGTTAAAATTTAAATTATAATGTATGTAATCACAGAAGTAGGCGGAGAAACCTTTCAAGTCATAAAATATTATTGAGTTACTGGAAATTCAAAATAAATAAATGAAACTGCAGATTTTTCACGATATTCCTAATTCATTTATTTGAAAAACATCATGAGAAAAGACCTGGCGGTCTTTCTAATTATCTACCAGTGCTAAGATTGAAATTTTCTGAATACTAAAGAAATTAAAACGTGACTCTGGTGGTCCCAAAGAAAAGTAGGCCTCTTTTTTTAAAAAAAAAAATATGCATGAAAACGCTTTTGATAAAATTATAGTTCTTCCCTCGTTCCATAAAACATAGTATATAATGTTAGTTTGATGGTATTATTATTTAGTGCATTATATTACGGCTGAGTTCGCAGACCACTCTCTTTTCTGTTTAGTATTTCGTGGCGTTTTAATTGGAACATATTTTCCTCTGGGTCACATGCTCGTCTAAGAAGTCCTCAACGTTATTAAAATTCTTGGCAACCTGAACAGCGAGGACGGGTCCGCACCAAAATAATCCACTCTTTCAATGTCCTGCCACTATTATCAAATAAATAATGAACGAAGGATGGCAAATTTGAAGGAAGCCACTAAAACGCTGATGATAATTATTCAAAAACAACATATATTGATGAAAAAACCGAAAGATGTAGCTAATCTTATTTGAAGCCTGTTGCTTATTATTCTGAGAGGACAACCGAAAGTACTAGTTGATTCAATATTTGAAACAAATGCTATGATGGCGGAAATTAATTCTTTTTTTAGAAAAATAGCCTCATGATGTATTGAATTTTAATTTTTTTTAAATTCAGAAACACTGTATAAATAATATATTTAGAGGCTGGTGACCGTCAGTGTTAAGGCGTGAGCAATCCTTGGCTGAGGTCGTGGATTCAATTCCCAGTATGGGTGATGGCATTTCTTTCTAAAAAAAAGAAAAGCATCACCATGTAAAGTAAAATAACAGTCCCTGCCATTATGTTAGTAGATTAGTGGATGGAGTGTTATCTCTTTTCCAATGCAAAAAAAGTGTAGGTCTAAAATCGGCCATGCCAGTGACTAGTGACGCGCGAAAATTTGAATGTGGCTATGATTGTAAACAAACAATGAAATTAAACGTATATATAAATCATATTCGTATTGATTTTTATATATATATATATATATATATATATATATATATATATATATATATATATATATATATATACACATTCCTTTAAGTTCATTGTTTGTTTACAATCATATTCAAAAATTCACCTTTTCGCGCGTCACTGGTCACACTGGCATGGCTGATTTTAGGCTTTAACGTTTTTCCTTTTGGCTCCCTCCACTCCCTACTAACTCAATGGTTCCTGCAATCCTGAAATAACCGTCTTGCAACCTCTTAATTCCGTTTTAATACACCTTTGAAATTCTGATTTAGTGAAGACCAACGCTTCTATTCTTACGAAATTATCTTAAAGTACTTTGTTTCCGCCTTATTGCCGAAATGTTATAGCTTTATCTAGTTTTCATGTCTAAGAATATCCTTATTCCAGTTCCACACTTTATTAGGAAACAGTTTATCAATTATCTATCAGATGAGGAAGACATTGACACTGTCTTTGACCAATTAGATTACTGTGTTAACACTGAAATAGAAGAAAGTATTTGGTCTAGAAGAAAAGTACAATCAGACATTTCCAGTAAGTCTGTATCTTTAGATGTACTGTTTAAGAGGGAAAGTGGACCAGAGGAAATGAAGAGTGCTTGCTCTAACTCTTCTTTTGATATTAGTGATACATACAATACCAAAAAGTGTAATTATGGTAAAAATGATTTTGTAAGAACTACAAAAACTGTGATTAAAAACAAAGAAAACACTCTTACCCATCATGCTGCTAAAAAAAGAACAAGGAAAGAAAGAAATAGTAAGTTGTCAGGGAGCGCTGAAACTTGCAGTGAATTTTCTTTGAGTGAAGAGCTGTTTAAGGACTCACCTTCTAATATTAAGTCAAATAAACCTGAAACTAAAAAAGTTAAAACAGAGGTTAATTATAAAAAAACAAAACTTAAATTAAATGAAAATATTTCTTTGAAATATAATACAAGATCCAAGAGAACCATTGCAGACCATAAAACCCCTGATTGTGTTGAAATGAATCAAGAGCCTTTACCTAAGACAGACCCTCTCACAGAGAAGTCTGTCAAAGGGAATACAAATAGCTCTGACATCAAAGCAGGGCTAACACCAAGTAAAGTTGGCTTAGAAATGGTTTCAGAAAAGAATGATGGTTCTACTATTTGTTCTGAAAAACAAGGAAACAGCTCAGGCAGGTTTTATTCTAAGCCTCCCAGAAAAAGTTCTTGGATAAATCAATTTGAATTATTTCTTGAAGTAAGTATTTTTCTTATATAAAAAACTGTAGTTTCTTGAGGGTTATAAGTGATCCCAAATTCCTCCCACAATTTTATCCATATTGCCCGATTGTTGGCTTATATATGCCTTCTTTTGTGTGACTTCTGGCAGCATCTAAAACAACAAATACAGGAATCTCAAAAAGTTATCTTCACCTCTGATTTCTTTTTTTAAATCCAATTTTTGTAAGAAAAAAAATCGGATTTAAATTTTAAAAAATTATTTAAATAAATATAATCCGATTTTATGATTTTTTCTAAAAAAAAAAAAAATAAAAAAATAAACATTTTTTTTACACCCTGCTATCATCCATTCACACTGTTTCCTTGCTTTAGACTAAAATTTAAATTCTATCAATGCAGCCTTCTTTCGTCTTCATGTCTTTATTTTCTATTCCTCATTTCAAACTCCTTACATCTTCAGCCTGTAAATTAACCCTATTTCCGAATGGATGATAAGGACATTGTGTACCTAGCAACTCAATGTAATTGGGCAGCCCATTTTATTTCCCTTTAAATAAAGTTTGCCTCATACCGAACCCTGAAAAAATCTACCTTCGCAATCCCAACAGTCAACGATCTCCCCTCAATAAAAATTGATTAGCCTTCAAAAATTTGGTAATTAAGTCAAATAAAATTTGTAGATTTATTCAATAATTAATTCTGTTTTTATTGACCTTCCACCTGTCATGTATACAATTTGAGAAAATTGGATCAGTATAATATATTGTAACTTTTTTTTTTATAAAACTCATTTCCCGGTATTGATAATTCAATGTCCTTGTTTGTGGGGCTTCTGGTGGCCAGCAGAGGTGATTTTATTATGATAATTTTCTTCTGTATTTCAACAGAATCTGAATTGATCAAATCATGTGAGTCTTCTTCCTAATTTGTGCTATCAGTTTCTGCAAATCTAGACTTTATTTATATATATATATATTAGATTGTTTTTACATTATGCAAGGAATATCTTTTATGAAAATAAAAGTACTTTTATGGTAAGTGAAATTCTTTGAAAAAAACTTTCCTAAAGCTTACTTCTGTCTTCAGGCAAAGCAAAAATCTTCAGGAGAATTTGACTCAACTCTGCGGTATGATTCAAGCTCGGACGATGAACAACTTGTATCTTAATTAATCATGGACCATGCAATTCTTCAGTTGCCATGAAAAAATCAGACTGAGTATATGTTTCATTCTTCTAGATGTAATATATATGTATTAATTAACTATTATTTCTGTTAATTGCGGCCGGAGCATAGTACTGACAACACTATCTCCCTAGTGTGCCGTATGGTCAAGAATCAGATACCTCTACAGTATCTGTCCCTCTGGGCCCTTAGTGTTTTTTTATGGGACGGATTTTTTTTTTTTTTCTGTTAATTATTAATTTTGTTTAATCCCCTAAATTCACTTTAAAAGATAGTCGAAATGTGTCATCATTGCTTGTTTTTATTTTTATAACTAGTGCCATTTTGAAAGCTTGGAATAAAATAAGTTTATATATATCTTATTTTTGATAAACCATGAAAATTTAAACACCCTACCAGGGTGTCAACGATTTAAATCATGATTAAAATCATTTGATTTTTTAAAAAAAAAATCATTGATTTCATTAAAAAAAACATTGATTTAAACCAATTGATTTTATTAAAACAATTATTATTATATTTTTTTTTTAGCTTAAATCTAACTAGTTCTGCCATTTTTCAGCCATTTCAACATTTCGTTTTTATTTTTGCCCCTAGGGCCTACCTTCGCCTTCTTATCTATTCAAAGTCTGATTCTTTTATGACCCTTTCTTCGTGTTTAATTCTGCATCTGCACCTTTTAAGTTTAAGATAAAATAGATTGGCAGGTAGATAAAATAGATTGGAAGTGAATGCTTTAAATTGGTGGAAGTCTTCATCGGCCTTAAAATATTGTATTTCCTCAAAAGAACTGTTAATAATAGAGCAGCTTATGACAGGAAAAGCAACTTCTGCAGGGGTTGAATGAATGTTTTCAACCCTTGGTTTTGTTCATAGTCAAATGAGAAACTACCTAATTAGATGTGAAAAGGCAGACAAACTGGCGTTTTTGTTCAAAGCTTTAAATAAATTCACCATGTAAAATAAAATTCAAAATATGAACATATATATTTAACTATTTATAATAAAATATATTTAATAAAAAATTGAAAATATTTAGTAAACAAATACATTAAACACTATAAAATATTGAGAAGAAAAGCATAAATAATAAGTAGGAACTCTATTATTAATGGAAAGAACAAAAGTATAGAACAAGATGACTAAAAATGTTTAACATATTGAAAAATAAAGCATAAATAAAAATTAGGAACTCATTATAAAAGGGGAAAAAGTTGAAAATTTCTACAGATGAACATTATTTTGAAAGACTGTTTGCTACAACTTGAATTTTGAAATTTTCAAACGTGAAATGATGCCGGTCTGATCTGAGTATACTTTTGAAACAACTGAATTATCATTCAACATCTACTAACAGTCCAGGCAACGAATACTTAAAAACAGCTATTGATGGAATTTTTTGTAACAAAATTTTTGACTTTGTAACTTCGTTTGGGATGGATAGTAGGTGAACATATCAAAAGTCCCCGCCCACCCGTAGCCTTTGTACCGGGGGGAGGGGGGTTTAGAAGGTCTCATTTTTTGGGTTTACTCTTATATCTCGGAAACCCTGCATCCTAGCGACATGGCTATTCTATAAGAAATAAAAGCTGTTTAAATATGTTTGTGGTATGTTACAGTTTTGTCTGAGTATGTAGTCTGTCAGTAAGTTTCTGCAGTACTGACATATCAGTCCAGGCAACGAACAGTTATAAATGGAAATTTTTGGAACACAACGTAACTTTGTTTGGGCTAGATAAGAGGTGAATATATGAAAAGTCCCCGCCGTAGCCTTTGATCCGGGGGGGGGGGGGGGGGGGGGGGGGTTAGAAGGTCCAATTTTTCGGGTTTTCACTTATATCTTGGAAACCTTGCGTCCTAGCAACATGACTATTCTATAAGAAATAAAAGCTGTTTAAATATGCTACAAGTTCTACTCAATAAAGTTTTTCTAGATATCTTTAGTTTTCAAATTGAAAGATTCATTGGTTGACATTTGTCGCCAGATATCATGATGAACACTGAAATTGTTTTTACGTTAGAAGGAAAATACATAAAATAGTAAAGTAATATATATTATTGAAGCGAATGTAATGCTCTACAACCCTATAACCGGCATTTATTTTTTGGGTGCATTGTTGAAGAGATATCCGTTCAAAAAGGGGGAAAAATGTGTGGGAAAAGTGGTTTCCCCCAAAATAACAGACTTTCAAGAGCGGATATTTCGAAAACCAAAGATACCTCAAAAAACGTTATTGAATAGAAATTGTAGGAAATTTAGTCAGTTTTCATTTGTTATAGAATAGTCATGTCGCTACGACGCAGGGCTTCCGAGATATAAGTGAAAATCCGAAAAATGGGACCTTCTAAACCCCCCTCCTCCCGGCACAAAGGCTACAGGCGGGTGGGAACTTTTGATATGTTCACCTCCTATCCAGCCCAAACAATGTTACAAAGTCAAAAATTTTGTTCCAAAAATTTCCATCTATAACTGTTCGTTGCCTGGACTGTAAAGTCACTGGTGTGTATTTGAAGGCAACAATCAACTGCTCTGAAGAGTGGGATTCAGCTCAACTGTTTTGCCACTAAGGATATCCCCAATAACGTGGATATTTTTCCACCCAAGGGTTTTTTCTAGACTGTCTTTTAACTTTATTTTTAATTTATTCCAAGTATCTCCTTCTAAAACCTGGATTTTCTCTATTACTCTCGTATGATTCTAATGCTATCCACTAACAACATGCCTTTTGTACCTAGTATTGACATTGTACATATACAGCCACCTTCTTGGAATTAGAAAAGACAGTCACCTAGACTCAATGAGTAAAGTTTTATTTTCTTTCTCGGTTTTCCTGTTATTTCTTCAATTACAAAATTAAAAGAATATTAAAATATGTAGCAGAATATGTAATCCCCAAAAAAACATAAATGTGAAATAGAGGCCAAGTTCCTGCCCCCACAAAGAAACACTCCCTTCCTCAAAAATATCCCCTCCTAAAACCCCCCAAAAACGCCTTACCATTCTACACTCCAAAAAAGTAGTATGGGTTGGTGTATTAATTCAACCAAAAATATTTGCCAATACAAGAGATGATACAAGAAAGAAATGGCCAAGTTCATTACTTGGAAGACCTCATAGTTACTTACTAAGAACAGTAAAGACACTTCAACTGACCTTTAAAAACAACAATAAAAATACTTATATCCAGTTACTAAAATATCACTTTCCTCAACCAGGTATATTCTTAAACTTGGCAATGTTTAGTTTTTATCTAAAGATAATTTCGGCACAAAAAAAACATTGCCAAGTTTAAGAATATACCTGGTTGAGGAAAGTGATATTTTAGTAACTGGATATAAGTATTTTTATTGTTGTTTTTAAAGGTCAGTTGAAGTGTCTTTACTGTTCTTAGTAAGTAACTATGAGGTCTTCCAAGTAATGAACTTGGCCATTTCTTTCTTGTATCATCTCTTGTATTGGCAAATATTTTTGGTTGAATTAATACACCAACCCATACTACTTTTTTGGAGTGTAGAATGGTAAGGCGTTTTTGGGGGGTTTTAGGAGGGGATATTTTTGAGGAAGGGAGTGTTTCTTTGTGGGGGCAGGAACTTGGCCTCTATTTCACATTTATGTTTTTTTGGGGATCTCATTACTTTTTTCTAAGTATTAAATAGAATTTAGTTGCCGCATACCTACTGGCTTTTGTACTTCATATAAAACCAGGGTCTTTGGATTCTGCATAAAGTTCTCCTTACTGCTTGATATTTGATACCAATAATCAACCTACATACATCTAATCACTAGACTAGAAAAGTTAGAAGCTCTTCCAAATGACATTACTTTAGAGGACAAATTGATTGCTCTCTTAACTAAACTATTACAGTGTAAACACAGGAACCTTATCCCCCCCCCCCCCCCCCCCCGAGGATAAAGATCACAATAGGGAAAGTGTAGAAGGCCTTCAAGAAAAATATAAGAACAAAGACGATACATTTTGGGTTTGTGATCCTAAACCTTGTAATTTAGATGACTCGACTTTGAAAAACTTAGTATCTGCTTTGAAGTATATTATGCAGTGAACCCCTACGACTTTATTTACTACATTTAAGAAAGAAGTCACAACTGTTTTTCAGATGCGTCGAAATGTTTTTTAAAACATCAAATATAGGTTCTCCTTACCAAGACGATTCATTTGATACCCCACATGATGGGTTTCAGAAGGAATGATGGCATTTCGATGGAACAAGAAGTAGAAAACGTCATAGGTAATATGATACTCCCGTATCAAGACCTACCTGCGTGCCAAGTTTGGTCAAAATAGGCCAAACGGTGTGAATTTGTATAAGGAACAAACATACAGACAGACAGCTGTAAGACCTTTTTTACCTAGCCTAGTGCATTCCCCGGACCAAGGCCTACCTGTGTGCCAAGTTTGGTCAAAATCGGTCAAATGGTGTGAATTTGTGTAAGGAACAAACATGCAGACAGACAGCTGATAGACGATTTTGACTAGCCTATGGTACTACCCGGATAAAGACCGACATGTGTGTCAAATTTTGTCAAAATCGGTCAAACGGTGTGTATTTGTATAAGGAACAAACAGACAAAACGAACAGCTGATAGACAATTTAACCTAGCATATGATTCTCCCCGTATCAAGACCCATCTGTGTCCCAAGTTTGGTCAAAATCGGTCAAACGGTACGGATTTGTAAGAGGAACAAACATACAGACAGACAGCTGGTATAAGATTTTTACCGAGCCTATATGCGTCTAATTGTTTCTTAAAACATCAAATATAGGTTCTTCATACCGAGACAATTCATTTGATACCCCACATCATGGGTTTCGGACGGAATGACGGGTTTCCGAAGGAAGTACAAAACTGGCACTCCCCCGCCCCGGAAGCGGAGTCAAACACAACTTTTCGCGATTTTTCGATTTTTTCCTTTAATAACACCTTCATATCTATCTTCATGCAAAATTTCAAGTCTCTAGCATCATGGGAAGTGCCTAATAATTTTGATGAGTCAGTGAGTGAGTGAGTCCTATAAATCCCGATTTTCGATCGCTTATATCTCAGAAACTATTCGATGTAGAACTATGAAAATTTCCAGTTTTACTCACATCTAGTAGTTTAATACCTGTGTAAAATTTCATAACTTTATCTTCACCTGGTTGAAAGTTATGAGAGGGTAAAAATCGGCTCTAAGACCGCCTGTAATATACACACAGCATGCTTAGGCCAGAACTTGGCCTGGCGCACTACCGTGCGCCTAGAAAATATGAAGTTTTGACAAAATATGTAAAATAAAAAACTGTTTAAATACTTTAAAATCACTTAAAATGTGCAGAATTACATCAATACTTACGATCAGAAAAATTTTTTTAAATACAATAACATCCGTTCCATAGTGATTAATATTTCTGTAAAGCTTCATTTTTAAAATCTTTGTTTTAAAATTTGAAAATTAAGTCATTATATATACAAGGGGCAAAATAATCCTATATTTTGAGACCAGAGTTTCTGTACATTTAAATTTAATCATGATGATTAGATAGTTAGCCGTCGAGGTGATAAATAAAGATGGAATGGTTGGGATTCGACTAAAGAGACCTTACTACGATTTTTGTTTAAAAAATCTATATTTAGGACGTTTCGGCTACTCATAGGTAGCCTTCGTCAGCTATGGAAATGCCTGGAGGCAGAGGAAGACCAATGTTGACAGTTAAGTAACCATTGTGGAAGTCACTTCCACAAGGCTCCCAAAATTATCCACTTGAGACAACATACTTTAGAATAGTTATTTCATTATTTGCATTGTAAATAAACAAATATTTTAGTTACAGGTTTATATAATGAACAACTAGGTAATAATCTTTATATAGACTAGATACATTTAAAAAGTCTGATTTAAATCAAATAAATCCGATTTTTTTACACCCTGCACCCTACTATAATTAAACCTTAATAAAGTCCAACTCGCGGGAACTGTATCATCTTAGTGCGTTCTCATTCTTATCTCTAGTGTCATTTGGAAAGCTTAGAACAGGAACAGTAAATGTTTTGTTTTGGTCTTTCGTGAAAAATGTAAACACATTAAAAACATAAAATTAAATCTGTGAAGAGTTTAGGTGCTCTGACAGTATCAGAAGTACTTACTTAATACTACATACTAGCCAACGCACACCCTTGGCTTTTCAGCCATGAGATGGCGCGCTGACAAGACCTTCTCAGAAGTGGCCATTACTCCTTTCAGCCTTCTCAACTTTGCTATTACAAATATGTTTCATTTATTTACCTTGCTTTACTAAAATACTAATTTTACTGTTAAATAAAATGAAAAAAACAGGTAAATATTTAAAAACTGAGGCAGATGAAAACCCGTCCAAAAGAACGAAACCGACTTTAGAATTTTAAACATCAATTTCTCGGAATGAGATCGCTCGATCAAAAATTGTGTAAAAACCGTTCTTTGAAAATTTAATAAGCTTTCGAATAGATGCTTTATTTCCACTATGATTTCATAACCGGTTTAAAGATATATTTTAAATAAGAATAAAAACAAAAATCCCGAGAGGAGTCTAGTTTCTTCCATTTTTCTCAAAAAAGGTTGTAGATATGGTTTTGAAAATGGTTGTATTAGATTCCCCACATTCAATCTATCTATCTATATATATAAAAATCATGTGTCTGTCTGTTTGTTCCTTATACAAATCTACACCGTTTGACAGATTTTGACCAAACTTGGCACACTGGTACGTCTTGATACGGGAAATCTAGGCTAGGTCAAAATAGTCAAATTTCAAAATTTGGTCAAAAGGTCAAAAGTTTTGTTCAAGAAAAGTTGGCTACACTGAACCTTTCAGATTGTGACGGCCATTTTGAATAATGTCTGAAATTTATTTGTTGATTTTCCTGATAATTAGAATAACTTGAACTCATTGATGACTTTACATTATTATATAATCATGTAATGCAGTTTATTTCAATTTTATTTCAACAGTCACTGTCTAACTAAGAAGTGCTGCCTTTCTTTGATAAGAGCTATTTATTCGCAGGACTGGCGCTGGCCTCTGTCGTTTTTTTTTCAGAACTGCTGTCGCGCTGGCCTCTGTTGGCTGTCTCACAAACTACATCTAGACAGATAGAAACAAATTCACAGCGCTTGACCGATTTTGACGTAACTTGATATACAGGTAGATGTTTATACAAGGTCAAAGGTAGAAAGTAGGTGCGGCATTGCACACCGGGTAACAGCTAGTTACTTATAAAACATAAAAGCAACAATTTTTTTCACACAAATTGTGCCTAAGGCCTCGGTTACGATACAAGCGATGAGCAAAAGAGCGGTGCCAGCTACAATACATAGTGGCTGGGTGGTAATTTCCTTCAGTCTCTGTTATCACGTACTCCAATATACTTTTTTTAATTAAAATATTAATTAAAAAAATTAATATTTTCAATGCTTAGTAAATAAAAATATCTTACCCTGCAAGTGAAATGTATTTCCATATTTCCATGTATGTATATTCTTTTATCATCATTCCATACTTTGTACATCCAAAATTAAAAGCTCACATTCTCTATCATAAAATTTACTCTTTTCTGCCATTTTCACTAGTCAAAAGCTTGAAGATTGGAGAACAGTGAGCAAAATTTGATCTCTTTGTTGAATTAAGATAAATTTACGTTTTAAGAAATGTCTGACGGACGTCTGATCAGGATCTAATTTCAACGATACCAGGGCTGATTTTAAGTTAGATCAGAAATGAAACATTATTTCATGTTTCATTTCTCATCTATTGTAGAATTTCATGAATTTAACTTCTTAATAGTAATTTAATGAACAAGGGAAACAAAAAACAAAAATCTGACTAGACAAAGTTCTAAATTTTATTCAGCTCATTTAAAAAAAAAAATGCATTGAAATCGGTTAAGATTTTATTTAAAATCTTATAGCAAAATATAATGTCTGGGGTGAGCGATGAGAAAAATGTAATGTCTTGGCTGAGCGATGAGCGACAGGCTGGAACCTGCAAGCGACACTGCTCTGTCGCTCATGCCTATTGTAGCCCCAGTCCTTCCTCATTCCTACTGCACTCTAGCTTAAAATTAATGTGAGCGGCACTGCTTTGCCGCTTATCGCTCGTCGCTCTTATCGTATCCAAGGCCTAAGAAACAATGTTCTGGTGGATGGATTCTGATGGTTAATGAACTTCACCTTTAAATATAACAGCATTATTATACCGAATTTCATTTTTCGGACAATTTTTTAAGAAGCTAGAGATCGAGCAGACAGATATATTCCCACTGGGCTAGAATCCTCAAATGTAATTCAGTCACTTAGAGAATACTGTTTAATATTTATAGTTAATCATATCATTTGAATACTTTATATTGGATAACAAGTTATTTTTATTTAATGTAACAATATATTAATTTAAAAAAATGTTTTCTTTCAGTAAGAACATCAAAGTTAAGCTGTTAACAACAAAGGCTGATATCTGACTTATTCTTTCACTGCATCTATCTTAAGTGAATACAAATGTTATTTTCTTAAAAGTTATAACCTGTTTGCTTAAATTGAAGCATTTTTTGGAGTTTATATTTATTTTATTAAATTATTACATACAAAATATTAGAAATATTTTCTTCTGATTATAACATTTTAATTTTATCTTATCTGATTATACATAAGTGTTGAATAGTGGTACTATTGTAATTTATTTTTCTAAACAATAGTAGGGTTACTGTTATAGTTTGTACTTACTGCTTTGTAAAATTCTATTCTTAAAAAAAAATGTTATAATAAAGACTCACCTATATCTTATTTTTTTTATAAAGAACACCTTTCCTTCAAGCGAAAATAATCCAACAATTTTCTTTACTACAAACTCTAGTCAATTGCACAAAATCTGAAACTTAAAAATGAATGATTTGTTCTTACTTGTTAATATATTTAAAAATGCTGGTATATATTTGCGAATCGCCATTGCTGCGGTCAAGCAATATAAATAAATAAATGTTAGTCATAATAAAATGATTTATTTGTTGTAAGCTTTAACTCTTTTGTTGCTCTGAATGATTTAACTTGTGCTCGATTAGCTGGGCCCCAGTTGCTCCACATGAGATAACTCGTCGCTTCTCTGGCCTTCTGCTAGTCACTCGTATAAAATCTATGGGTCCTCATCAAATCTTCTTCGTATATTAATTGAAAGTATACATTATGTAAGTCTATTATTATTTATTAAAAAAAAAAATGTAAAGTCCTACAATGTACATTGTTATGATAATTTTTGGAGATTGAAGTTGGTGCGCGTACTTTCAGGGCCGTACACAGATTTGTCTCTAATGCTATTGTTGCTGTTTATATTTTTCAGTCATATTTGGATCTTGTTTAGTGAGGTCGGTACAAATAACCTCTTTATATATTGTTTACTATACATGATATCAATCAAGTAATTATATCATCATTTCTTATCTCAGTGACTTTCGTTTCAATGATAGAAAATGTCTTTTAGTTTAGTATAATATTACGAATGTAAAGGACATTTGACATTATAAGTTAATAATTCCAAATACATAACAAGAGGATGCTGAGAGGGACGAAAAGGTTTATTCATAGTGAGGTCGAGTTGAGGAGAGATTGGCAAGCACATGGGAAAAGCTAGACGGAAAAACATCGAGCGTACTGGGTGCAGCAAGACCCTTCATTCGCCAGCAATGAAAGCGTTAACTTGTAAAAGAAGTTAATGGAAACCTTCAAAAGGATAGTTTAAATAGTGCTAATAGCGAAGCAGTGATGCAAAAATTATGGCTGAAGACAGGAAGATGCAAGGAGATCACTATATAGTGGATACTTCTAAATATATGTTCACAGATATTGGAGCTAGCCATAGATTTGATTAGTTTAAGCTTATTATAGCAGTCAACTGAATCCCACGTTTCCTTCCAAACACAAGTTTGTTACAAAGCCATCCCTGTAAGGCTGAATACACACGGACCTACTGGTTAGTTACTTAAACAGTTAGTAACTTGGGTTACAAAGCAATTACAGACTGATTGGTGACTTGGCTCCACACAGAGGCTACTCATTACAAAATAGAATCTCTCCTGTTCAGTGTTATCATGGATGTCCTAGGTGAATTTTCGAAGATTCAAGTGATGAAGAAAACATAATACATTGACCTTCATAAGGGGGGTCTGAGGGGGCTGCAGCCCCCCCCCCTATATTTCTATTTAATTGGTAAAAATGTGTCAAAAATAAATTAAATAGGATCACTTAGTTCAGAAAAAAAAAAACATTTTTTTGTGTGTAAGAGATATATAGTTGTCTAGCTATTCCAAGTTCTAAATTTTTAGTACATATTTCATAACCCCAAAAAGTTCCCAGCCCCCCTAAAATTATTTTCTATGTACACCCCTGCCATAATATTGTAAAATTACGTCAGGTGGAAAAGAAGAATAGCAATTAATTGTTGGATACACCTATACTTAGTAAAATGTTTTCAGAATAGAAAAATAGCTTTATTTTATCCCGACTTCTGCCCACGCCTTCTCCATTTCGTGTTTTCTTGAATAACCAGGAAGGTGGTAATTATATAAAACATAGGCGTATCTAGAAAATAATTTCGAGGGGGGGCTGAGAGCATTTGGGAGTATTGAATACTAACAATCTAGGGCTTGGAATAATTAGCCAGTTAAAACGCTATTGCACCCCCAAAAAAGGATTGTTTCTGAACTAAGTGATCTTATTTAATTTATTTTTAAGGTTTACTGCGACCTTTAGAAACCGCATTTTCTATCAGCATTTTAATATCATTTCTAATAAATTTAATACTCTACAGCTTTTATTGGAAAAAGGAATATGGATTCAGTATTACTAATTAATTCTACAGTTTTACAAGATGATTGTAAGAAGAGGTAAAATGAGAGTATAATAATTTCGGGAAAAAAGAATTGTAAGCAGTGAGAATTAACGACGATAGAATGCAGCACTATTTTTTTAGAAATCAGGTTCACCGCCCTGAAAAACATACCTACTTATTTTTGACTATCTACTGAAATTTTGTAAAGAGTAACTAACATCGTTCCGATTTTCTGGGATATTGATCACTGTGCGACGAGCTAATTATTATACAATGATATATCGTTCTCTATGAATTCTTACTTCAGAAGGAGAACTTAATTCTGAAGCTAATGTGTTGTTGGCTGCTTTAAATTTATTATTCCGAATTATTGGGCTTATGCTAAGATTATTGTAGAAAGAATCTCTATTGGATGTTTTGGCATGCTTTTTGGCACCCTTTACCCGGTAAAGTAATTAATTGGCTTATTTAATTGTGAATCATGTTGATTTAATATATGGGAAAAAAGAAACAGACCATCTCAAGGAACACCTTATGTGTATATTACAGAGCACTCACAACAAAACTAAGTCAGGACCGGACTTGTTCTGAACAAGTCTGGTCCTGCCCAGGGTGGGTTTACACTTGATAGTTATTGCAGGATATTTATATCAGAGAGAAATTGCCATCTAAAGAAAACCATGTAAAATGTATGTCTGCAATAAATTCTACATGGTAGAATTTATTGGAGACATCAATTTTACATGGGTTTCTTTAGTCGCAATTTCTCTGATATAAATATCCTGCAATAACTATCAAGTGTAAACCCACTTTTAGTTTTGTTGTGAGTGCTCTGTAATATGACACAGGTCCAACGCCCAACAGTACACAAAGAGGAATGATCATTGAATTTCAACAAATCACACATCTATTTTTTTAATTATATATTATCTTGTGCATTACGATCAATTTTCAAAGTGTACAATCATCAACAAAATTAACTGATACATTACCTCTTGGACGTCATAGGGCATGGGCGTAAATAGAAAATAATTTCCGGGGGGGGGATTTGAGGGCATTTGGGGGGTATGGGTTACTAACAATCTAGAACTTGAAATAGTTAACCTATTAAAACGCATTATTAAACTGTTAAATTCTGAACTAAGTGATCTTATTTAATTTATTTTTAAGGTTTTTATGACAAATTGTTACCGATTTCGTGGGGGGGGGCTGCAGCTCCTCCCCCTTATATACGCTATGTCATAGGGTATATTATATCTCTTTCCTTAATTGTAAGGTCAAATTTATTATATCTACATGCTATCCTCTTTGGCTACTGTTTATATTCATAACAGGTTATAGACATGCTTATTTTAAAATGCTTGAAGGATTTGAGATTTTCATAATAGGATTTATTTATTTTACTTTTGATGTGTCCAACTAAATGATCTTTTACATAATTCCAAGTTACGACAAGAAAATATTAAGTCATCGTTGGTGTAATTATTACAGATACCCACCCTAAAAGATGTCTTCATCACAAGAAGAAAATGCTCCTACTGAAATATCTAATGGGGCTCTGATGGATAACTTTGAAAATTCTGAGAATTTACTTTCAAAAAGGGCCATGAAAAGACTACTAAAGAAACAAAAGTGGCTTCAATATAAACCAATTAAAAGGTCATAATCCGCAGGAGGCAGAACATATTGCTTCATGTTATAAATTTGATAACAGTTTTTTAAAGGGATTTATATTATTTTATAGGGCCAAAGAAAAAGCTAAACTAAAAAAAAAGAAAGAAGAGGCAAAGCTTCTTAATATCAAACTTGGGCCTTCAAGAAAAGAACTAAAGCATCATAAGATGTCTTCAAGTTCCTGTAAAATTCGTTTGGCTTTAGACTTTTCATTTGACCATTTGATGAATGATAAGGTAAGAACGCCACTAGTTATTTATCATGCTTATATATAAAGCCTCAGCTTTCTTTATTATTATTTTCCATATTTCTTTATTATTTTGTCCCCATTCATTACGAGCACATTTCAAACCTATGTAAAAGAACTTAGGTAAAAATAACCTTTCAACAATTTTTAATTAAATCTTTGATTCTTCTTCATTTTCGAGGCTGAATATTATATTATTTTGCAACTGTAGGGTATTGTCAACATTGATTTCTGTAGAAATATACATCATGTTGTTAGGGCTGGGGTACTATTCAGTTAATGACCTTTCTTATTTCATATATAGCAATACAATATAAATTAATTATTCATTAGAAGGCCCGGTGGCTGTGAGTCCTTAACACTGTGCTAAGGGTCGTGGGTTAGATGCCCACTAGGGGTGGTGGCTTTTCTTTAGAAAAAAGAAAAGGCATCAGCTCTATCCTGGCTAGAAACGTGTGGTACCTATAGAGAACCTAAAATTCCTAGTTAATTATAAAGGACATTAAAATTTAAATAAATAAATAATTATTCATTATTTTATTTAATTTTTAAAACTTTTGACTTATGATTTTTTCCATATCTTATGTCATGCTGTTTTCAGGATCTTCACAAATGTATTAATCAATTTAACCATTGTTACTCAATAAATAGGAAACGTCTTAATCCACTGCAGTTCTATGTCACAAATTTTAATGGGAAGTCAAAAGATGTTATGTCTAAACATAATGGCTACACAAACTGGGATGTAAGTATTTAAACAGTATGTTTGAAATAATTAGTTAATGTTTTGTTTCTATCCCGTAACAGCTCACAAGGGCCCAGAAAATTATTAACCATATGACACATTAGGGAGATATTGTGGTCGATAGTATGCTCTGGTCACCTGATTTTCCTCTTTTCGAGTACCCATTAAAGGCTGTGTTGGCCTACAGACGATCTGGGACCCTAATTCAGACCCTTGTACGACGACAGTAGAAGATAAAATATTTCAGCGCACACCCAATTATTGAACTCTAGTTTCAAACTCACGTACTCCAGAAGCCACTGAGCCAAACTTGCCTCCAGTGTTTTGTTTGACTTATTTTAATAAAAAAAAATCTGTTGAAATGAAAATAACATTCATTAAATTAATAATAAAATCAACTAACAAGACATTTGTTTGCTTGAGTACGTTTTTCTGATTACATAAGTAGTTATTTACATGTAGCATTTCGTTACATTTTTCTCCCCTAAACGTCAAAATTATATGTGTTGTAATACGGTGTCATGAAACCAACAATCAGTTGGGTTCTCAACTTCCAAAACATTATAGAAATTATTGTGAAGTCATTGAATGAACTTTTTCAGGTGAACATCCATTCAGAAGATTATTTGGATTTATTCAGTAAGGAAGAGCTTGTATACTTAACTAGTGATTCTGATAATGTTATAACTACTTTGGATGAGTCAAAAGTCTACATTATAGGTGCTTTAGTTGACCATAACAGCCAGAAGGTATACAATAATAATAATAATATAAGGATTTAATATAAAAATTAAGTTGAAATGAAAATGAACCTAAACTTAACCCCTCGAGTGTATGAAGTGTCTGACAGAAACAAGAAAAATTTCAGTAGGTATGTTGGCAGCAGTGAGCATCTAGATTCTAGATGCTCACTGCTGCCAACATAAAACCATAAGATAATATAAATAACATTGGACCTAACTGAAGATATTCATCTTTAGTACAAATTTAGAAAATTGTATTTGTTGTAGTGGGTCTCCCGGTGGTCTAATGTATAGCACGTTTGTCTCTTATGTGGGAGTTGTGAGTATGATTCCCGCCTGTCTCGACTTTTTCCAGCGAAAGGCTGGCTGAAAAACTCCCTGTATATGTGTTTATAAAGGGTAGATACCTTATAAAAAAGAAAAAAACAAACAAACTTTTTTGTATTAATTGGTTTAGAAAATGCAGTCATCTATACTTTGAGTACAGAACTCTTGCCCTATACTTGTAGAATTCGGGTATTTAGATATTGAGTACATTTCAAACTCACTAAATAAATAACTATATTTTATTCACAAAGAAGATCCTTTTTTTAAAAAAAAAATAAAAATCTTTTATCAGACGAAGTGGACAAAGCCACAACAGTGTGAGATTCCTACTCACCACCTAATAAACCACCTCCCTATTCACCTCAGCCGGAACCACCCTCGGGCATTACTTCGCAGGGGGAGTTGCCTTACGCCTTCTTCATTGGTGGATTACGTGTTTTGAGCCGCAGTCCTGTTCTTCAGTCCGGAGCTTCTTAATGATGAAAGCGGCGTATTCTGAAACAACCTCCCAGTTTTCACTATTAGACAGGATTAGGCTGACCAGATTTTCGGGTTTCAAGGGCTGCCACACAAAAGCCCTCTATATCTCCTCCAGGGAGGTAGGGTCGTAAAAGCTCTTTATGTCTGCAGAATTCGGCAAAACTACTTTGTACTGCCATCTCTTTTAGTCTGTAAGTACTATTGTAGTTTCCCTAGTGATCAACAGACATCACGAAGGTCGAACTCCTCTAGCAGTCGTATGCAGTAGGGGTTCAGTAGCTGTAGACTTGTACAGCAGTTGTCTACAGTAGGGGCTCGACAGCTTTTGAACTTATCCCACTTAAAATCACAAAAAAAAAACCTCTTTCTCATTTTTGAGAACTTAAATGTTATGAGCACAGCAAAAGTGATAAACAGGTTCAATAGAACGAAGCAAATACTTCAAACGCTGTTTTCTCCTACTGGGATGTTCATATACAAATTAACATGTTAAACTTTTTTTTATAGAAAATGGTCACCTTCAAGTAACTTTTTTTTAATACCTATGAGAGAGAGAGAGAGAGAGAAAAAAAACACGGTAAAATTGTTCTAATGCATAACTGACATTTCTTGAACTCATGTATATTAAAGTTTTTCTATACATTATTTATTTTAGGGTTTGACTTTGAAAATTGCACAAGAACAAAATATTGGACATGGGCGCCTACCTATTGATGAATTTATTGAAATGAAAACTCGGCAAGTTTTAACTATTGATCATGGTAAGACTTCATGTTCTTTTTACAGGGAATCTTTTAGCTAAAATTTTCCGGCTGTTTTTAATTTAATGTGTTTAACAGAACTACTCGGTGATAGGAGCCAATATACGGGACCATTATTTGAGTACTTGAAGAAGACCAACATACTCGACAAATTATAACAGGAACTCTATGACTAAATTGATAACAAACCAAACAAAAAACAACGCATCTAAATGGCTAAATAAGAGAGAAAAGGGTTGTTGACATACAGAGAAGTTACGTATACCATTAAAATAAAAAATTAAACTTGTACTTACATTTACTACCTACTGGCTACTAACTTACGGTCGACACACTACCAAGTACTAACACCTTACTGATAGACATACAAATGATTGTATCTGACATCATATATATGTTCAGTTAAAACAAATTTGATATATATTTTTTTTTTTTACTTTCTTTATATCTTCAATATTTGCTAAAACTTGAATCGCCTAGCCGCATCAACTCATTAAATAAATAAATAATTTAATGTTGCTATATCTTGATCACTGAGGAAGCATAACATGATTTTTTCTTACAATATTTGCATTCCCATTTCAAACATACTGTTCTTTAAGACGAAATGTTTATGGGAAATTTTGAATAAGTGATCTTATAAATACCATAGATAACTCATTTAAAAATTTACAGTTTTTGCTATCCTTGTGAATGTTGCTTGTGGTGGAATGTCTTGGAAGGATGCTTTCCTTGAAATAATACCCAATCGAAAAGGAATTGTGGCTAAAAAGGACATCGGATATAAACCTGAAGCCAATGAGAATATTAAGGATGATTAATTGTGATAAACATAATATATACTACAAAAAATATATATATATATTTTTTTATACTTGGACCCTTCATCCTCTGCTGATTGGTTAACAGTTGTTATTAATATCCAAAATGAAGTTGGTCAGTAAATTCAAAAAATGAAAAAACACACATCAATTATAGTCAATCTGGCCAATAATTATCAATCAGCTGACTTTTCTCTGCCATATTGGATTCATGCAATCTTTAGTCTTGACTTGGCCCTTCTGATGGAAAGTTCTCCTCAATTTGAGACTGAAAGTCTTTTTACTTATAAGAAATTCTCCACAAAGGTGTGAAATATGTAGGGAGAGAGAAAAAATAAACATATGTTAATTGATGTGTCTTTTAGAAAAAAAAAAAATGAAAATTTCTACAATTATTCTTTAAACCAATGGAAATATTGTCTTTGAATGGGTTAACCCTCACGACAAAGCAACCCCCAAGACCTTCCTTTTTTCTTTCCCTTTGAAGAATGCATTTATTTTGAACACATGTTCTATTGCCTTATTTGGCATATTGCTTCTAGTGATTATGTATTTGAATACATATATTATATTAACATATGAATGTTGATCAGATAATTTTACAAAACAAATTGATAGAAAGCAAATTATTAAATTCCTGTGGAGTGGAGCCTGTTTCACCCTCTTGGTTCCATAGAACAGCATTAAAATAGCTGAGCCTCCACCGCCCATCTCTTCTCATTTCTCTTAATAGGCGTTCATTATTTGTTTCTTT
The DNA here is from genome assembly GCA_946811695.1 of Gonocerus acuteangulatus. Classification (NCBI taxonomy): domain Eukaryota; kingdom Metazoa; phylum Arthropoda; class Insecta; order Hemiptera; family Coreidae; genus Gonocerus; species Gonocerus acuteangulatus. The sequence goes on from OX328129.1 coordinate 43,007,089, forward strand.
AAAACCTTTTTCGTCACCATTTTTTCATCTTGGGGTTTGGATCAGACAATGGCAGTCAACCAATTTTTTTTTATATTATAAAACATTTTTTGAAATTATTTTTTTACAAATATCAAGTTAAATATCTCATAGTTAGTATAATATCTGAGGAATATGATCTCGATGTATACATCAACTGGTAAAACACAAAGAAAGCCCTTCAGAGGGTCCCAAACTATGCCAAGAGGCGTGAAGAAAGGCCATGAGGCATGCCGGCCCATTGTCACGAAAGTGGCTATCAGTCCATTGTCACAAAAGTGGCTATTATTCTCGAATAGGTTAAACAATATTAATTCTTGGTAACTAGGATTTCATGAAAGGATTGCATAGAACTTTCAAAATGAAAATTTGATATTTTATTCATTTAAAAATATAAAACAACTATCATATTTCAATATCATATTCTAATCTCTTAAGTAGTAATTGAATATAGAGCAAAATATATGAAGCAATACATTCAAAAATTTATTAAATAACAATTGAGGGACTTGTGTAAATTTAGGAACAAAATAATTTAAATCAATTCTCTGTTTATTTTATTAATTCTTATAAACATAAACAGAAAATGTTGGTTAATACTCTTGTCTAAAATTTGAATTAGATAAAATAATTATGTATTTTCATACACATATGATCACAATCTATTACAATTTTTGGTTACAATGAAATATATCAACTACTCTTATACATTGGAAATAATATCACAAGTAAAATAAGTTCTTATGCCTTGGAGCCATAAAATGTGTACTTTAATTTTAAAAAAATTTAGGAAATTTTTAATTAAAGGTAATAAGTAGGATTAAATAAGGGAAATTAGAAAACAAAAAACAGGCAACTAGAACATTTTTTTTAATGTATGAAATGAAAATAAAATATATTTTTGAAGTTTACACAATTCAAGAATAAGTATAAGAAGAAACTAGAAGGAATATGGCACAGAAAATATTTCTGAATAAAAACACAGTTTTCTCATATAGTCATCTCTTGTTTTTGATACTTTATACCGCTAAAAGATGGAGGCAACAAACATTGCTTTCACAATTTTAATTTACAGATTCTAAACACTTTTCTTAAGGGTGGGTTTACACTTGATAGTTATTGCAGGATATTTATATCAGAGAGAAATTGTGACTAATGCAAAACCATGCAAAATGTATGTCTGCAATAAATTCTACCATGTAGAATTTATTGCAGACATATATTTTACATGGTTTTGCATTAGTCGCAATTTCTCTCTGATATAAATATCCTGCAATAACTATCAAGTGTAAACCCACCCTAAGATATTTACAAATTGAGTAGAGTAGCACACTTTAGTTGAAAGAAGTACAACAAATTGTATAGTAACGAAATTTGGTTAATTTTACATTCATCCAAAATGCTTAAAAAATATTCATAAATTTTGGTAATACTCTGAAGCTGCTTTACACAAGAAGTAGTTAGTTCTAATACCTGATTACTTAACCTTAATTAGGAATAAACAGCTTAATTAATTATAAAGTATAATAAGCATTTGATATTTAACTAACATAAGACTAGAACATCGTAGAAATGACAGTCATCTCCCTCTTGAAGAATAAATAAAATCTTTCAAAAAAGTAATCAAATAAAAATTACTCAAATGCACGTTTAAGTTTAATTCGATTCACCTAAATTTGGCTCTATAATTATATATTCTTTTCTTCACTTTATTTGGAAACTGGTTCTTTACTCGTGACCAGCTTTATGTTTCTTTGGGCTTCAACAAAGAAATTCCTGTTGATTTAAACCATTGAATTTTTAAAAGAAAAATATTACAAAGATAAAAAAAAAAAAAAAAAAAAAAAAAAAAAAAAAAAAAAAAAAAAAACTGATTTTATGTCAATAAAAATAAATAAATAAAGATGGTGTGGAAAATAGGATGACCATGATATTTAAAATAAAATATGGTCCTGTTATAAAAAAGTAAACCAAAATGCCAACTGGAATTCAAGCTTTTTACACGTACCTCGAGATTTAAAAAAAACAAAAAAAAAACTATTTATTTTGAATAATACATTTAATCATCAGTTCTTCTTCTCCTCAAAGCCCTAATAGAAGGCCTGAAAATGAAGCCAACACCACTCTTTTTTTATATTAAAAAAAATGAAGTAAATCCCAAACTATCTCCATATTTATTTAGATATTTAAGAATATTTTAAACGTTTTTTCTTCTTTTAAATCTCAAGATGGTAAAACACTTTAAATCTAAATAGAAATAGAATACAAATTCTGAAACATATCAAAAAAAGAAATGTTGAATGACCTTTAAGGAGAGGTGGTAGATTTGATTCATAGCCGTCAAGGTATTAGAATGCAGAAAATATATTTATTTAATTGATTTGTTTAAATGAGACACTAAATTTAGCGAGATGTTAACTGGAAGTTGTGTGATATTGACAATTTTTGGAAATATTTAGTCTCTGTATGGCCAAAATGCCTGTCATGGACAGAGGCTTTACATTGTAATAAATTACAATTGATTAAAAACCTGACTCGATAAAATATGAACACTACACACTTATTAAAAAAAAGGTTTATTGGATCGATGCTTATTTCCTTTGTAAAACATTCAAAGCGGGACGAAGATCAAAACGTTTGGAGACTCTTGAACTAAATTTTCAACGCCAAGAGGTAAGTAGACCCAGAATTAAAATAGTTATTTGAGTCAAAAAGTTTTAAATAAATAACAATAATAAATCAAACCAACGGCTATAACCATGTTGAACTCCAAGGATCCCTTAGATCACCGAAGTTAAGGAACATCACCAATGCTTGGTTAGGTCACTGCCAGAGAAAACAACATACCGTTGACATCATCAAAGGGGTATAGATGTGAGATAGCCTAAAGCTGATAAGCCAATTTATTTTTTTTTAAATAATAAAGCAATCTAATTCTCTGTACTAATTTGTTAATAAATTAGTAAAATTACTTTGGTTTGGAAATATGGTTGACATTTTATCTGGTATAGTAGAAAAAAAAAATAGGTTGGCTTTAAATGTCACCTTAAATCTTAATATATTTTATTCATCCTGAAGACAGTCAAAAATTCTTGAGTAATAGAAGAAAAATACCTGATATCTTAATTCAATTTACTGTTATTATTTTTAAAAGGAGGTGTTACAACATTTATGTAGGTGTTAACTACTTGTACGTATAAGGGAAAAGGGTTTACAATGTTTGCATGCTGAAGTCTAAGCTCAAGTCCAAAATTAAAATTTGTTTAGCATGTAAAGAAGTATTACCTTATCTTTTACTTACAAGGATGTCAACTGGGCTTATTATAACGATAGCTTAGGGGGTTAATAGTGTCATGTATATTAGAAAGAAAATATTTTGGACTTTGTAAAGTGCTTGGAGGAGTAAATAAAAAAAATTATTGAAAAATAAATAAATCAAAAAATGCTTGCTACAACAAATTTAGCACATTTACCTTTCACCCACAGGTTACAATTACTCCTGAACCTTAGTTAACAGAATGAGTAAACAGAAATGGGTAGTTAAAATAATTACGTCCCTACATACAATTTATAGAGAAAACCATAAACTAAATAACATTCGCATAAAAATCACAATTCGAGTGGTTAGTAAACACATCAATAACATTAATTCACATATACAAAGGACTTCACAGTAAAAACTAGATAAAAATATATTCATATATACACTATTTATACAAATCACACATCACTCTAGCACCATATACATACAGGAAAGGATAATAAGGAAAATAATCTTATAGTTAGGGAGGTTAAAAGTGGAGAGGGGGGGTGGAGATAGAAGATAGCGCCAGTGAGGAACCTGCGGTGTAAGATACCTTCCTTTCACAAACTAGAGGAACATTTACTATTTATACAAAAACTTGCTACTATTCTTTTACATTCTATTTTGTAATGATTAATTAATTAAGAGCTCGGAAAACAAAAATGAAATTATATTAATAAATTACCGTTTTTCTATAGCGTACCACATTTAAGAGATGAAACTTCTAATCCTTGACCATGATACGAAAAAGTAACTAAAAAATAAAGAAAATTCTTTTAAAACTTAAAGAACTCTCATTGAAGATTTAACAATTGGTGAGTAGAATAAAAACAATTTTTAAAAGTTTTGTTAGGATTTATATTGTGATTTTTGTTTATATCAGTGAAATATGACAGCACCAATGATTAAAAAAATAGAATTAATTCTGCTCCAAAACATTTATTATTGCTCTACATGATTCATGCCCCTTCTGAAACCTTACTAAGAACTTTAACTTAAAAATTACTAACACAGCTGAATCATGATTCATCTTGTAGCTTTTAGTTTTGAATCAAAGTAGGAGAGAGGTTAGACCCATGAGCAGCCTGCAATTTATATAGTCACTAGCTGAATACCCGTGCTTCGTCACGGCAAATAAGTAGTTATTTTATTGCGTTAAATAATGTTTCATTAAAATTACGTTACTATACAATTCTGTGCAGTTTATTACAGCACGGTTCCCGTCATACTATATTTTATTCAATGGGCGTTAAAATTTAAAAGTTTATGTTTCCCAAAAGTCATATGGTAACACCCAATATATTTACGAGTATTACCAAGGTTATAGGCGAGGAGGCTGTGCCATGGTTCCGGATATTATTACCTCGCCTGGAAAACCTAAGGATATGCCATACATCACGGTTTGACCGGGGACTGTATCGGTATTTTGCAATTGTTTCGGTGTCCCGCCCAGTTTTATCAATGTCCCGGAAAAGGCTGTAAGATGTAAAAAGTAATAAATTCATGTTTATAAGAATCTTTTTTAAATCGGTTACTTTTCTACAATTAACATTTTTACTACTGCTCACAGTGTCAAAGAAATCAGAAGTAATCTAACTGTAAAACGCTGGAACTACCTGCACAGCGCTGCCAGCTGCCAGACACTACTATTTGGATCCGTTCTTATTTTTAAGGTTTGGGTAGACTAACAGTTTAGGATTCCCCCTTCCCGTTAGTTGCTAGGCTTAAAAGACACCAACCATTTTGCTTATAATTTGTACTCTTTTTATCCACCCCCCCCCCCCCCTGGTATGCCCATCCCATATTAATGTGTCTCGGTTTAACTCTCCAAAAATATGGCAAGCCTATCTGACGGGGACAGGCAGAAAAGAAACGCAATTAAAACTCTATGAGGGGCAGTTAATTTCTAGTAATTCAAGGTCTGCCAACATAGTTGAAATTAACCTCAATTAGAAATAAAACTATGAGATAGATAATGTACGGTAACAGCTGTTCTTTATCGTCCTAGCAACGCAGGCTGCCTAGGCTTGCCTTCTCTAACCAACTCAAACTTTAAACCCCCCTAAAAATACTTAAAAATACGAATATCAAAAAATCCTTTCTTAGCGAGCGCCTACGTTATATAGGGAGTGTCCATGCAAAATTTCAAAATTTTCTGTCGAGCGGTTTGGGCTGGGCGTTGATAGATGAGTGAGTGAGTGAGTGAGTGAGTGAGTGAGTGAGTGAGTGAGTGAGTGGTATTTGACAAATATATAGTAGATAAGCTCTTAATGAGGTGTCAGATAGTTCATGAAACATTTAGAGGTACATAAAAAATTTGGAGCATATTTAATTTTGCTTTTTAATCATACTTCCACTATATATAAGTGATATGTAGTTTTGTTATTTTGAATAACTAAAATGTTCAAGAAAGGCACCATCACACCTGTAGGAACAAAAATACTATTCAAACAATAACTTCCTGTTTTTAAAGCACTGAATAGTAATGGGCAGAGGAGATCATAGCTCCAGGTACATTAATTGAAAAATATTGTTTTCCTTTTTTAGATTGAAAAAATAAATAAATAAATAAATAAAGAAAGATCCCTATGAATCTTCGTCAATTATTTCAAATTCACTGTCGCTGTCCTCATTTGGTGGAGGAATGACATCTTCGCCCGTAGCCCTGAATTGTAGACGCCCAGATATATTGGGGAATGTTTTATAAAATACCCCGGTGAGAGCACTCGTGATACCTGGTATTCCTGCTGGCTGACTATTAAGCCCACCGATATCGGGAAATGATAAATCCCGAACCATCGAAGCCTCATCTTCTCCTGACGAGTTTCCATTAAAATGTGTGTTCTTGAAGCTGAGCGCATCTGCCTCCGAGTCTGTCTCTGAAGCGTCGGCTTTCTCTAATGGAGGAAGCGTGAATGAATCTAGTGTGTCTACCGAGGATTCATCGTGACCGGGAATGAGGTCAACCATGGAAGAATCTGACGAAGGAGTTGATAAATCTTTAACAAATCCACTTACTATTACTTATTGCAAATTTAAATACAGTTATAATTGATTAGTATTTTTTTTTTTTTTTTTTTACAATAAATTTATAATAATTTCTCACATGCAATATTTCAGACAAATATTTATACAATATAAATTTCTTATCATGGGGCCTCAGAACTAGAGAGAGTATAGAATGTCGTGTGTGAAAATAGTAGATATGTCCAATTTAAAAAAAGAAATATTTCTCTTTTACTTTATATACAGATAACCTGAGAAAGTCTAGATAAGATTTGTTCACATCTATGTTATATTTAGATGAAAGTTATGTTCAGTTTACAGAAGCATGCAAATCTACCATACTGGAGCCCGCATTTTACTACTTAACTCACATATCTACAGACCATAAAGGCAATCAATAAAATACAGTAACATCACAAATCTCTGTTTTCATGATAATTGTATTACAAATTTATTTTACACTCAGGATAATTATTTATGATTTTTGTACACAGAATTACTTTTTTTTATTATTATTATCAATATTTTAATGCCTATTTTATCTTTTTTCATTTCGTATATGAGTATGTATACATATGTGTGTCTGTGTGCATTGGTCATTCGACATCTTTCTCCTGCAGACTTACTCCTCCTTCCTTCACAATATTTCCACTGATTCTTCTGGCTGTCACTCATGCTTGCTGGTTGGTAAGTGAATCAATTATCATTCCCTTACCAACCAGCAAGGATGGGTGACAGCCAGAAGCCGGAAAGGAATCTGGCAAAATATTGTGAAGAAAGGAGGAGTGAGATCGCTGGAAAAAGATGTTGAATGACCAATACATTTAATTCCCAGCGAAGAAATTTAAAACAAAGCATATATACACACACTGAAGTGTAGAATAAATTAAATGCTAATTATGTCCAGAGGCTCAGAACTTGTTCCAGAAGGTTTTAATCATAGATAAGTATGGATCTGTTTAAGATATATATGTATGTACATATATATTATGGGATCAGTTGCTTTTGGTAAACTAAATCCTCAGGAACCAGCTCCTTTTTAGGCGCTGGAATCTTATAAATAATCTAACGATTTGTTGTTACTCCCTAGCTTAAAACCCCCTACATCTTGATGATTCATTTAGGTGGAAAATGAAATGATTTACTAATTAAATCATTTTAATTTATTGACTATCCGCCCATATAATGCAAAAAATTATTTCGGAGTCCTGTAAAACTATTTTAAAACAAGGATGTCATTGAATTTTTTTTCTTTGGAATATTTGTTGTCGCGAACCACCATTTGTGTCATACGGTCAAAAGTGGATATCCAATCTATTGTAAAAAAAAAAGGCTAAAAGAAAAGAAAGTTTTGTGACATGAATTCTGAAGAGTTAAAACAGTAAAGGATTTCAAGAAAAATCTTTAAACAATCACAGCACGTATTTATTATCACAGAAGTAATTTATACGAAAACCAGCAACTTATAACTAGATATAATGAATGAGATAATAAAAATATAACAAGTAACCCACATATTGAGGATATAGAAAACTATATTTTATTTAACTAAAATTGAAAAACTACACTCACACATTTCTTAAAGTAAAACTATTCACAAACTACATGCAATTAGTCGAACTGTTGTAAACAAAGCAGTAGGAATAGTAAAAAGGCCAGGAAGTTCTGCATAAGGGGAAAAACGTTTATTTATCCTTTGCAGAATTATCTGAAACCACAGGTAATTACTTGCATGCAAGAAGAAACATGGTTAGGCATCTACTAAACTAAAAAAAGCAGTACAAGCTACAGAGTAATCATAGCTAATCAATTACACTGGTCTACAAAATTTAACTTTTTCAGCGCCTTTCAATCGAATACTATATTTTTAGACTGCTTTGAGTTTACTGAGTATGAAAACACGATTTTTTTTAATTAGCTCTTATTTTAAAAATATACCGAATATACTAAATTTGACTTCTGTTAAAGTATAAAACAATTTATTAAAAAAAAACTATACTATGAGGGGTATCTCTCCTAAAATTCCAGCAGTAGTCCGCTAACATTGACACATTCTATTGACCCTGTTATCTCTTTTCCATTGTCGAGATATCTTGTTGAAATTGGTCTCGAAGTGTGTCACATACATCACCGCATTTAGAAGGAAAACAAATCAAGAGAATGTAATTATAGAGACATATTTGAACTCTATTGCTGTTTCTTGGGTAAGAGATTGTTTACAAGTTCAACATAATTTTCATTTCCCTTCATATTCCCCCAAAAAATCATGAACGACTGTTCTAAAAGATTCTTGTACTTCTTTTTCAAAGTCTCCTTACCATTTATTACGAATTATCATCATTAATGTGATAAATCTATCATGCTCCCCGTATTATATAAAATATGGCACAAATGAACAATCAGAGCTAACTAAGAATTTTAACTTGTATATTTATTATCAGCGAATGAAATATTATCAAAATAGTATATTTATATGTAAAAGGCAAATTTGATGTAGACCAGTGTTATATGAAATTACCAATAAATTTGTTCACTCGGTTATAAAACATAGCTCTGAAAATACATCGAAAAATATTAAGAGGAATAACAACAGACATAACAGAGGTTATTTTTAAACAGGTAAGCACCCACATTCTATAAGTTAATTTAGATCATGTAATAATCAAATATAAAATACGTAATCTATTTATTTTCATAGTATTAGAGACCGTTCCAGCTACTGAATGTTTTCAATTAATGATTATTGTAAGCACAGAATTTATAATTAAATATTATTTCCTTGGATGCTTAAAGGCTACACCCGAGTTTACTCGGGCCAGCTAAATGCCTTCCCGAGGCCTGAGAGTCCTCATGTAGCGAAACTCTCACTCCCAGTTTATGCCCAAGTATCAGAGTAGGGCAAAAATGAACTAAATGATTGAGAAACCTATTAAATTTTAAGAAATCTGGGATTAGTTGGGACTCGGCTAAGAAAGCATCAATAAGATTTTTTTTTAAAACTTATTGATGTTTTCTAAGCCGAATCCCAACTAATCTCTGATTGCTTATCACCTCAACGTCTATTTAATCATCATTATTAAATTTTACTTATGACTAATCCAATAGGGGGGGGGGGATAAAATATTATTTAACTGGACAGAACCATTACATTTTATACGCGGGGTTGTCTGTCTCTTCAGTTACGTAGTGCCTATTGACTTGTTTGCTGCAATGTGATTTAACTCCTAGTCAACATTTGTTATTTTATGTAACTACTCTACCAGTCTTGCTATTTTTACATAATTTGATTGTTGGGGGGGAGGGGCGGCCAATGAAGTTGGTATATTGCCAAAAACAAGAAAAAAAGTTAGTAGTCAGACTGTACGTAGAGCCAAAAGGTGAAAGTTTATTGAGTCACCCGCATGAGAGAGGACACAGGGTAGAGGACCACTACTTTTGTCAGCGTTTAAAAGGTTTATAAAATTATTTCCCCTGTTAAAATTCTTAATAGGAAAAGAACAATAATGTTTCTATAATATTAAAATTTTATTGTTAGTGATGTAACTCTTAGTCTTATATTAAATTAATGAAGAGAGTTATTTTTTTTATTTTTTTTTTTTTTTTACTTTTCTGATTTAGGTCTGTTCAAAATACCTTAAGTACTATTATAATAAAATTTTACCATAAAAGTTATTTCTCGGCTTAATAGCAATGGAATAAATAAACCATGGCAAAAAATGAGAAATTGTTGTGGCTATTGTACTTAGGTGCAATTAAAAACATAATATGTATAAAATGGGTCATTCACACCATCTCTTAAATCATGCAACACACTTACAAAAGTGCATATAAAGCCATTAAGTGCAAAATGAATGGCATGGCTACTAAATGTACAAAGTAGTTGTTAGACAAGCTTAACGTTCTCCAGCCAAATCTCTCCCACTCCTCTTCTATGTGTATTACTTTGTCGGTTTAACTCTCAAATATGTTTTATTATTGATTTATAATCATTTTAGTTACCAAAGGATTTTGTGAATTCACTAAAAACTCCCAAAAATAAGAAAATCCTTAACAGAGGCCCAGTGGCTGTGAGTGCTGAGACTCAGTGCCTAAAGGTCATGGGTTCGATTCTCACTAGGGGTGATGGCTTTGCTTTAGAACAAAGAAAAGGCATCAGCCCTATCCTGGCTAGAAAAGGGTGGTAACCTATAAATAACCCGTCCTAAAATTTGTTGTCAATAATAAATGGGTGATATAATATAAATAAATTTTTAATGCTGCTTTTTAATTAATTAATTTTTTAATATTGCTTAGTGCTAAAGGAAGCATTATTTAGCATTATCAAGTCAAATTCAACTTTTTCAATTTCTATTTCAACAATTTTCAAACCAATCTTTTGTCAGACATGTTGGCCTTTAGAAATTATGTTTATTTAAGAACATTTCAACTAATAATGATTTTTTAATAAAATCAGTAGAAAAAAAAGAACAATAAACATGAATGCTAGTCTGAAGAAGCTGGATGGGGTTCCAACAAAACATCTACTGCTGGAGAAGGAAGCCGTTACACCAGTAATAAAAATTAACCAAAATAATTTAGTTTTGTTAATTTCCACAAATTTGCAGTCAAGTCATACTGATTTAGTTTTCTAGTCTTTGTGAATTAAATGAATTTTCAAGCTAAAGGGTTTAAAATATGAAAAATTAATAGTATTTATGGAGATTACTTACCATTACTATTGTCTCCTGCTTTTGCCAGAATATCCAAATTTTCCTGGCTATTGTCTGGCATATATTCATCAACATTTTTACTACTCTCTAAAAAGCAAAAATAAAATAAATTAAATGATATGAACATAATTCAAAAGTGATAAAATATAAAAATACAAATAAATGAATACCTGGAGGGAAGAGTATAAAATAAGCAGAATGTATTATTTTTCCAATAACTTGTTTCTGTTCAGGAGTAACTAAATGAATATAGACACCGGGAAGAGTTAAAATTGTCAGAGAGAAGACATAGAGAAATGCCATGCCTGATAGGAAGCTGCCAAGCCCTGCGATGAATATCCATGTAGAACTTGATATAATGCAAAACTAAAAGAAAAAAAATAAATCAATTTATTCCTAGTTTAAAAGAGTAGTCAGGAGGCATAGTAAATTTGGTAGATAAAAATTTCCAACTTTTAAACGAAACAACAGAATTAGAATTTGAAAAATATTCTTGTTTAATTAAGGTCTAATATAAGTTGTCAACACATTTTATCTAGCAAAAGTATTTTTGATAATGACCAAAAAATGTTCTTTCGCGAGTGTAACGTCAATAGCTACATTCCTTCAAAAAGTGCTCGAAAGAAAAGTCTATCCCCCAGGAGCTGCTTAAACTATCTGGTAAATAAATAAACAAAGTTTATCTCTTTTAATTTATTTAACCAATAGACACAATAATCTAAAAAAAAAAAAAAATTGTGTAAAGACCTACTATTTACTTAGTTTCAAAGGCTATTTTGTGCGACAATGGACTTCTATTATTAATTTTTGCTTTTCCTTAACTTATCCCTCCATCTTCTTTTAGCATTTTGTAATTAGAGTTTTGAGACGAATAGCTGGGGGTAATTTTTATTTGAAGATTTAAGGGTTTTTTTCAACAAAAAAAAATTCAGACATAGTTGCAACTTCAATAGAAATATTCCTTCATAACGTACCAAAAGAAAGAAAGAAACTGGTCAGGTCTAGAAACATGAGGATGCAAGTTTTAAATAAATTCTAAAAATTATTCAAAGGGAAGCCATCACGATGGAGGAATAAGTTAAGGAAAAGTATAAATTAATAATAGAAGTCGCCCATTGTCACACATAAATAAAAAAATTCCACAAGGTGAAATGCAAATTATTTTAACATAGTCTTCAATATTAATGTTAGTTCTATTGACTAACATCAAGGCTAATGTATTCCGTACATCAAAACAATATTTTGAAAATTCAGTGGTAAAAAAATTATCAAAGGTTATAACTATAATTTCTTGCAGTGTAAACCTTTTACTGATAAGAAAAAAAAGGTTAGTACAAACATTTTTCTAAACATTTATGTACAAACAATTAATAAAGACTTCAAGTTATTGATAATTGTGATCAACATGATCACAGTTGTCAATAATTTTAATGTACCTAACATTAACACCTATCAAATATTTAAAAATATACCAACACAGCCAGGTCATTGTTGTTTGACCTGGCTGACAAAGATGGAGATGAACCCATCAAAATATTCCAGGAAGAAGTGAGGCGGAGTAACACCACTGGAGGAAAATGCCGTTCTATCCAAAAATATTATTCCAGCGACAACAAATAAACATCAAATACATATATATATATATATATATATATATATATAACTGGATTTATTTTCTGGATAAACAACTAAAATTAAAAATATATTACCATTGCTGGTTGAGTAGTTCTCAAATATTTCAGTCTTGCATACTGTTTTGCTACAATTGTTTGAAACTCAGTAGCGTAACGACTCAATTCAGGAAGTGACAGAACACTGAAAAGAAAAAAAAAAAAACAATTTAATTTTAGTTATATTAATCTAGAAAAGATAACATTAATAATTTTATTGGGAGGTCCGGAAAGTACAGTTCCAGAAAGTCAGTTTTTTTCACTAAAGAAAGTTTTTACTTAGAGCATCCCTTTATATTATTTATTTATTTTTTGTGACTGATTCTAGTTATGTCTAGTATCAGTCATAAGAAATATGTTACCATGTCAGTTCTGACAATGAACCATGATATGACTGATGTGAGTGTATAGACCGTCAGTTCCACTTCAGTCACTGAACTGTCATGCAAACATATTCTTTGTGACTGATACTAGACAGAACGGAGATATGTATGAATAGACCTTTAAACTAAAACTAAATCCTGTATATTTTTACCCAATGAGTAAAATAAAAGCTCCATCTATAAATCCATTTGAACTGATTTAATTTCACCCAATATATATATTGTTCTGTGCTAACTTGAGGTTGGCAGATCAAAGAGAACATTTTTACGATATTATGTTTTTTTAATTTTAATAAAGAGAAAAATTCTTGTGAGATAGCTCAGAAAATTTGTATACGGAGTAGGTGCAGTATGATATTGTTTAATAAAGTTACATATATTGTTTAATAAAGTTTTCTTCTTTCCTTAAGATGGTTTACTATATTTCCTTCAGAAAAAATTGTAGGCCTTTCCAGGCGAGCCGTGAGACATTTCTATAAAAAAATCAAAGACAAATTTAAAGAGAGCTAAATGTTGTATAACGGTGTAAAACATTTAATTCCTCCTTCTATGTTTAATTTAGGTGACATTCTTTAGTTTTTCATTTACAAAAATGATCAATATAATGTTGTGCTGTGCGTAACATCAAAATATCATCGCTACCTGCAGAGCAAAATATTATAAAAATAAAATAACAATAGGAGAATGATATACCCCTCAGGAGGAAGATCAGGTACAATTTCTTCTGTTTTCGGCTCAACTGGTTTCACTCTAATTTCAGGCCATATATGATTAACCCAAGCATCATGAACCAAAATAGTACTCAGTACCGTGAAAAAGAACCCAAAGAATCTCCATTCAAAATAACTAATAAACCTGAAACAAAATGGACTTGTAGAAAAAAATATACATTTATTTTGAGTAAAATAATGTTTATAAAACATGTAAAATGTCTGCATGATACCTGCTACTTTTAAATCTTCTTTTACTGCTGCTATCCATTTCATTATTTCTACTGTTGTCTTACTTGGAATTAAAAAAAAAATAAAAGATTTGCTTTGTTAACCTCAAGGCTCCATTCTTTTGATATGCCCATAAAATTGTCATCTTCATTTTAATAGTATACTACATTTTACAGTGATTCAATAAATTAAAATCCTAGTTGTGGATGCCTACCCCTAGCCTTATATGACAATAAAATTTAATGTCAACAAATAGTCGAATACATTTATACCAAAAAAAAAAAAAAGAAAGAAAGAAATCATAAACGGTTGTGTACCCAACTAAAATAAATAGTTAAAAAATTGTCTTGAAATGTCAAAAAATGTAATGTTGTGCCCATAGTATTGTCTTATGAAGTATAGGCCTTTCACCTATAAAAAATCAATGTTTTTTCTTATTGTTTATTTTATAGTTTTATTATATAAATTGAATAAAGCCATGATACAAAGTAATCTATCACATATTAATATCACTAAAATGGTAATGCCTAATTTATCATTACGGTCCTGTTATTATACAAGCACGCATCAAAAACAACAACTAATCCCTCCGCACTATTCGGCTTATTCTCGTGATTCTTATCATTCAATAAATTTGATAGCATCGACAATTTTCTACTGAGAGAACTCATTACCCTATGGCAAATGAACTGATAAAACATTACCTCTCTCACTGAAAACACAAGTCAATCTCAAGACTTAAAAGAGAATTGAATCACAGATCTTTCCCAGCAAGGTAGGGATATTGATTTTTTAAAACCCATAAAAGCAAAACCTTAAAAACATACTTAAAACCTGACCTATTAGTGATATAATTCTTTAATTTAATTACAAAAAAAAATCATGAGATTATTAATATTTTATTGTGTTGATAAATAAGTGGAATGAAATTTCTTTACTTCTAAAGTTTTACCAAACATACTAAGGAAGCCCTAAAATCAAATTAATGTATTAACATTTCAATAGTTAAAGACTAATCATAAACACACGCAAAAGGCAAAGGTTATTATCAAGAGTTCTAGCTAAGTATAACAACTGTAGATTATAAATTTTTTTATGCGTATTCAATGAGCAAATTCTTTTTTTGTTGGTCGAATCATCGAACAATATATAAATAAATTAACATTTCTTGAAACTTCAAGTTGTTATTTTCATTAATTAAAAAAAAATAAAAAAATACAGTTTATCTTTAGTTAAGAGAGACTGTTTGTTTGGTTTTTATTTCATAACAAATATTTTACAGAAAATTAAGCAGCAAGCACAAAATTGAACATTATCATTCAGTTGAGGAGAGCTAGGCAGATAATTGAAAGATGTTTGTCCAATTATTCTCCTACATACATTTTCAACTCTTAAGTACAGATCCTAGTTAAAAAGAAAATTAGTATCTTCAATTAGGATAAAACAGGCTACTCAAATCATTAGAAAGAACTCAGGAAAACTAATCTTTTATTACTTTTCCAAAGAAAAATAAACTAATATTTTCTAATACTTAAAAATAAAAAGGACCTGTTCATCTATTTTAAACTACATGGAAATAACGACATAATAATAAGCCAAAAACTTAAATCCTTTTAAAAAATAAAAGCAAGTTAACAACTGACCTTTGACAACAACAGCACTTACCAGAATACAAAGTTCACCAGCAAAATAGTAGCACAGCTTAATTGTACATCTTTCCAGGCAATAATATCTTGTATTTTATACAGATGACGTTCATAAGGTTTTAAACGAAGCACCAATTCATCTTCTGGGGTTGGGTGCTTAACAATCGTCTTTCTTTCCTTCACAAAAAAACTTTTGAAATACCTATACACTGTAGACATGTCTTCCAATTAGAGTTCTAATAGAAACACCACAAATAAAAATATATTTTAAAAAATCACGAAGTAAGAAGCACAAAATGCCCAAATCTTTCTGTGGACTGATGCGCATCAGACGAACTCAAGGTAGAGCCACAGCTGGTTGAGGTAAACACGAGGCAACTAAACAACAAAGAGAACGCGCAGGTTCGTGTAATGGATTAACAATGAAAATGTAGTGCACAGCTCACAGGAACAGCCATACCCAGCCTCCGCCGAAAGTAAAATAATACTTAATTACTTCAGGTTATTAGAATGAAACAGCAGAATCGAATTCCGTTTAAAGATGTTTAAAATAAATCAGGGAATGGCCTCTAAGACAACATGTCATTCTTGTGACGTTTTTGGCATTTTATCAAATGTTTCCCGGCAAACAAATTTCTTTGTTTTCAACAGGATATTAAAAAATTTGAAACGCAAATTATGTACGCAAACAACTCCCAAACGTCCCACGGCAATGAGTCAATTCCACAATTATGGTTTGATCAGAATACATTATAAGAAACTATTTTTTGCTATTTCCGTGACGTTTGTTGTCTTTGATTCCTTCAGTACGTTGACTTTGGCTTACAAAGTAAAGAAATCTCATATGTTTATAATTTAAAGATTACTTTAATATATCACTCTTGAGGTCCAAAATTATGTCTATGGTTCAATTAATTGTTTACAAATTATTAAAACAAGAGATGGTTTTAATAAAAGGGTTTTTGCGAGGTACAATATTGGCGTTTCCTATGAATTATTATTTATATAATGTCAAATCACACCCTTTGTAGCCTGTATCAATGTTCTCTGCCTTCATTTAACTCGTTCTAGAAGTACACGGTATGCTGAAATCTCTGGAAATTCCGGGGTAAAACACATTTAGACAGAATCTAACAGATTTGAACATTTGTGGTAACTCCGTATATTTTCTGAAATATTTTGAAAACGGTTGGAAAATCGTGATACATGGAATGACATACACATATAAGGCGAACTATTTGGAAACTTACTAATTTATCAACAAAAAATGTTCTGAAGTAATTTTCGATGGGACGATGTTAATCGGAGAAATAAGCGCTGAATACTTCGAAAGATTTAGATTCGTTGCTTTGAACTTCTTTTTTTCTCAGGTTTTATTGCTTGTTTTTTTTTTAAAATATATTTTGGAGTAATATTAATTTGTCAGTAAAAAAATATATGAGAAACGATTTTTAGTTGTTTGCCATAGAGCTTTCGGAGCAGCGGAAGTCAAAGAGGTCCAGTGAGCAATTTCCGCTATAGTTAGTGGCGGAAGAAAGAAAAAGAATGGGACAACGAGAAGAGAAAGATTCATATGCTTATAATGTACTGAAAATAATGCGGGGAAAAAGAAAAGCCCTGGAGCAAACCTTGTGGAAAGAGAAGAGATTTGTGATAAGACACAATAGGTCTTAAATATCCAAAGTTTATTTGCCTTACTTCAGCCCTTAAAAGTTTATTAATTGGCTATATTCTTATTATTTCAACAGCCAATACGGAAGGAGTTTAGCTATTAAGATTGGACTGACAGATTTTTTTTTAAAAAAACTACTGCACATCTTCATTCATATATTATTAATTGAATTGTTTATTATTTATGACTGCTTGCATCAAAACTTGGTAGATATCGTGTTCAATTAATGATATATATATATATATATATTTAAATAAGCATAACCAGGCAATAAACCTGAGCCATACTCATAATAATTTTACAAATGTTATTTTTTTTTTACGGTGCATCGACATCTCGGCCATTAGCACCGACATCCTGGTGCAGCAAGGAATTTTCTCAAAGAGCGGTGAGATGAGAGAATTCCTGCTGCTAGTGGGACTCGAACCCACCATCTCCCGCCTGAGAATCTAAGGCATTAGCCACTAGACCTCGGGACAACCAACAAATGTAATTGTTATAATATTTTAGTTTATGTAAGTTAATTTTATTTTATTTTTAACCATGTAATGTGATTCATTATATTAGAAATATCTGTTAATTTATAATGAATAAATATATCTTTTAAAATTCTTTTTTATTTGTACTGCTCACATTACTGTTTTTTTTTTGTGCTAATGACCTCAGCAGTCAATGCACCGAAAATGAAAAAAAAAAAGTTAATCTTTTATTATAATACTGTATATAGATTTGAAGAAATTTCTCAAAACTTCAACCAAGAGTATAACCCTTTTAGATAGATTCCTCCAAACTGTGCTAAAAACCATTTCAGAAAGGAAAACAAATTACGCATTTCAGAAGAATTGCAGATCTGAAGAAAACTGCATTTATGCGAAAGAAAATGAAAAAAACAACTGCAACCAAAGGCAACAAAAGCCATACTAAACGATATAGAGGAATAATCCAAGGATATAACCAGAAAAACAAAATTATAAAAAATGATTCACTCTGAACAGTGAATTCAGAATTATAAGAATATTAATAAGAAGACAAATCAACTAGTCACTTACTAAACGGACAATTTATAGATGAGCCTTCCTTCATTTTGTTTAATAAATTACAAAAATATTTTATAAGGAAAAAAAAACTGAGATTACACAATGATAAATGCATTGTAATTCAAAAAATTTATTAAGAAAATATGTCCTGTAAAAATATATAAGCAACAGATAAAATAATTTGACAACATTAAAATCTCATTTTATGTACATATCTATAAATGCATGCAATTTTAGAATTGGGTTCTTAAATTAATTTACATATATTTACAAAACATATTCTGGCATTATTTATAACAAATATAATTTTATGTCACTCTATTATATTCCATACAGAGATTAGACAATTTATTTTCTTAAACTAATAACAATTGATATCTTATTCATTAGAAATTCACTTTAATATCATAACCTATTTTAAAAAAAGAAAATAAATAAAATTATCTGAAAAAATCATTTATTTATATATATATATATATATATATATATATATATATATATATATATATATATATATATATATAAAAGTGCATTTGAAAATAAGAATGCCTGTTCAGATAATTTCTGAGTCTTTCATACCAAAAACATAAATAATTACAATAAAGTAACATTAGGAGGTACAATTTTAGGAATTATGAAGCCCATTCAATAGAAACTTCCCAGGCATTGGCTACTGCTTAGTTGAGGATAATAAAATTTCCATTGTAGTAATTCAAGTAAAACATATTTCACAAGTGCCATTAAAAGTCCAATGGAGCTCAGATTTTTCATTAAATGTAGTTTATCTAAAATAAAAGTTGAGTTTACTTTTAACACAAATTTGAAATATTTAAACAGGCTCTTTCTATAAAAATTAATAAAATTATCACATAATTCTCCTTAATTTTATTCAAGAGGCCTCCTTTAAAAAAAATCAACCTTTTTTTTCTTTATCACATTTCTTTATAATTTAATAATAGAGATAAATTACTTATGTGCTCGCTGTTGACAAGCAAGTTTCCACATAACAATGTGGGGATAGGTCTCCATAGAGAGACTGACTTGTTCAAGAGCATCTAAAACAGCTTTATCTATTTTCGAAGGTTCACTTCCAGTTAAATATACTTCCGGACCACATTCTGCTGGTAGCATACAATCTTCTTCATACGAGGACAGTGGAAATGTAATCTTAAAATCAGGTGAATTTGGTGGTGTGAAAAATTCATCGTCAGACAATATTGCATCATTTTCATTTCCATCAAAAATGTTTGGATTGATATTTTCGTCTGGATTTTCTTCTTCAGCAGTCTTTTGTATAGAGGTAGTTCTTTCTTTATCATTTTTATTCCCGTCAAAAATATTAGTATTGCTGTTTTCGTGTGAATTGTCATCTCCACTATTGTTTTCTATTTTTTCTTCATCACTTTCATTAAAAAATAGAGTCCTACGAATGAAATTCTTTTTCCCCGCCTTTTTAACTGGAGAGGTATCCAATAAAGGAATCTCACAACCACTTTGAAGCAAAGGAAAAGCATCAGATTTCTTTTCTTCAATGAATGAATTATTTGGGCTAGCAATACGTAATTTGCTGAACTCTTCAGTCAAATCATAAATTACTTGGTTATCATTACCATTACTTGGACTAAATGTAATATTTCCCCTGAATGAGCTGTTTAAGGGACTATTACAGATGAAGGGTAATGGTTTGTTGTTTAACTTATAGCATAATCCTTCATTGTTGTCACCAGAATGTTTACTTGAATAGTCATCGTTAAAAACCAACATAAATCTTTCTTTAAGATAATTCTCCAATGAATTTAAGCCTTCCTCAGAAGATAGGTCTTGAAATGACTTAAGAAATGGCCAATATTCTTTCCATTGAACACCAAATTCATTTGCTAAAAGTCTTCCAATTTTTTCAAGACCTTTTTCGGGATCACATAAAGCTGGCCGTTGTTTTAAAATAGGGCTATTTGTAATACGTGGTGGTGTTTTCCATTTCTTTCTAAAAACTTGAGCTTGATCTTTAGTCATGGGACCCGCAACAGCCTGAACTTCAAGTGCTGGAGTAATTCTACTAATACCACCTTCTAGTAAACTTGCTTGAATAATGGGAGGGTTAGAATTTGTAAAAGGTTCGCCAATCACTGGTGGAAGGGAATTGTCAGCAGATCTTAAAACAGGAATAAAATACTGAGTATCAAGCAATTTAAGAATTGCTCCTTTATTATGAACCATATTTTCAGGTGCACGAGAGCAAGCAATATCAGCCGGAGTTAGACCACTCTTATTTCTTCTTAATTTGTCACACTGAGAATAGCTGGTAAGAATTTTAACAATTTCCACTGCCCCTAATTTGCTTGCAAAATGCAAAGGTGTCTCATTGGAACCTTTATCTGGTGTATTCAAATAAAGATCAACAAGCATATTTTTTCTTACTTGAAGACTGCTGTTATTTTGCCCATAAAGTCTTCCTAAAAAGCTAGTATTTGATATCACACTTAAAATATAAGAACAAATTTCAGAAACATCATCACGTGCTCTAGCAGCAATATGCAATGCATTATACCTACAGCCTTCCTGAAGAATAGTAGGAGTATCCCCACTTCCAATTAAATATCTTGGGTTTTCATCGAGTAGTTTTTTGACAAGATTAATATCGTTATTTTCAATAGCTTTTCGGAATTTAACTAGTTCTTGAGATTTTGGGCCCTTATAGAGTGAACTCTCACCACTACTGGAAGGGCTGCCAATAGCTATGACTTCTCCACCAGATTTAGAAAATTCAAGTGCTTCTATTTCACTGTAAAAAGCCCTAAATCTAGCGTTTTTGTTCTGTTTAACTGTTCTTAACGCTTCACCTTTGTCTGTGAACACAGTTTCTTTTAACTTGCCTGCAGCCTCAGAATCTGGTGCTAAATAAATTCCATAATAAATCTGATCACAATTCGAGTGTGTAGAATAAGGACTAGTTATAGAGACATCTAATGAAGAATCATTCCTTTGATAACCGTTCCCGCAGTGCATTGTTTTGCTCAGGCTTGAGTCCCTCCAGTCTTTTTCTGTTGTTGGGCTAAAAACATCCATAATTCCGAAATTAAATGCTTCTTTTCACAAGATCTGTTAAAAATGTTCAAAAAAAGTCATAATAACATTGAGATCAAAGTTTGTACATTGTCATTCACGAGGCAAAGTATTTTGAAACCTCCCGTTACCTAGGTGATAATGAGCTGAACATTAACTTTGCCATTGTGGCCAATATATTAGAAATATTCTAAACAAATTTGAAAAAAAAATGCGCCTGATTGATCAACAAAGAATTTGAAATATTTCAGTTCACTCTTATTTATTTTAATTTATGAAATAAAAAATATTGCAATCCAATATTAATTAAAAATACTTAATTTTAGTTTAGCCAATTTATCAGCATTTGAGCATACAAATGTCTCGTTAGTTTCGAATAGTACATTATATATGTACATTTCAGATCAACCCACTCTTATTGGCTTATATCCATAATACACTTACATCTTTAATTTCGAGTATTTTCAACGAATTTCTTCTTAGAGCTATATTAAAAAAAGTTACGGTCACTAATACATGCACTTGATTTTGGAGTAAAGCTGTTCTTCTAAAGGTCCGATCTTCCTTGTTTAGATAATACAACTCTATCACAAGTTTCCGGTGTTGTATAGCGAGCTTCTTAACAACGTTCTGGCTCGTAGTAACTGCCTTATCTTAGGATTGTTTTTATGCAATTCTTAGTCCCAGGGCCTCCGCAAGGGGGGGGGGCACTAAGTCTCAGGTGGGCCTGGCTTCATTTTTTTACTCGCATTATAATTTGAAAACATACAATTATATACATAAGTCACATAATTATTATTGAGAAGAACCAATGGATAACTTTCTAAATTCTCTATTTCTAATATATAAACTAGATTTTAAATATTGCCAGCCCTAAAATTTGTAACCCCACGAAGTGCCAATGTACCTTAGACAATAAGTAAACTTTCAACTCCGTTCAATTACAAATGTATTTAATTTTGTTTTCAGTGAAATGTCAATTTTAAATATTTTCTGGTAACGTTAATGGTGTAAGGAAGGGGGGGGGGTTAAGGGACCTATGAAGTAATTTGGACAGGGGCCGGTAGTACCTCTGGATGCTATTTGGAAAGCTTTGTATAGATACTCAATATTTCGCCTTCAGTGGATAGAAACCAACACTTACGAAAATTCAATGACGTTTTCTCTCATAGGGATTCGAAATTTACGCCTAAACCGATTCAGTAGGAAATTTATTAGTTTTTCGAAAGATCCACGATTTCGTACATTGAAGAAGTATACAAAAATGCTCAAATCTGTAGATCAAATATTTGTTTGCTTCGCGTCCTCTACTCCAAACGTAACCAACACACACATATATAAACACAGTGCCTCCCAAAAATAATCGGACAAACGAAATTTTG
The DNA here is from genome assembly GCA_946811695.1 of Gonocerus acuteangulatus. Lineage (NCBI taxonomy): Eukaryota > Metazoa > Arthropoda > Insecta > Hemiptera > Coreidae > Gonocerus > Gonocerus acuteangulatus. The sequence continues at coordinate 43,029,920 of OX328129.1, forward strand.
AAATTAAGCTTGTAATTATTTATGAAAAGTGCAATTTTTTTAGTTGCTCCATAGCGTACCATTCCTAAGGATCAAAATAATGTATTCGTAACGGAAATAGAAGAGAGCGCCCCAGTGCCACGATTGAATTGCTAAAATAGAAGTAAGAGTAGATTACAACATAGAATTCACAGGTTACAAAAGTAATCGGACTTTTTCTTAAATTCTAAGCACGTTTTTGGGAATTATCGTGTCAACTTCATTCTTATGTTGTAGGAAACAGTCAGTACTAACCCTAATGTCCCCACAGCTGCACGTTTCACCTCAATAACCGCGTGCAAGAGACCAGTAAGCCTATTTCAACGGCGTCGAAACTCATAAAACGGAGGATAGATAGAAAAGTGAACAGAAAACTGGGCATCCTAAACTACTGTTCGAAAGGGATGAAATATGATAGACTTTGAATGTATTTAAATTTCCCGGGCACTATCCCTCAAATTTCCGTTTATTATATTTAATTAGACATTACTGTCTATGATTCTGCCAATGAAGACTAAATTCCTCATCCCTTTGGAGCACACATAGCCCCAGACCATCACTCACCCAACCCCATGTTGCAGTTTCCTCTTGTTTTTCTCAGAATATGCTTTTCATTAGGTCTGTGCTATACCCTAGCTATCCATCAGTGCTGTTTAAGTTGAGCTTTTATTGTAAGCTTGTATTATCCATCGGTAAGTGTTAGGCGTTTTCTTATATGCTAAACTTATAAAATGTTTTCTCCTAGCAACCATACCATTAAAATTGTTTCTCCGGAGGGCCCTTTTTACTGTTTCTGGGCTTTGCTTGGTTTCAGTTTCTTGTTGACGCTCCATTGCACTGGTAGGAAATTTTATAGAGGGATTCTGGCGTACTTTTTGGACAATTCAAATTTCGTCCCTCTCATACAGCAGTTTAGGACGCCCTGCTTTCTGTTCAACTTTGGAGATCAATGGGAACTGGTGTATTCAACATGGCTAAGCAGTAAGACTACTTGAAAATCTAGTTGTACTGACGAACCTTCCGCTCTAAGAGCCACTGTGTAGAACACAAAATACTGGGTTCAAATGTAGTAAAGTGAGTTAATTTAAAAAAAAAAAAAAAAAAGAAGAAGAAAATTATCTCACTGCTGGTGTGTGCTATTATATCTAACATACAGGGGTTTAATGAATTAAAATAATATGATAACACAGTCTGTTTAACCTGAACTATGTTTTCCATTAACTAATAGCAAGTAAGTTATGTTTTTTGCCTAAACTGTAAACCCCCATTCTCAGATTGACTGTGAAGAACCTTGCTCGTGTCCGTACACAATTCACTAAGGGAAACTATATTGGCAAGGTTTCTTCATGCAATCATCCATTATTGTGAATATAGAACTTAAAAAAAAAAAATATCCAAAAAATACCCAGATCATCTACAAATTTCAATAGATTTATAATTAAACAGTACACTGTTTATTTTGTTAAAATTATAATTTTGTAGCACAATCAAAATAACTGTAAAATGAAGGGAAATATATGACTGTTATACCAAGGAAATGTGGAACTTAAATTCTTTAGGAGGGGGGAAACTAGTAATAATAAATTTGTTAAAAGGACAATTTAAATAAATACATAAATTATTAACTTAGTAAAAATATATGTACAAAAGCGTTTTAAAACATTACATATACACACACAAGATGTTGTAATGAATAAAGACGGACAAGAAGAAGCACCTAGTTATTGCTTATGAATCTAATTGTGAAAACTAAAATCAAAGAATAATACTAACATCACAACAAATAAATAATTAATGTTTGAATAATCCATTACTCTTGTCATAAAAAAATCATAATTTTTAATTTAAAACTTATTTCAAGCAATAACTAATTAGTTGATTATTTACATTACAGTCATTAAAAAAATAAACATAAATTTACAATTTTTATAGACAAATCTAGTATTTTATCATTCAATAAAACATTAAAATCAGATTAAAAAAAAATTAAGACAATAAAAAATGTCAAGAGCAGTATACTAAATAGTATTTGACAAAGAAATAATTATTAACAGTTCAAATAAGAAACAACAATAAATGTATAACCTATGCAAGGAAATAACAAAACTGCAAAATGTATTTATTAAATTCCTTAGACCTTTGTTTTTCTTTGTACTAGCATGATTTAATTACAATTTCTAACTGTAAGAATCCTGGACTAGACTTAAAATTAGAAAAAAAGAATAGACAATTCTTTTACCAACAAATAAATATATGAAAGGCAATAATAACCTTTCTACATGTACCTTAAAAATCGTATTCAGTATACAAAAAAAAATACATGAATAGTGAAGACTATAAGCTTTAAAAAATTGGACAATCTATAAAGAATTTTCGTTTTACATAAAGAGATCTGAATCATTTTGATAATCAGATCATAAAAAAAAGAAGTATGTATATTAAAATCTAAAAATCCAATAAATTACCAAATGACCAGACATTTCTAAAATTGAAAGATTAATGCAGATCAAAATCTTAGGGCCTTTTAATTTAATTTTAACAGAGCCTAATTTAAAATTATGAAATTTCCGAGTATCATAATTCAATTGAATGATCCTAATTACGAGTGCGTGCTATAACATGAATATTACTTTCATTTTGGAAATTAATCAGGTAATATTAGTCAATGAAAAGTTATAGAGTTTACAAAATTTCAAAGGTTTATAAGGAAAATATAATGATTTTCTTTTATCTCGGATGCAAAGAAATCTAACAAGAATTAAACTAATTTATTAGTACCTATTGTTAATCTAACAAAATACATTAATAACAATAAATAATCTGTCCGATAGACGCATTAATGTAAGTCACATTATTACTCAATAAAAATTATATTGTTGTAGTACAACAATCCACTTTTTAGAAATCGTACCTCGATTATATTAAAATAGTTGTAAAGAATCTTATAAGTTAATTATTTCTTGCTTTATAATTTAACAATTAATTAATAATACAATAAGATATGGCAGTAGTTTATGGCCAAACAACTTTTCATTCAGTCAGTCAATGAAAAATACTATCTCTTCACCTTCTTTTACCCATGAAACCAGAAGGTTTCGTTTTAAGTACAAACTACAAAGAGGTTTTAAACAATACATACACAGGAGGTCAATCTGTGAAGAGGAGGTTTAAAAATGAATACAAAATTAAGTACTCATAGTTTCAATGTTAATAAGTACTTTGGATTAATATGTTAAGGCATTACATAAGAGCACTTGGATTCCAAGTATTAACAATACTTTTCATAACAATTAAAAGGGAAAAAAGGTCTCTTTGGTTTCACATCAGCAATTCAATAAATATGTTGCGTCAAATGGAATGTCTTGCACTCTAGTCTGCATAAATTGAGAAATAAAGAGACCCTTCCTTGATTTAAATTCGATTGAATCTAAAGAAGAAAAAAAAGTTGAGCTGTGATTGATTGTCACAAGCTTGGGGCAATTTTGTTCGTTGTGTAAGTCTTTTTCTTTTTCTTCATCAGATTATTTTCCTGCATAAGTCGGGTTCTTGAAAGAAGATGTGGCTTGCTTGAATATGGGGTTTTCACCCTGGTAAAAGAAACAAAAAACAAAATAGTAAATAATTTAAAAAACGAAATCAAACAGTAATAATAATGAGAACAGCAACTTACTGTTTCCCATTTGGCCATCATTCTTTCCTTTTCAAATCGAGCAAATTCTCTTCGATCGTGTATTGTTGTGAGTAATTTCCACATTAATAGCAGAGCTAAGCCTATTAGTACAATAGCTCCAATAACTCCCATTACAATACCTGAAACAAATAAATAATGAAACGAGGACTAGGATAATTTCTTTATTATACTTATTGATTCTAAGGAAATATATAAAATGAGCCATACTAGCGAATTCCATCACATTTAAAAAAAAAAAAAAATAGCTACTTAATAAAACAGAATTATACTTATAGTTAATTTAACTACCCCATAATACACAGAAGGACATTTCAAATAAATTTTTGGCTTCAGATAAATATGATGTTGGGCTGTCACACTAAAAGTAGATGGTTTAGTTGGATATAAAAGGACATAGCCTATATTCTCAGTCCAGAAAATTGGCGGTAAAAATTCTCTGTGTTATAACCTTATCACCAGGTGGTTTAAAACGTTTTTAGCCTTAGCTTTAGGGCGTAGTAATATTAAACACTACAGCCCTCACAGAATTTTGCGCATGCATAATTGAACTGATCTGTCTACTTGAACAGGCTATAATAACCATTGTAGCAAATGCAAAAATAATACAAAGATTCAAATAAACTAGAAAAGTCGACATTGTTTTTAAACTTACCTAAAACGTACACTGGTTGTGGACAATCTCGTTCTCTCTCAGCTCTCACTACAAGTTTACCTTTCTCGTCATAAGTATACACGAATGTATACCTGCAATCGTCTTCATCAAAATATGTACAAAGATTCTCGTCTTTCGATTCATCAACTGAAAAAAGTTACAAATTAAAATCTAGTAATATCAAACAGAAACAAAATTATTTATGCAAGCACTAACAGAGAGTAGAGTTGAATAAAAATCAAGAGCTATTAAGAGAGATGCACTATTAAGGGAAAAAAAAAAAAAAAAAAAAATTGGGGTCTATCTGTAACCACCAAATATAAATATAAATGTGCAAAAATCAGAATTAATTTTCTAGTGAAAAACTACCTATATAACAATCAAGTAATAGGAAATATTTTCTCAAAATCAGCTAAAGTGAAAGAAATTGTTAAATTCATTATTACTATTATTTTAATTGTGTCAGCAGGTAAAAGAGCAAAACTTTTTATGTTTATTATAGAGAGGCCCGGAGGCAAAGAGTTTTAAGGTGCGAGCACTCCATACCTAAAGTCACGGGTTCGATTCCCACTAGAGGTAATGGCTTTCCTTTCGAAAAAAGAAAATACAAGAAAAGGGTAGTAACCTGTAGATAACCTATCCCAAAAATCAGTGTTAAGTATAAGTGGGCGTTAAAATTTAAATAAATAAAATCAATAATGTTTATTATAGTTACTGCCTTGAAGAAACATGTGCTCACTTGACAAAATTCTGGCAATACAAATTATTTCATCACTGTGAACATCAATTTCCACCATGTAACAATTTCTAAAATTATTTATTCTTTAAATAAAAAAAAAAAAAAAAAAAAAAAAAATGTTGTTTGGAGAACATTGGCATCTCTCAAGTGGAGCAAATTATATGAACAGACACTGGACTTTTATTAAGTTAAGAATTAGACCAATATAAAAACATTTAATATAATTTCAAGAAAATACCTTCTACAGTGTCATGGACGGAGGGAACAAATGTACAGTTGCTGGCACATTCCTCCTCAGTAAGTATACCTTTTTTATATACTTGGCACTGAACACAATCTTTCAGTTCTGCGCACCTTCCAGGGCACGTCTGAAATTATTCGAAAAAACACTTTTAGTATACACTTAGTTTTAGATAACAATAAAATTTACTGTATTTTTAAGCTAATATCAATAAATTAATGGCTTATTGATAACCCGCCCTATAATTCTTAGTTAATAATAATGGACATTAAAATTTAAATAAATTAATTAATGGAAAAATAAATAATTATATTACTTTGTTTAGACAAGGTGCTCACTATCCAATTTCACTAATTTAAAATAAAATCATTTTCTTTGCCTTTGGAGTTCTAGTGTATAATAGTTAACAGTAGATTCTAGAGTTCTATTGTAAGCCAGAGACAACTGAGTGCCCCACAGCAATAGGAAGGAGTATTGGTATAGAGGAGAAGGAAAAAAAGGATCTGTGAAAGGCATTTAGTGGAGAAACAACCTGCATAGGTAGACGTGAAGTTAAATGTGTACATATGTACGTCCTAAACTCAGTCTAAATTTACGGGGCGGGATATGACAGATGCGAAGGGGACCTGGGGACAATTTGGAATGAATAGTTGGCGTTCCGGCATCGAAATGTCTCATTTATTGAAATATATTAGTATTTTGTGGACTCACTCTGTAAAATAGGATTAGATAACAATTAATTGCCTTTGGTGGGTTTATTGTACATTATATCACTGCCCATTTATTATTATCTATTATATAAAAATGATTCACTAAATGTGTTGTTAAGCGCAAATCTCGAGAACAACTGAACCGATTTCGCTAATTCTTTTTTTATAATATTCCTTGAAGTACAAGGATGGTTCTTACAGAGAGAAAAATTTAAAAAAATGCCTGAAAAAGTCTAAAAACGACATTTTTCGGGTATTATTTAGGGTAAGTGACCCAATATTTGACACTTTAAGGAAGGGTTATTTTATGTGAAATAATTTTTCCCTTAGTTTTTTTTTTTAAATAGATTTTAAATATATCAAATTGCTCGTCAGCTCATTGTTTATGAAATGCACATAAACCAATTTTAGATACATTAAGTATTTCAAGAAAAATAAATCAATAAATGCTGGCTTACTCTGGTCCTAATGTTGACACGTCAGAAGTAGGTCGGTGCCTAAGTTTGACTTTTCTTTTCCTAAGACTGACAGTGAGGGAAAATGAAAATAATACAACTTCATCCATTAAAAAAACAAACAAATTGTATGGAAAATAGCAGGAAAAATGGAAAATTTAATGAATTTTAAAGAGATCCATTTTGAAAAACAAACAATTAGGTATAAAAATTATTTTTAACAAAAAATTAGAACTAGGATGACAAACAGGTAGGCCTCCAAATTTTTCCATGTAGAGTCAGTGGTTCTTGAAATTAATGTATTATATCCAAATACTAGAGGATTGTTATGTTTACTAGAAATTTGCTAGTAGATATTGTAAAATCCTGCCATCAGCGAAGGAAACAGTTTTTAGTCTGTTGCTGGAAATCCACCTCACCACTTGTCAAACATATTTCCCGTGCTGTTTTTCCTTCAACTAGTCCTATACAATAATCACCTACTCTTATAATGTCCACTTTGTTTATAACTTGCTTATTACAGCCATTTTCATCTTTCATCCCTGGGTCACTTTTGAACAATCGCTCTTCTTCTTTAACTTTTTGTGTAAAATGTGATCTGCATTCTTCTCATATTCGTTATTTGTGGTTTTATCTACCTGATGTGCAGCCATTGATGATGGTTTACTTACACCTGTTGATTCTACACAGCTCATGTTAGTGACGTCCTTCCTTCTTCAGGGTGATTGGTGGAGTCATCATCTTCCTCAGTCATGGAGTTTCTCGCTTTCTTTTTCAGACAAGAAGTATTTGAGGAAATGATTGCTAACTACCGAGGTTGTGAACCTTTCTTCTTTAACTTCTTTCAGGGATTTGGATTTTTTTTTAATACAGGAATTTCCATATGGTTAACACTCCATTCATGAACTTTCAGCTTCCAACCTTTTTTAAGTGTTCTGAAACTGATACATCCATTGATTGGATGATATGAGTAGCATTTGGAGGCAATGACAGTTATAAACATTGTACCATAAATAGAGTAAGAAGTTGTGTGACCATTTCAATTTGCAGGAAACTATTATAAAAAGTTGCCTGTCAACATTAGGAAAACAGGCTGTCAACTTAAGGTTCCAGTCATAAGAAATTAATAAAATCTGGATAGATGGATTCCTAATGAAAATCTCAACTACATTTTTCCCTATGCATCACTGACTACCATTTTCCTAAAGTTGACACTAGTGTCAAGAAAAGGAGCCATGGTTGCATATTGTGTTCCCAATGTTGACACCATTATCTCAAGATCTGTTTATTTAATGTATGTCAAACCACTTGCACTACTAAATTTAAGTATCATAGAGTTCCTAGATATCACAAAAAAAACAAAAAAAAAACCATTTAATGCATGCATTACAAAAAAAAAAAATCTTAAGAAATATTCTTAATCCCTTGTCAAATTCACTAAGGAAAAGGAGGAAGAGGAGTTGACTCAAGGATTTTTCATACTAAAATGGCGGCTCATTTTATTAACAGAGTTACATAGTTGAACAGGTTAGTCAACATTATTCTCTGACAACTGCTCTTTCTATTGGACGTAAACTTATTGAATTCTCTTCAATCTAAATGTTATTTTTCAAATTTAAGTTGAAGTGTCAACTTAAGGAGCAGTGTCAACAATCGGGTCATTTACCCTACTTCGTTAACGCAAATTCATTTTTCAATAAAAACATATGTTCTCAATTATAATATTTTTGTAACAGTTAACGTATTTGTGTATCTATTATATAAAAATGAATCGCTAAATGTGTTGGTAAGCGCAAATCTCGAGAACAACTGTACCGATTTAGCTAATTATTTTTTTTATAATATTCCTTGAAGTACGAGGATGGTTCTTACGGAGAGATAAATTAAAAAAATTGCCTGAAAAAGTCTAAAAACAACACTTTTTGGGTCTTTTTTACTTCGTTAACGCAAATTAATTTTTAAATAAAATCATATGTTCTCAATTATAATATTTTTAACAGTTAATGTATTAGGTTATATGTATTGTATAAGGAAAAAAAATTAAATAAATAAGAACATGTAATCACTAGGTGACAATAGAATCACATCTTAATAATGCAATTTATATTTGTGTTAACGAAGTAAAAAAGACCCCACTTTTCTATATTCCCTTACAAATACAATAATTTATTACTGTTAATTTTTTTTTTAATTTCAAATTTGTTGTTATTGTCAGATAGAATTAAAATAAGGGTTTGGACTGAATTCTACCATTTTTTTCATATTTTACCTAGGTTTCCTTATTCCCGATTGAATTTATGTTCAGGTGTATGTAGACTTTTGTTTCTGACTGTATATATATACACACATATATACATACAGTTGAATAGTTATTCCACTATATATATATAAAAAAAAAAAAAACTAGCAAGGCTTTTAATTTAGACTCTTACCTATTTTATATTGGCATTACTAAATTAAGAGCACCCGTTATAACAAAGACATCATTAAATTTGACAAATAGTAATTAAACTAAATAAGGACAAAATAGGAAATAAAAAACCAAAGCTAATTTACCGGACATTTTTCACAGAACCGTCCTGAGTATTTTCCATCTTTCTCAGTGAAACATTCACACTTGCCGCATTTACAAACACCTTTTCCAGAACAAATTTCTCCCCCACCTGGAGGCCTGCAAGTATCCTGCCTAGTGGAACAGGCACAATCAGGACCAGACCAAGCTGGATTGCATTCACATTTACCTGAAAAGAAAAGAACAATCAAGTAAAAACAAAAGTAACTCTACAATTAAAATGCTTAAGGAACAGGGATAGCTAACAATTTTACAAAAAAAAAAAAAAAAAAAAAAAAAATACAAACCACAGACACAAGTTCCATGTTCATGTCCTGAGCATAAAACACCATCAACTCTGTCACAAGAAAAGTTGTCACATTCACAAAAAGAACCAGTTATTTTCTGCAAAAAATAATTAAAACAATAAATATACATAATAATACATGTATAAAGTGGGGTAAAATAGTAAAATAATTATTAAAAAAATTATTACCTCAAGTGGATTTTGCCTTTCTTCACATTGACATTGGCCACAAGTGCACGTACCTCTGCCACTGCAATCTATAGTAGTGGTATTATCTGGTCTACATCCAAGACCACTTTCATCTTGTTTGGTGTTCTGAGCATCACACTCACAATTTCGTCCAAAATGGGCATCATCACACTCACATATACCACATTTCAGTGTTCCAAATCCATTACATTGATTTGCATTTTCAATATAATCCTAGTAAAATCATTTCAAAATTCAGAAACAAATTCAAGATAATAATACGAGAAAATCAGCTTAAAATAATTACAGCATGACCGGGATTTTCACAAGGACAGTCGCAGAGAAGTTCAAGATTGATTGTGAGCGATTCGTTGATACCAACGGGGTAAACTTGAAAAGTTTGTTTCCAATCTTTTTTGTTAGCTGGACAAGACTTAGCAACAACTTCAACCTAAAAATCAGAGGAAAATATTAATGATTTAATAGGCATGTTGTAATCATAGAGGTAAGAAATAGTTTTCGATACATCAGTAATATAGTGTATTATACCACTGCTTATTACGGGATATACTAATGTCAGTGACTTTATTTTAAAATCATAATTTTTTAGAAAAAAAAAAAAAACTCGCCAAGCTGGGATTTGAACCCAGATCACCTGTCGGGGTCATTATAAAGATTCATATCAAAGTATGGCAAGTTAATTTTTTTTTATTTATGATGCGTCGGCATCTAGCCTATTAGCACCATGATGTCTATAGATTGCCAACAACCTTCCTGAACAACCATGTTAGGACAGAGAATTTTTTCGACAGGCTCGTAGATGAAAACACTCAACCTGCTCAGGCTTGACTTGAACCCGGATCACCTTACTTAGGTAGGAATCGGATATGCTATCAAACCCTACCTCGGGAAGGCTCGTCAGCAAGTTAGTTATTCTTAAAAAAATTAAGATCTGAAAATTCAGCAACTAAGTTGTTTACTGTCCTGTGATATATACAAGATTTTAATAAAATTACACCCTAATACATACCTACTCTGAGCCTATTAACCGGAGATGGGCAAAAACTAATTAGATTAAAAATTACCAATTATAATTACTTCTGTAATTACAATGTCACAGGTTACTCTAGTAATTAATTACTCAGGACATATTAAGTAATCTCTTACAATGGAATTAATAACATTGTAGCTAGTTACGATTTAATATAGCGGAAAATATATTGTTTAGGATACGGAAGTTGGTATTAAGGTGGTTTAGGAGGTATTAGGAAGGATGGAGTAGGTGGTATTAGGAAGGAAGGGGCATTAGGAAGGATATAGATGGAGGCATAGGGAAGGATATGGAAGATTGTATTAGGAAAGATATAGAAGATGGTATTAGGAAGAATATTGGAGGTGGTATTAGTAGGATTATTGAAGGTGGTATTTGGACAGATATAGAAGGTGGTAATACGAAGGATATAGAAGGTGGTATTAAGAAGGATATTAAAGATTGTAAATATAGGATATCAGAAAGTGGACATGAAATGTAGGCAGGATATTTTAATTATACTAATATCTGCTTTTAACACGTGACAATAGCGTTGCCTAGCTACAGATAAATATGTCATTAAACCATATACGTGAAGCATAGACTTCTTTGGATGAATTAACATGTCATGCAGTGATATAAAGCCAGGGAACCTAATAGGATGCATCCAAGCTTAAAATTTTTAGAAAAAATAAATTCGCCATGCTGAGATTTGAACGCAGCCTGGACTATATCCTGCTTTGTGCCATACAGTTGTTCAATAAACCTAAATAAAGTGGCCTACTTATATGAAATGTGTTTTGACCACCGCCAAAATCATGAAAAAGATAAATTATTATTATAAATTATATTGATACATAATTTTAATAATACCTCTTACCTGAAATTGAATTTGAGAACCGACTTTTAACCCATCACACTTATTAGTTGCAACAAGCTGTCTCTTTGGATCATTACAATGAGAATAGTAGGTTACTTTTACAGCACTTGAAGCTGTATCCTTCATTTCTACTGATGATGTGATTTTCTATTTAAGAGAAACAAAATAAAATAGTACCAAAACATATACAATAAATATATTTTTGTTTCTTAAACTTATCAAGCTTAAGTAAAAATATAAGCAAAAAATGTTAACACAAAAACAGCTGCTAAAATAAAGAAGAGATAAAAACTAAAAAAAAAAAGAAAAAAAAGTTCCTTAACCTTTTCTGGACTCTTCTCTTTTGATTGTTTGGAATATCTTACCAAAGAGTTGCATTTTTCTCTGTTATATTTCACCCAATTTATATTTTATTTCTTGCTGCTTATTTTCTCATTAATTCGTTTACGATTAGAATAGATAGATGCCAAATTGAAAATGTTTTATCCTGTATTTATACGTACCTATTTATAATTATTATTTGAATAATATTGTTGTTTTCTGTTTTTATTTTATTGGTACAATAAACATCTTTAGTCATGCATTTAACTTTTTCGACACTGGAAACCTAAGATGAAAAGTGGAAGCCAATGTGTTATCTTGTGCCTTTCCTTTCACTAAATAAAGCAAAAGTACTGTTTTTACACAGAAAAAACTTCAGGAATATCATGTTCTGAAGTATTCTGAGTAAATAACCAAGGCATCATTATTACTGTTTTTACAGCTTTACTACGGTATCATTATTACGATTTTATAAGTGATATTTGTCTTTTATAAATATAGATTCTATCAAGACATATTAATGAATAAAATAAAGAAAATATTAAATGAAATTATGAGACAATCATTAAATTTTATTGAAACTTACATTGTATTGATCTTTAACAAGTTCAACAACGTTTGAAGAATCGTTAGACAAAATTCCTGCAAATGATCCTTCTATATGCTTGCTTAATCTGTCATAAATATGATACTGTTCATTTGTAACAGCAAAAATAATGTTTATGGCATTCTGCTTTACTTTATAATTAATCTGAAACAGAAGAAAAGGACTTTTATAGAAATTCTAGAAGAAAATTGTAAAGTAACTGTACTAATTATTCACAAGTATGACAATGTTCTTGCATGAAAGCTGTTATGTTACCACTGATGATCATGATCCACATGAATTTGAACAATTTCATTCTTTAGAAATAAAATCATTGGAAAATATTACATTTATAAACAAATGATTATATTAGTATCAGTTTATCCCATAAGTAATGTCGGTTTTTAATGGCGTGCTATGAGGTATAGGATAAAATCAATGAAACATGTTCAATTTAAAATGTATTCACCATCTTGTTGTATAACAGTTTGCCATCATGAAACCAAATTTTGAATGCCTTTTCTGAAAAAATTCTTTGATTTTGAATTGAAGAAAGCTAAAACCTCGTTTTTCACTTCATGAACTGAATTCATGTTCCTGACACTTAATGAGTTTTGGAGACTGCGGAAAATGTTTTGATAAGTTGAGCAGCATTTTCTACTTCTTCGAATTCCCAATGCATAACATGGCGTAAGTGAAGATTCTCATCTCCTCATCGTTCGTCTTATTTTAATTGAGTTTAAATTAATTAATTTTTTTAAATTTTCATTCATTTGTTTCTTGAATATTTTATAACTAAAACCATAAAGTTTACGATATTTAAAACCAACAGAATTCAGTTGCAATAATCATTCTTTTATTATAGAATTCTGTGCCAGTCACTCATGTTTCCTGATACTTACTCAGGCTTCCTGGTACTTACAAAAATGCACAAATATTTTATTAACACAAAAACTTTTCATAATTTCTCTTTAACAAGGAAAGACTAAATTTATATTTTCTATATATCTTCTTTATATCATCTGGGAAACAATTCTAATAGCTACCACACAGTATTTATTCACAGCATCGTTAATATTCAAAACTGGAGGCCCGGTGGCCGTGAGTGTTCGGGTGGTGGCTTTCCTTTAGAAAAAAGAAAAGGCATCAGCCCACCTATAGATAACCCGTCCTAAAATTCTTAGGTTTATATTAATAGATGTTAAAATTTAAATAAATAAATATTCAAAATAATAGTAACTCATAAATGTTGAATTTAATAATCTCGTAGTTAAGGCTGAAGCAGTAACTCAAGAAGACGGTCATATGTTTTATTATGTTTTGGTTAGCTCAGTTGTTTTATTTGTAATTTAGTCTAAAATAAAAACTTCTTGGAGTAACGTTTATTTAGTAGTTGAGACATAAATTCTAAAATTTATATGATGCAAAACAATACTCGATACATTTCATATACTCAAATTAATTCTACATAAAACCAATATTTACCTGTGCCACTGATGGATAATCTTGAATTGATGAATGCGTATAATGTCCAGTTTCGTCCAAGTGGCAATGCCCATCATTTGGTTTAACTATTCCTCCAAGCTACAAAAATTAACATATATTAATTCATTTTCTATATAAGAATATACGTGTAACCCAAGTTATGTCGTTTCAATTTCAGTCATTATTAATTATACTTTTTTTATACAAAAAATATATTTAAAAAAATATTTATTCAAATTCAAAAAGTTAAAAAAGATCTGGACAAAGCCAGAATAGAAGCATTAGAAATAGTAAGCAGGAACCTCTTGAGTAAACAAATAAACAAACGGATACTGACTGGACCTAAGAGCTCAGGGACCAAATGGACTGTGGAAAGAAAGAAAGCACATGGTGTAAAAAGTCCATCACGCAGGAGCTGCATAACTAAGCACACCTCAGAATTGGGTAGTGTCGAGTGCATTCCTGAATAATTTCCTTAAAATTACCTAGATAGATACACATTTTTTATGAGCAGCTGTTTCAATTATTAATTTTGTAATTAATTTCCTTCCAGCATTTTGTGTATGCAGGGTACTACACTACGTAATAAGTACACAAAGCTTTACATTTTGATCTATTGATCTTGATGAGTTTCATGAACGTACCTTTGGCGGAAGAATTCAATTCAAATATAGTACAAAGTAATACCCCCCCCCCACTTCCAATAGACCGATTTAGTTAATTTTTACAACACTTCATTCTTATTAGATAGCGAGGATGTATAAAGAGTTCTGTTACAATAGAATAGAAATTACGACCGGTATAAGGAAACTAGTCACTTCTGTACGGAGTAAACCCCCCCTTCTAGTCAACCGATCTAGTTTAGTTTTATAAAAAAAAAATCTCTTCAGTTGAACACAACGAATACCGAGTTTCGTTGAAATACAACACAAATTATGGCTGGTATTGGCAAATAACTACTTTGGCTCAGAAGTAAACCCCCTCTCCAGGTGGACCGATTTTGTTGGTTAACGAACTCGTTCAATCGTTTGATGGGAGAATACTACATACCAAGTTTCGTGGCGAAAAAACAAAAACTCTGGCCTGTATCGTGTTAACGGACACATATATAACTATATATATATATATATATATATATATATATATATATATATATATATAAATTTGAACGGGGGTCATTTTCGGTGTCTACTAGGTAAGATCGATAAAGATTCGAAGAAATTTTTCAAAAATTCCATCATGAGAGCAACCTCAATAGCTACTTTCCTTCGGAGGAAAGTGCTAAAATGAGTGCTTTCCTTCAAAAGACAAATCATTTTGATAATGAAAATGTTATTATTATTATTGATTTCTCGTAATAAATTGTACATATATTGCACATATCCATTAATTTTCATTACTTTTATACACCAGAAATGATTACAGATCAATTCTCGCCAAATTATGAATTTAATTTTTGCCAAAATCAATTTCATGGCATGTGACTGATGGTGTCACTTCCATAACACTTTTGCTTCACCCGTAATACAAAAAGTGGAGACCACCAGGCATATGACATTTTTTATCAACATGAGAACCATGTGGAAAATCAAAAAAATCAAAAAGAATCACAAGCGTACTGCATGATCATAATGGGTGTATTTGCAAATAATAATAACATTAAAAAATAAAAACCAAGCCGTTTTATACAGCTTTTTGCCTGTCCGTCAAACATATTGGTCTTAATTTCAATATAAAAGCACATGTTAATCTTATTTAGCCTAACGGAGCTCAATATTGGTGAAATCTACAGTAGGTTCAATATCTACTGGTTGGTCCCGTTATTATCTCTTGGGATTCCCATAAAATTGAATAAAATAATTTTAGTGATATTGACAAACCTTTTTCCTATTACATAATTTTAATACACAGGTCAGCCCTTTCCTGGCTAGAAAAGGGTGGTAACCTATAGATAACCTGTCCTAAAATTCATTCATAAATTGATTTAAAATTGAAATAAATAATATACAGTTATTGTTTAATTTTTGAAATGTTAGTGCACCAAAAATTAATTAAGAGTTATATACATAATAATATTAGTAATGAGGATTTATGAGGTTTCAGATCGAACAGATGAAATAAATTAAAATATATATATATATATATATATATATATATATATATATATATATATATATATATATATATGTATGAATGTATGTATATTTCTTAACAACCTTGCCATCTCCAGCATAATGGAAGCCAGCATCTGTTGAAAACACAAGGAGTCTTCTTGCTTTGTCCCTCCAGCCTATGCTATCTCTACAAACCACTGCCTGCATGATTGCATCAAAGCCTCCTTCGGGAGCATCTAGATTTCCAGACACTGCTGCCTTTTCAACTTCTACCTATTTGCATTAAGATCATTGATGAGTTTAACATTCTTTAATGAGACAGAAAAATCCAGAACTATCTGCTAAAGATCATATCTTCAGGCAGAAGCTTAAAATAAGTCAACTAAAAACACCGAAAATAAATTTTATCTAAGGCTTTTTATTTCAGAAAGGAATTCAAATTTAGTTTAATTACGGCAATGAGTACTATTTATAATTAAATTATTATCAAAAAGGACTAAAAAAAAAGTGAAGAACAAAAAGAAAACCTCAACTTTTACTTTAACTGTTATTTCAGATCAAGCAAAAAGTAAGAGGAAATTAAATAAGTTAAAATTAAAATTTTCAAATGTACATGTTTTAATTGGACAGTTATTAACATCACAAGGGTAATTAAAATGAAATAGATTTGAATCCTGGATACAATTATCATTTTAAGGATATCTTTTTAGGAGCTGAGCTGGATTGTGCGATCCTAGTTCCCATCGTCTATAATGTTTCGGTTCAACAACTAATACATTAATTATTTTGATAGAAAACATTTTTATTTTTCTTAACGTTCTCTTATAAGGCTCATCGAAAAACGTTTTGATTCGCTAATACAAACAAAAAATAAAAATAAATAAAAAAGAAATTTAAAAGAGACATTTTTTAATTACTTTCTAAATCTTTAATTTCATAAATCTATTTAGAAACATCGATCAATCACAGTGGACTTTATGCTGTACTGAAAAGTGGGATGAAAAATATATTTTAAAAGAAACAGGTAATTGTAATAAAATTGATTAAAACTTCAAAAAGAAAAGCAAAATAATTCAGTGAACACAACATTTTAAAAACTTCAAAATAAAAGTAGAATATGAACAAAAAAAAATAATTGAAATAAAATTCTGTTCCATTTTTTCATTAAATTCAGTTTTACAAAATTCGTCAGCACAGAGCCAGTCAGAATTGAATATGACGTAAATTTAAAAAAAAAAATTCTTTTGTTACTAGTAAACAATTAACATGCCTATAGTATTAGTATTTAACTTTTACAAACATAAAATCTATGTTAATTTCATTAATTTTAATGCAACTGCAGGCAGTTAGTATGTTAGTAGGTTCTCCAGAATGCAATAAAAAATTATCATTATTACAAGCAAAATAGAACATGCAAGCTGTTATGTACAAATTAATTATAAAAACAGAGACATTTCAGAAATTTTAAAGATGTAATTAATGACAAGATATAGGATTGGGATTACAGCCAAATATTAAGAGAAGTTGCTTAACCCTTAATTAGTGCTTTTTCTTCCATAACTAATGGTGTCGGGGCCCTAGTGAAACAAACTTTAAATTGATTTTTTTTTTGGGGTAAAGTAATTTAAATAAATAATAACAAACAATAATATTTATTGAAATACAAAGATTTCAAAGGGCAAAGGTCGAATAAACAAATACATTCGGGTCAATATGACCAGACGCCACTAGTTAAGGGTTAAATTTCAACAGTAAAATGACTGATCCACAGGAAGTGCAACAACCTTGCTTATTTACAACTAATGCTTATCCCTGGTGTCATTTAGAGACAGCATAAAGTAGAACAAAACTGACAATTCTGAAAATCCGAGCACGGTTTTTTCCGAGTGAGGTGAATTAGGAACTTTATTAAGCGTTCAAATGGTCACCTTCCAATTACTACAATTTACCAACCATTTTCTAGATATTTAACAAAATACACAAAAAGTAAAAAAAAAAAAAAATAAAAAAAAATTCAACACTTCCTCTACTCCTAACGCAAACAACAGTAGAACATCGATATTTGTATGAATGTGCAAAAAGTTTCAAGTTCCTCTATCATTTTTCACCCTTAACCAAAATTCTAGTTTTTTCAAACTTTCTCAAAAAAAGTTTTAACATATTACTAAGAAAGTGGTTTTATTGTATACTCATCAAAATAATGGAAAACTGCAAGCAAATAATGCCAAAAAATCAGTGTTCTGGAAGGCGTATATGAATATATATATATATATATATATATATATATATATATATATATATATACATACACATACACACACACAAATTGGAAAGGCTGTCTTTTCGTGTCATTTCTACTTTCTAGTCAGCATTAACATCATAAGCAGGGTTTCCACTCTATAGGCGGTAGAATGAAATTTTTTAAGTTTAAGGGGGAAAATAATATCATTATTATTAGAAAGTATAGAATTAGAAATTGTGGTCTCTATTAGGTTAAAAGATATATATATATATATATATATATATATATATATATATATATATATATATATAATATATATATGTATTCAAAAATTCTTTCATGATTGCTATCTCAACAACATATAAGCAGCCTGGTCTAACAAATTTAACCCTCCACACAATAATCCGTAGATTCATTGTCTACTA
The DNA here is from genome assembly GCA_946811695.1 of Gonocerus acuteangulatus. Taxonomy (NCBI): domain Eukaryota; kingdom Metazoa; phylum Arthropoda; class Insecta; order Hemiptera; family Coreidae; genus Gonocerus; species Gonocerus acuteangulatus. Next base: position 43,048,556 of record OX328129.1, read on the forward strand.
AATTTTCCGCAAGGTAAGTTTACATTTAGTAAGTATGCTTTTATTCAATATAATTCTAAATTGTAAAAGTCTTGTTACTTCTTCAGATGAAACCCACAGTCTGGCTATTTTGTAGAAAAGGCTAGCTGAAAGCTTGAACACTGATTTAATAGATTATTTGTTTTTAACATCTTTTTTTTTTTTTTTTTTTTTAAATACGCAAAAGATCAAATGAATCATTTGAATTTCTGCCTATTTTATAAAAATCATTGGAAAATATGAGGTAATTTTTGAATATTTTTCTTAAACACATAGCCTAATCCCAATCCTCAAGTCAATTAATTTTTCTTATTGCATGGTAATCTTCTCAAAGATTTTTTATACAGTTTGATGGCAGTGTTACTTTTAACTTTAGTGTAATTTTTTCTGAATATAGAAATTTGAGTGAAAACCATAACAAAAAAAAAATCAAAAAAAAAATTAATTGAAAGTGTTCTCTGTAATTATGTGAGAAAATGCCTAATCCTAATACTGGGTATTTGGGAGAGGGAAGCTCCAAGCTAAAAACTCCAGGGGGTCTTTGTCACACTGTAATGTTGCACTTACAGCAAATCTATCCGTGTCTGTACTAAGTGACATAACGTTTGTGTAACCGTAAGGAGCTTCACATCCAGGGCATGGTTCTTTTAAACTGCACAGCACAACACATAGAAACTAATATTAAAAAGAAGAATGATGGCAACAGCAGATGTTATATCTGTGCTTAAGGTAATTAAAAAAAAATAAAAGAAACAATAAGAAAATAAAAAAAAAAAACGTATAGTAGGTGAACATGAAACACTTAATAGTGAATGAAAATTAATCAACAATAATTCAAGGTGAACCTGAAAAAAAGTAAGAAATAAAAAGAGTAACATAATTCAGCCAATTATATAGTACAAAGCTGTAATTGACAATAAGTACATGAATAGAGACACAATGCAACTATTTAACCACCAAGTAACCAAGACTTATATCATGATGCATAGTTTGAACCTCAAAGTTATTGTAATAATTGAAAATTATTTTGGGGAGGCCCGGTGGCCGTGAGTGTTAAGGCATGAGCACTTTAATACACTGTGCCAAAAGTCGTGGGTTCGATTCCCACTAGGGGTGGTGGCTTTTTTTGGGAAAAAAGAAAAGGCCTCAGCCCTATCCTGGCTAGAAAAGGGTGGTATATCCTAAAAATTCTGAGCTAATTATAATGGACTTTAAAATTTAAATAAATAAATTATTTTGGATTTCCTTTTAACTGTTTATAGTTTGGTTGATTTCCGAGAGAGTATTAACATTGAGATTTTATTTTACTTTTTTAAAAGTAAATACTTGATATCAAAAAAATTCGAACCCAAGGTAGACAGTAGCACATGTATATATTCTTAATTTTTTTGTTTAATTATTACTCGTGTTCGTAATAATTTTTCTTTTTTAATATTTTGTTTTCTTATATTCTCTAGCTCTATTGCAGTGGGTCAAAAACATTTTGGCACACTAACGCCCACAAAATTTACTCTGTTAGTTTTACTTGAAGCTCAGTTTTTGGAATCCAAACATTCTTTCTAAAATCTAATTTTCAAGAGCCTTTCGTAAAATAAATATTGTTCCTGGAAAATATCTTGAGCCTAAATATATTGAAATTTCAGGAAAATGCCAGGTGCGATAATACATTTTTGATATATTTTTATTTATTGTTTCATATATAATTATTTACTTTTTACTTTATTTGGATCTGTGTCTGATTCGGTTATTATAATGATCTCATCGCTGAAGTAAAAGAAATCAGCAAAATTAATTGAATTGAGTTTATTATACTCTATACAATGGAATGGATTGATAAAAATACATACATTGTTTAAGAATAGCATTTCAAGAATGAACTCAAATGAGGATAGAAAGGACTGTGAATTATCGAAGATATAAGCTCATTTGGAGCCAGGATTCTAGCTATCACATTAAAAGAACATGGGAGTTGAGGTGGTACCGGCCTGGCTCAGAATCGGTCACTAGAAATTGACTCATTCCCATTCCTCGGGTATCAAGGAAAGAAACACCGGAGTGCCAAGCATGCTATGTCATTATTAAAATTAAATATATCTTCACTGAATGATATTTCTACAAGAAAACAGGTCTATATTTTACAAAACCAGTAATTTGAGTGAAGTTAAGGAACGGCAATCTTAACTAAGATTGAAAATCTATTGCTTTGTACTTTGTATACACATAAAAACCCTAAATAAACTATAACTATTGTTGAACATAGTCTGATTGTATATAAAAAAAAAGAAAAAGAAAACGAAGAAACAGTGCAACAATCAGCTTGAATATCATAACAACCATCAAGGGCTGATAATTTCTGCTCAAGTCACTTTGTCATTTTTAAAGAAAAAAGTCACTCAAAAAAAAAAAGAAAAAAGTTTAACATATTGCCAACATTATTAATAAGAATGCGGATGCCCGGTTGCCGTTTGTGCTAAGACGCGAGCACTCCATGCCTAAGGTCGTTGGTTCGATTCCCACTAGGGGTGGTAGCTTTTCTTTGGAAATAAGAAAATAGATCAGTCCTATCCTTGAACAAAATGTTAAACAATAGATAACCCATCCTATCCCATATGCCAATCAAAAATGGATGTTAAAATTTAAATAAGTAAGAAAGACCAGTAAATAAGAACAGTTTTATAGAATGTTACACAAAAAGTAAGGCCTGAGTTAAGCACCACTGGTGTCAATAACTTCGTCCTAATTTGGTTCCTGTCTACAAAAAAATGTATTAGACTATCCCATTACTACACACTACAATAATAAAAAGAAAGAAAAAAAATTGTTTAATAAAAACTAGAGCCAGACACGCCACTCAGAAAATGTATTATCTCGATATTTAAATATTTATTCAAGATATTTTAACAAAAGGAAGGTCTTGGATCATGATCATCAAATAATTTGAATCAAACAATAACCATTGAGGCTCAAACAAAAAATAATTCCCCTGTTCCGAGATTAAAAGCTGTACACATAGGCAGCCTTAATTATTGAAACTTATATACATATATGAATAAAGTACACATGAAAAAGAGTAGATAGGCAATATTCGTTTAGGCAGCCACTAGAAAGAGACTAATGATGCTTTTAGTACAGATCATAATTTTCTCTCCATATTTCAATTTTTTTTTGTCTTGCTTTAGTTGTTATTCAAAACTTACAGAGAATGAATTAGTGTCACTACTTAGAGGCATGTGATTCTTGTATCCATAAGGTGCCACACAAAAATCGCAGGGTGTTTTCAATCTAATAAAAAGAAACAAAAAAATACGACATTTCATGAATTCGTTGTTAATAACAGATGATTACTTTCATTGGATATTGTAGTAAGAACTACAAATTGACCTGGAAAGAATTCAACAATATTCTTTGTTATTTTTTGTAAGTCCTCTTGAAAGAAAAATTTACAGTTTTTTGATAAACATAAATTTTTTAAATTCACTGAAGAATGCTGGTAGTAGAATAAAATGCTTTGGCATTAAAAACACATGAAACAGCTTAATAATTTTATGGCAAAATTCGGTGGCGTTTGTTAGACGAAAGAATTCTGAGATCTCGTCTAATCTCCCAAGTGGGTGAAATAGGAGAGGAAAGGTGCTCCATTTTACTGAACCTATGACATTTTTGAATATCTATATATTCTATATTTTCACTATGGTCCCTTAGCTGCTATATTTGGTCTTCCTCCATTCTTTTAGGCATTCATTGCTGAAGAAGGCTGTGAAAGAGTATGCCAAAACATAAATGTTTATGAAAATTTGATTGTTGTTCTTAGCGGAATCCCAACTATTCCCTGACTTCTTATCGAACTATCTGCACCTCATTGTGAAATTTTTGGCCTAACCAATCACTAAATTGAAATGATTCATGTCCTTCGAAAAGAAATATATCACTAATCTTTAATGGAACCATTTGAGAAATCGAAGCCATGGTTTAATGAGGTTCTGACATAAATACATATTCACTTGATCAGTGGCCAGCCAATGCTGATGCCTCCAGCTTTCTCTGTTATTATGATTATGTGATTTCACTACGATTCAACAGCTGCCTTAAATATTACAAACATAAGACATGGAAGAAAACAAACTAAATAAAATATTTTTCAAGAGGAGAAAACATTTTATGAATGAATCATTGATTTATCTATTTTACAGATTGCTTTACATACCTTCAGAAAGGCGATTAACTAAAGGGCAAAATGTATCAGTTTAAAAATAAAAATAAACCAATTGAATAAGTAAGTCTTTATAATATAGCTCCTCTTCTTTCTGACAGGTCTGTTATAATTAGTTCGTAATTATAACATATAACAAATTTTATATTATTATCTATACCAAAGAACTCTTTAAAGAAACATAATGTAATTTCGGTAAAAATGCAGTTTCCAGCCCTCCAAACCGATTTCTTTCAAACTTTGCACAATAACGTATTTTGATGCACTAAACACGAATACGATAAAAAAAAACGTCGGATTTAACTAGGAAAGAAGTTATTAAGCACTTAAGTTCACTGTTGTGCAGGTTATGAGAGCTAATGTAAACAACTAAATTTGTCAACATACGCATGCGCGGGTATGGAAAAGTTCGTAATAAGGAAGTTTAATTGAAATTTACCATAAATTATCGAAATTCATCAGCAGTTATTTATTTACAATCATTTTTTTAAATAATTAAACACTCCTCACATTTCTTGTTTCGTTCATGAAAAGTATTATATATCAGAAATCCCTTAATAATTTGCTAATGCCTTTATAATTATCGTTCTAATTCGCGCCTATCGAACTTCAATTGTCAACAAGTCAATTGTCAAACAAATATTTTAATGCTAAACAGAAGAACATTTAGATGGATATTTGGCCGAATTTCTCTTCAAACGCGCTCATAAATATGAAGAGCGTTTAAAGGCATTTTTCAGTGCGATTGGGGATTTGTATCCACCGAACATCCAGTCTCAAGAAGAAGAAGAAGAAGAAGAAAAAAGCTAAAAGAGATGTCTTGGAGGATTAGAGGAATGTCTAGGAAGACTTTAAGGGCATACGTGCTATGCGTTTCCGCTCGCTCCGCTCGCTCAAGAAAATAACAAAACCCCAGTCAATCCAACTCGCTAAAATTAATAGAATTCTATTAATTTTAGCGAGTTGGATTGACTGGGGTTTTGTTATTTTCTTGAGCGAGCGGAGCGAGTGGAAACGCATGGCACGTATGCCCTTAAGCGACAGGTGACGACGGGTGAGGATGCCCTTAAAATTAACAATATCTTTGAATAAATGGTTTCTGAACATTTCAAATGAGAGTTCTCTGTTTCCCAATGTTACATATCTGCGCATGCGCGTGTTTACAAATACGCTGATGCCTAGTTTTATAACCTTCCTAACTTTAGTGCTTAATATTATAGTCTATTAATTTTAGCGAGTTGGATTGACTGGGGTTTTGTTATCTTTTTGAGCGAGCGGAGCGAGCGGAAACGCACAGCACGTATGCCTTAAAGTCGTAATTTATGCCTTAAAGTCATCACAAATTTAGTTGTTTACATTAGCTCTCATAACCTGCACAACAGTGAACTTAAGTGCTTAATAACTTCTTTCCTAGTTAAATCCGACGTTTTTTTTTATCGTATTCGTGTTTAGTGCATCAAAATACGTTATTGTGCAAAGTTTGAAAGAAATCGGTTTGGAGGGCTGGAAACTGCATTTTTACCGTAATTTCCAATGAACATAAAATAAGAATAGAAAAATTATGTCTCAAAAATAAAAACATTGTTTAAAAAATAAAAATATTGTTTGAGCTGAGAAATGTCATAAGGCCACAGTTCAATGAGCGAATAAAGACATGGCAATAAAAAAATAATTACTTTAGGAAAAAAAAATGTATAACTTACTTTTTTGGAATCACTGATACATATGGCATAACTACTTTATCAACAAAGGAACCGAAGCCTAGCCTGAAATTGGACGTAATATTCTTCATTGTCTCTGCCAGCAAATTACCAAGGGATGAAAGCTTATATTTATCATCGTTCATAGACTTTGACAGGTCCATAAGATAGTAAAGATCCACAGGATATGCCACAGCTTGGGAATAATCCACATGAATTCGGTGTGCTTCATCTAAAACAAAAACACTGCTCATTATAGACTAACATTCAAATTGAAATAATTTTGAGAAATTGGAACAGATCATATGTTTACTAAAAATAAATTGATTACCAATGTGTGAGAATCCAAAATAAAATGTCCGACTCATAGGAACTAAGCCACTAGAACAAGGAGTGGTCATGATCGAACACCCGGATTTTAAGATATTTTAGGAAACATTATTTGCTGAAAAAAAACATCTCTTGTAAATGAGTCTGGGACGTTCAGAAATGGCAGTCGGAAAAGCCTCAATTATTTTTAATAACCAGGGAATGACTGAACACCCATCTAAAAATATGTATATAGCTTAACATTTATGTAAGAATAGTGGAAAAAATACTCCAAGAGATTTTTCCTGAGACAAGGTCGAACAATAGCGTTGAAAAATTGATGATTGGCGACATGATCAAGCACCGGTAAGAAACTTTGACGACCACAAAAGGAAAAAATTCTAACCCTATAAAGGAGTTGACCATTTGGTTTATACAAACTATTTTTGTGCCAAATTTCATGAAAATTGAGCCATTTTGGTTGGTGATAGAATTTGACTAAATGAATATATACATTTATTAAAAATATATGTCCTGTAAAAGGCCAACTAGAAGGCTCAAGGCTAAAAAATGTAAATTTCTTCCTTTATTTCCCGAGCTAACTAGTTTAAACCTAAAAGTTTGAAAATTTAAATTATTTGAGTTTAGAAATGCCAATGATTTTTCACCAACATTTTGCAGCAATTAAGAGCCAAGCAGAATTGTTCAACTATAATCAAGATATAAAATGGCAAAAATTGCTAACATTGAAATTGATGTATTTTCCTTGCTCTTTTCAATGGACTTTGTTAAAAAAAATTGTTAGTCTGGGTTGTAAAGCTTACAAATAAAAAAAAAAGTTCTTACTCATCCTCAGCTTCAAGTTGACGACTTGAGGCGAAATCTGCACTATATCGCTCGCCGAACTCGAAGAACTGGAGCTGCTGCTACTGCTGCTACCAGAAAAACTACTGCTGCTCGATGAGGAACTCGAAGAGCTGAACGAGCTACTCGATTCTGAGCTGCTCTGACTAAGTTTTGTCAAGCTTTTGGCTTGGAGTATAGTGTATTCATTGTCAGGGTTGTGAATATAAAGGGAATCACACCTCAGATCCTCGCTTGGTTGAAAACATCGTTTGCTATTATCCTCAAAGTTCTGCAATGCATGAAATAATTATTCAATTTGTACAAGAAAAAATCTAGAATCGTAAAAATATATTTTATTTGGAATTGTAGCCTTTTTTAAATTTGTGCAAAACATAAGTTTTAGATGCATTTTTTAATACACCCTTCAAACGCCCTGGGAACAAATATGCGGGCATGAAAGGCAGTGCCCCCACCACTCTAGACACATATATGCAGGCATGAAAAGCAATGCTCCCACCACTCAAGACACATATGTGCAGACTGGGTTCTGCATTCGCCGTGATTGGCCTTACTCGTAGTTTTTCCCTCCAAAAACAGACAATGGTCGAAGGGGCAAATAAATAGAGAAAGACTTTATGTTTAAGCAACTGTAAACCAGAAACAATGGTATAGGAGGAACGATGACGGCTGTCGTGGCCGAGAGGGTCATGATCTTATATCACTGTTACGGAGTGAGTAGATCTAGCCCACCCTTCACATCTGTGGAGATGCTTGTCCCCCAAGTCAGCATTTATAAGGTTAATGAATAAAAAAGTGCATACTGTTATAAATTCCTACAGAAATCAATCCTAACAGAAATCATCATGTCACGAACTTGAAAAAGGTTTACTTGATACCCAAAAGTTTCCAATGCTGAAATGTGTTGTTGACAAGGAATATATTACAGAAATACAATTAATTTATTTTGATTGCTGCTATACTGACAATGAATGCCTGTTAAAGTTTATACTATAATATTTTGGTTTATAAGGAAAATTTAGTATATCAAATACATTTAACAAATTCACAAATCAGGTGAATATGTTTTTGAGATAATATTACTGAGCACTTGATTCAACAAATTCTTATATCATAACAGACAAAGACTTTCCATTAAGAAGATTTGATAATCTTCTTAATGGAAAATAGACTTTTTAGGGGAAAAAAGTTCAAACAAATTGGATCATGTTAATCAGAAAGTATTAAATGTTAATACTCAAGTAATGTTATTATAAATAATAACAAATTTTGGAAATGTTATGTAGTTTGGGCCCAAGAAATTTGAAAAATAAAAATGTACTGAATCTCATTAAGGTTGCGATTTTAAGAGCAGTTTTCTCAGAACTTTGATACTGTCACTTGGAACATTATTGATTATCATAATCCAATTACAATGTATAATAAATGAAAGTAATTGTAAGTCATAATTAATCCTAAAATATAATATAAAAGAGTATAATAATAAAAAAAGCAAAGAAAATACTTACTGGTTGAGCACACCAAGCGCAAGAAGGGGTTTGTACACATTCATGACAAGTCTGCTTGAGCACACATGGATTTTGAGTAAGTTTTTCTGAAGACTGAGATAACACAACCCCCACAAGCAAGGATAAAAGATATATCTTAATTTTCATTTTGGCTGGAATTAAAAGAAACAAATTTTCACATTAAAAGCAATGACATAACTGATTTCAACACAATCCCATTTAACACCAAAAAAATTAAATAAAAAACTATTAAAAATAAACTTGCAAAATTTAAACTAATAGTTGCAAATATTAAATCATTGTAATGTAAAACATATTTTTTAATAATTAATATGAAAATATATTGTTTATATGAACATTAAAATGTAAATAAATAAAATACTTTCAAAAAACAATTACTATTAAAAAAACACAATAACTGTCATTCCAACATATTAAGAGCACCCAGCATTACTAAGAAAACCCTGAGTAAGGTGTGGGATCTTCATATATGGTAACAGAGAAGCTCAAGGATATTCTTAACCTTCTCCAGTCAATTTCAAGTATCAAGGATATGAAGCCAAAAAAATGTTATCAGCAATGCAAGCCTTCCTCAGGGTTTATGACAACCTAATGATATTTTTAGATAATGATAGCCAGGAAGGGATCTCTAGTAATGATGACTCATGACAGAATTTAATCAGTTACTTCAAGCTTAAATGAAGATACTCAACTCTTCTTAAATAATCTTAATGTAATTTTACAATAAATCAATCCAAAGTAACTATAATAAAAATAATAATTGGATATAGATATTGTGTTCTGAAAACATGTGTACACAATAAAAAAAACTAAGAATAGTGGCAACCTGTTCTCCCACGCATTTTCATTCCATTCAGATGTATTCATTCATAAATTTTTATAAAAGACCATCCAATATAAGAAACTCTAAATAACGTTAATTTTATTTAATAAAAAAGTAATGTTATTATTTAATTCGTTTAAAATTTAATGGTCCAAACCAGCTATGTCATAATAGTAAATCTTCTTATTTTACAATTGCGAAACTACTTACAAATGCTGGCTATGGTTCTTCATTCATTTTTATCAAAATTATTAAAATAAAAAAACAATTGTTGGATAATAGTGAGGCTTAATATAAATTTCCCTAAGAACAATTAAAATAATTATTAGAATTGCCAAAATGAATAAAAGTTTAAATTTACAGTAACTTTGATTGATTGTCAAGTAATATTTTCGATATTAAAGTTCTACCCTCAGGAAAGAGTAAATATAAACACAGATGTGTGCACTAATAAGCTACAGAGGCAGACAAGTTTAATGTAAATAAACTAAAAATACTGTAAACGTTAAATACCTCAGGTACGGATTTACTACGATTTTCAATCAAACCGAAATCCGTTTAACTTTATTACTCTATATTCATTTGCGAAGAATCTAACACCGCTGAAGTATAGCAAAACTAAATTCCCAAAAAGGAAACTGAACTAGCCGAGCCCCTACCACAATTGACATATCCATAGAGGTCGATACTCATCAAATTCTTCCTCGAATCTAACTTCTACAACAGATGTTTTAAATCAAAACGGCGTTACGTATGAGGCCTACATAACTGCCATGTTATTGAATTCTCATAAAAAGTACGGATCAAAAAAACGTAATCCGAATAACGCTTTAATTACAAAATATTTTATTTCTAATGCTTGATACTGATGGTAAGGAATGTCTGAACTAAAGTGTTTATCTCCTTATTTTATTTAAAACTACGAAAGGGAAGCCATTAGCAAATTGAAGAACAATTTGACCACGCTGTTGTCACTCGAGAAACGAAATTGATCTTGTTGTTTTCCAACTTCATCAGCGTTATGTCTGTGAGATGGAAGGTACATACAAGCATTTTTTTTAGGGATGAAACGCACTACGGAATAAAAGCCGAAACTCATAAATAAAAGAGCGAGTCCACCAACTCATGGTGACCAAATAATAAGGAGATCGGAAGCAATCAAAATTTCTTTGGCACTCAGTGGGACAAGCACTGCGAGACCTTTAGGCTACAGCATTTTCAGTTTATTAGCCCCGTTAACTTACGACCCAAACCGAAGCTCCTGGCGCGTCGGTTTGGAGTGGCGCAACAGGAGCGCGAGGTTGGAGTGTGGTAGAGAAAAAGAGCGACACTCCTGGACCGCGCGCCAGGAACGTGAGCCCAACACTCTTCAAGTAAACACTCCAGTGTAACTAGTCAGTCGAATTGAAGCCTTTGCAGTAGGAAAGTTTCATGGCAAGAAGATATATTAAGGAAAGGATTTATATGAATAAAAATAAAGAAAATTTACATACTAGTGTGTTTTTATCAGCCTGCATGTCTGCCTCGCTTAGTTCGTGTACAGGTCCTGAATCTTGGTGCAATTCCTCTTTAGTAAGTTCCTCGTAATCAATATTACTTATACTGTTATACTCTTGGTACTTAATAATAAATCAAAATACCATAATGTCGGCTAGTATAATTCTTCTGTGCCTCTTCCACTCCTTTTTGCATCATTAATTTTTTTTAAATCCTTCCAGAAAGCGCCTCAAATCCCTTGATTTTTTAAGAACGAATTCTTTGTTTGATTCCGAGTCTTCATGCTGCTTTCAGAATGTTAACAATTTTTCATACGCACAGTTTTTGAGATTTTTATTTTTATAGTCTTCAGTTTTTATTCTCCACAGGCAGGGAAACCCCTGTACAATTCAATAATTGCTTCTAGGTTTTCTCGATCCCACATATTTTAATTAGATGGATAATAGTTGAAATCAAACGGGTAATAAACTGACCGTACTGAACTGGTTGATTGTAGCGCGTGTGTGAACATGCCGGTGCAGGTCAGAACTTGCTCTCCCGGAACGTCGCTCCAATCTTACACTTCTGGTATCTCGGCGGTTAGCATTCACACACACAGGATTGGAGCGTACGCTCCAAAACTGTCGGGAAACCTGTGTGCGTAAACGGGGATATTATGTTCAGTTTCAGACCCTCCACCTCTCTCAGAGAGTCCTAGCACCCAAACGACTACATAATTTCACTCTATGGATGTCAAAATCATGAAAATAAAACCAGGTTTGGGAACTTTTCTAAGCTCTTCAATGTTGGGTAAGCCAATTACCATTGTCAATAAACATATTTTCTGTGTTTGAGCTCTATTAGTCCTCGAAAATACGCTTCCACAGCACTGATGGTCAGGTCAAATGTGTTTTGGACATTTTGGGAAAAATCTGAGTAGGAAAGAAAAAAAAAACTTCTTTTCTTTCACATTTTCTTAATACAATGATTCACCAAACGACACATTCCGATTATATCAGTGAACGGATTCGCAGTTACTATTGAAATGATCCAAATAACAAGAAACAAATATTTCAAAGAAAATTCACATACTTTAATATTTTTGACGGGATCAGGCGCAATGGTAAAATTGGGACTGCGACGCTGTGTCCACTTTTCAAGCGACCTGACAGGCAATTAAAGGGGGATGCTGTGTAGATGGGACCGACCTAGGAAGCTACTGGGGGGAGGAGCACGTTGCGTTGGAGTATGTGATGGTGGTGTCTTAAAAACCACCCGCCCGTCCCATGGCGCTCGATGCAGGGTTAAACTGACAACTCGCGGGAGCGCTTGTTAAATAATGAATTTATTTAAATTTTACAGTCCACGTATACATAACATAACCTTTGGGGCAAGTTATCAACAGGTAATCACCGTTTTCTAACCAGTCTTTGGCTGATGCATTTTTTTTTTTTTTTTAATCCATAACTTCAAGAGAGAATCGAACCCACTACCTTGGGCATGAGGTGCTTACGCCTTAAAACTCATTGCCACCGAGCCTCAAGTCTATAATGTTAAACGCAAGTTAGAATACTTTTTTCCTCACTTTAAGCTAACATTCTTACAGTCATAGTTGACAGTTCTTTATAGCATAATTTATCAGCTGGTTGCTAGGAAACCGTTCCTACGGAAACTATGCTTTCCCTGTCTATTGCCTTTAAATTACATTGAGTAAACGTTGTTGAGCTTATTATTTAGTTATCCATAAATAATAGTATTGTGCATTTAGTTGTCTTTATTAAACGCCTATTATCATATATTACATCCATTATTATTAACTAAGAATTTTGGGAGGGGTTATCTATAGGTTACAACCCTTCTGTCGCCAGGGTAGGGCTAATGCATTTTCTTTTTTCTTAAGGAAAGCCACCCCATAATGGGAATCGTACCCACGACCTTTGGCACGGAGTGTTAAGTGCTCAGGCCTTAATACTCACGGCCACCGGATGAAAACTTAATTTAGAAGGATCTTCAGTTTTATTATTGTTAATTTATTTGGAAACAATAACTAACTCTAATTTGTGGATTTTGAAGCTCCACAAATTAGAGATGCTCGTTATATTTTTGTTGTATTCTGAAGAGGAAACATATTTTTAAAAATTGTGTTATTCCAATTCCCCTTGAACTTTTAAAGATTCAACTACTGGAGATTATTACAATATGTAAATAAAATATCGCAAAGAGGTTAGATCAATTTTCCCATGGCCATTGAATGAATCTTTACTACCAATCTCGGAGGGGAGAAGTCATTGAGTTAGAAAGGTTTCAAGCTGGTTACTTTATAGTTAAACTTTGGGCTGCTCTTCCATTTGTGTGCCAGGGCTCCTGCCCTCACAGCTGTCACGGGCTCAAGTGAGCTTGTTATTGAAAGAAATGTACCATCATGGACCCCAGAAACTTTTGCATTTTAATAGAAATTACGTTATATTATTGAAAAAGACATTTTTTAATTTGGAAGGCCCATTCATCCGTGATTATTCTCTATTTTGTGGGTATGAATTTACATAAATTTCCTTCCGAGACCATATAAACTGCTCAAGTGAATTTAGTGTTACATTAAATTGCTATTGTTATAATCTATTCTTTTCTTCTCTAGAAATATACCAAATTTAAATGGAGGTAACTTCCGTAAGTCATCAGCTAACAAGTTAAGTTCTTCAAGTTTCTTTACAGTTAATGTGCCAAGCAAAAAAAAAGAATATAATGCAAGGAAGATTGTTGGGTAAGTTTTTCTTTACCTGAAATATACTATTATCTTTAGAAACTTACTTTTTTCATAAAAAAATATTTATAAGGTTTTCTTTTAGTAAAATAGTTTTAATTCTTAAATAATTGTGGCTAAAATAAAATTGTTCGCAGTGTCTGTGAATGGCTCATATTTTCATTTGTCTTTTTCTTGAATAATCATTAAAATAGGTGTATTACAATTACATTATATTTGATTTTATGAAGAGTAATTTCTTTATTTTTATTAAAATAAGCATTTTATAAGAATTTCATATAACAAGTAATTGTAATGCCCCATGTTAAGGACAATTGCTTGTCCAAATTGCCTGCATTATTACAGATAATATTACTGTATGTTTAATAAAAGATTTTTTTGTAACATTTTTATCCTTTAAGGCCAAGGACAAATTACTACCTTATTACAAAAGAGCTATTTTCTGAGTAAATAGCCTTGAAAAGAGTAATATGTTTTTGCATCTCACCCAGTTATTTCTGGCAATAACTTTTTTGGCATTCTAATACATTTTTTTTATTGTACTATTTATTTATACTAATAGTAAACATCAATTTAGTGGGGGACCAATGGGGTTTCACAGTATACCATTTGAATCGTAAGGAATTGTTTGTATACAGGATGGTTTGAAGCTGCCAACAAGTTGTCCTTAACATCTTTAAGGTTATTTGTGATTGTTTGATGTAGGTTGAAACTTTAGTAAGAGTAAGGTTATTTATCTTCCTAATAGGTTGACTGTTGTTGCTATTTTAAAAATATAGACCTTGAATGATTGTAGTAAGAGTTCTGGTTATAAATCTCATTAATGGCCAGATGTCATTGATATAGACTCAAAGTAGCAAATGTAATTAATTAGCCTACATTATTTATCAGTTACAATATAATTTCTCTCCCAAGTAAAAAATATTTAGAGTTTTGAATACATTACGAGACCTAGTACTGTAAAATAAAGAATTTGGTGTCTTATCTGTGGCCTGTTTTTTTTATACATCCTTTGGATTTTTGTATTTATTGAACATTTTAGAACAGGGGAGGTCCTGCATAGGTCCCCTTGGGACAGGGGATAGTCAGGTGCCTTCCAGTATGACCATCTATCTTTCAGTATGGCGTTACGGTCTCCACAGTGTGATGTATGGTCTAATGTTGAGATATCTATAGAGTGTCTGCTCCTCTGGTAGTGAAATAGGTATACCAAAGTCTTCAGGACTTAAAAACCCAAATCATGAATTGATAACGTATAAAAGACTTTTTTTTTTCTAATTTCTTGTGTTTTACTGTTTGTTGAAGTTTCCCTACTGTTCTCTATTTCTCTGTAAGGTAATAGTGGGCTATAGCCTATTCAAATAGATGAAGTAGTTCGAGGGAAAAGGGTGTGGCCCGTATTCCCATTGGCCAGTAAAACAGTAAAAATCGCTGGAAAATTCCTTCTGCTTGTTTACTATAATATAACCTTATTTTTACACATTATTATCTTTCAGATAATGCCAATGAATGAGTTAATTAGAACATAATTAACTTATTTGTTATATATATCTTCATTTCAACAGGAATCAGCACCTAACCTTTAATAGGGACCTGCAATCCGTAAAATCAGGCAGCTGAAGTATAGTTACTGTCCAACCTGCCTTCATACTTTTATGATATGGTCATGAATCATATATAATAGTATCTTCATATATGATCTCTGGCGACCGGTTACAGTACTGTTTATTATTAACGAACAACTGCTAAGGTCATTAGCATCAGTTGCTCTCCTGTTAGCCACACTTACACATGCTGCACATTGACTAAGCCTGGTGGCTTAAGTCCAGTCTTAGAATGGGCCACTTAAGGTTCTTCTCCTTTGCCCTGCTAAGCTTCAGGTAGAATAGAAGTGGTCCCCAGGCTTCTGGTAGTGGTACAGTACTAAAAACAAATTTTATTAAAAGGCATGAAATGTTCTTGGGGTCTCGTATATTTTCTTAAATATCTTACAAACGGTTGGGAAATCGTGGTCGTCAGCCATTCAAAAACTTACTAAATGCTCTAAAATAAAGGTTCTGAAGTAAATTTTGCTGGGACGATATCAATCCGAGAATAAGTACCTAAAACTAACAGTTTTGCTCTTTTGGACGTTTTTTGTGTCTGTAGGCCTCAGTTTTTAGTTGCATATAACAGAAAAATGAGTATTTTAGTAAAACGAGGTAAGAAAATGAGAAATGTATTTGTAACACTGTTTTCCTTGAGCGAAGATGGAGGGAGTAATTTCCGCTTAGTATATTGTCAGTTTCCTGTTGGGGTGCCTAAAATCTTCTCTATGAGATTTAATTTTACATTTTTCACAAAATATCAAAACTGTTTCTATTCTCAGCCTTCCAAATGTCACTAGAGATAAGAAGTGAAATAGGCTTTGATAATGCAGGTCCTGCAAGCTGGACTTCTGGCTGTACTGCAGAGATTGCTGTCATTATTGATCGCTCTGTTTATGATCCTCTTTTTTATTTATTTCTAAAGTGACGCAACTCAAAAATCGGTGTTTTTCAGTTATGACTATGAAAGGCCTGGCAAATATCAAAACTATATGTAAATAGCTTCAGAGCTTGTGTCACTCTTCCTGTCTTAATGCCCTTACATAGGCAATAGTGACACATTTTCAGTTGAGTTTTATTTTGAGTTTGTCACTTTAGAAATAGTAGTGTAATATGATCTGTTAGATAACTCAATTAAACTATGTTAATCGTCTGTTATTATTATTATATTTTTTGTTAAAAACATTTATTTTTTCAGATTTTCCATGGATCAGATGTACTCAGTCGTTTCGGATGTAGAAAATTATACAACATTTGTTCCTTTTTGTACTAAGTCATTGGTACATTCCCGAACTCCCAGGGAATTGTTTGGAGAACTTCAAATTGGATTTCCTCCCATTATCGAAAGCTACACTTCACGGGTCACACTTATTAAGCCACGTCTTGTGAAGGCTGTTTGTACGGACGGGCGACTTTTTGACCATCTAGTCACAGCTTGGAGTTTCAATCCTGGCTTAAAGCAACATCCTCAGTCATGCCTCATCGATTTCTATGTGTCGTTTGAATTTAAATCACTCCTCCATTCGCAACTAGCTCACATGTTTTTTAATGAGTTGGTCCGCCAAATGGAAAGTGCATTCTTTAGGGAAGCAGAAAAGAGGTATGGCCCGCCAACTGTTCGTGTAATAAAAATTAAAGTTCCATCATGACAGTTACCATAATTATAACTTATTTATTTTTTTCTTTGTAAATATTTCCTTTTGTAAATAAATGGATATTTATTTTTCTAATTTTAGTCTATATCATTATTTATATTTGTTATTATCATTTTCTAATAATGAAGATATTTCAATTAATAATTTCCTTCAATTTTTGATGATTAGTGGAATTTTGTCTTCATTAAGTTAAACCAAAAGCAATATCATGTTGAATACACATGTGTTCATTAGGCATGCCCAGAACTTGAATGTGTGGCCTTCCCGGGCAAAGCATGTGCTATTGGCATTATTAAAGTTAGCTTAGCAGTCAATATGCCGAAAAAAAATAAAAAATTATAAGATAAATGCCTAGAAATCAATAAACATAATCTTATCACCATAATTCATATTGTGTTATCCTCCACATTCTTAATTATCAATTCATTCTATTTCATGCATAAAAATCTGATTGTCTTGTATAACCGAATAAAAATAATTGAGGACTGACACGATGTTGGGTGCAATTGATTAAAAGGTGTGTAACGTCATGTATTTGTGATTTTGAACAATTTTTTTTGTAAGTATGTAGTTGGTAATAGCTTTATTCAGTCCTCATATATTTTATTTTCAAATTACATTTGGTGTGACATGTCACACACCATGTTTCAAATGTTGTCAAAACTAAAACCATCTTCTAGGCACTATAGAAATATAAGTGCATAAAACACAAATCCACAATTGTCCATTCCACAAATGAGGAGAGAAGACAACAAAAATAAGATTACTATGATGAGTTCAAACTCGTCAAATGGCGCAATATCTACAATCCATCAATGGGAGAACAATGGAGCTATGATTTAGATAACAAAATTTATTGATAAGGCCTATAATAGTAAGTTTGAATTGTTACAGGAAATGTCCTGAAAGATTAGGCTAAAACTAGAAAATAATTGGGTAACTCTGTTATATCATAAATTTATAAAGTTTTGAACAAAACTTTAATTTGAAAATAAACTTAATACCTTAGATATGAATATCTTAAATACTGCATTAGGGTCAAATTTAGAGATGTTGGTTACCCTATGAACACTACATTTTTGACTCGTCAATTAGTTTGAGTAAGGTGGAATACCTGTTCGCTAACTTACTTATTAGCTACTATAAAATCTTCCTCCTTCACTTAAAATTTACTCTGTTGGAAAAAAAGTGTATAATTGTGGTAAAAAAGATGGAAGGAATCTACAAAAGCCAAACATCTATCTATGTTCATCAAAAAAATCTGTAGGAAGCGTTGATCGTCGGGGTTTCGGTCAGTGTTCATATTCAATAAACACATTTTATTTGCTAAAATGTATATTTATTGCCGCCAACGTTTCGGCTTGCTATACAAGCCATCTTCAGGGCTGTAAAAACATATATGGTATAACAATGGTAAGGACAAAAAAAAAAAAAAAAAAAAAAAAAAAAAAAAAAAAAAAAAAAAAAAAAAAAAAGGCTAGAAACATTAACATAAATATGAGTACCTATATGCTTGAAAATATAAATATATATATATATATATAGTATAATAATAGCAATAAATATACATGTATATGGTATCCAAGAGAATACAGTACAAGTGTCATAGTAACATACCTATTGAGAAGATTGAGAACTGTCCCGTTTCAAGAAGAGAACATTTCTGAAGACTGGAAGGATGGGGTAGGGCTAGACAGGAGAGGATGGGGGGGAGGGGGTGGAGAGAAGTGTAGCTGGGAGTAAGGACAGGGGGTAAAGATCGCGGTAAAGATAAAGGACTTGCCGATGGATATTGTAGGTACAGGGAAGGATTGGGCCAGGGCTAGACAGGAGAGGATGGGGGTGAGGGGGTGGGGAGAAGTCGACCTGGGAGTAAGGACAGAGGGACGGCGGTAAAGATAAAAGACTTGCCGATGGGTATTGCAGGTACAGGGAAGGATCAGACGGTGTGTGGGAATAGGGCAACGAACCGGGTGGGATTACCTAACGGGAGGTTTTGAGGATATGGAAAATGTTGGAATAGGTTGAGGAGATGACTTCTTTGTCAATTTTGTCATTGACGGGATTGTTTTCTAGATGGATATATATGGATTCAGAAAGGAGACGCTTCTCAAGGTTGGGTTCAGTGGAGAGGATGGAGAAGTTTTGGAAATCAAATTTATGTCCGTCCGTGATAGCGTGTCTAGAAAGTGCGGTTTTAATGTCTCTGTTCTTAATGTTGTATTTGTGTGTTGTGAGTCTGCTATGAATGCGGTTCTTCGTCTGTCCAATGTAAGTGCTGTTGCAGTGTGGTGTAGAGCAAGGAATTCGGTAAACGACGTTGGATCTATTTCCTTGTGGGATGGGGTCTTTGAGTGTGGTATATAGGGGTTTCAGTTTATTTTTAGTGGATAGACCTAGATTTAGGTTCGGAAATGTGCTTCTGAGGGATTTTTGGATTTTTTCAGAGAGGTTAGGGATGTACGGAAGGGATCTGAATAGGGGGGCGACACTATCTTGCGAGGTGGAGGGGGGTTTAGGATTTTAAATTGAATTTATGAGGGAGGTGATGGTGTGTTTCGGGAATCCATTGGCTTTGAGTATTTCTAGGAGTCGGGATGTGTTCTTGGGATGAAATTTAGGATCAGATAGGGTAAGGGATCGAAATATTAGGTTTCTAGCTGTATTGAGGATTTGATGAGGGGGGTGTGAGGATTGGTAATGGAGGAGTCGGCCAGAGTAAGTGGGTTTGGTGTACCAATCGGTGGATAAGGAGCCATCGGGGTTTCTAATCACAAGTAGGTCTAGGAAGGGTAGAGAGTTATTGGATTCGGTTTCAACGGTGAATTTCAATCGGGGGTGGTAGGAGTTAAAGGCGGCTAAGATCTGAGGAATACTATGCGGGTTGAGGATGAGGAAAAGGTCATATACATATTTTTTAATGAAAATTATGTCGTTGGGGAACATCGGGAGGGTGAGATTGAGGATACCACACTCAAAGACCCCATCCCACAAGGAAATAGATCCGTCGTTTACCGAATTCCTTGCTCTACACCACACTGCAACAGCACTTACATTGGACAGACGAAGAACCGCATTCATAGCAGACTCACAACACATAAATACAACATTAAGAACAGAGACATTAAAACCGCACTTTCTAGACACGCTATCACGGACGGACATAAATTTGATTTCCAAAACTTCTCCATCCTCTCCACTGAACCCAACCTTGAGAAGCGTCTCCTTTCTGAATCCATATATATCCATCTAGAAAACAATCCCGTCAATGACAAAATTGACAAAGAAGTCATCTCCTCAACCTATTCCAACATTTTCCATATCCTCAAAACCTCCCGTTAGGTAATCCCACCCGGTTCATTGCCCTATTCCCACACACTGTCTGATCCTTCCCTGTACCTGCAATACCCATCAGCAAGTCCTTTATCTTTACCGCCGTCCCTCTGTCCTTACTCCCAGGTCGACTTCTCCCCACCCCCTCACCCCCATCCTCTCCTGTCTAGCCCTGGCCCAATCCTTCCCTGTACCTACAATATCCATCGGCAAGTCCTTTATCTTTACCGCGGTCTTTACCCCCTGTCCTTACTCCCAGCTCCACTTCTCTCCGCCCCCTCCCCCCCCATCCTCTCCTGTCTAGCCCTACCCCATCCTTCCAGTCTTCAGAAATGTTCTCTTCTTGAAACGGGACAGTTCTCAATCTTCTCAATAGGTATGTTACTATGACACTTGTACTGTATTCTCTTGGATACCATATACATGTATATTTATTTATATTGCTATTATTATACTATATATACATATATATATATATATATATATATATATATATACATATATATATATATATATATATATATATATATATATATATATATATATATATTTATATTTATATTTTCAAGCATATAGGTACTCATATTTATGTTAATGTTTCTAGCCTTTTTTTTTTTTTTTTTTTTTTTTTTTTGTCCTTACCATTGTTATACCATATATGTTTTTACAGCCCTGAAGATGGCTTGTATAGCAAGCCGAAACATTGGCGGCAATAAATATACATTTTAGCAAATAAAATGTGTTTTATTGAATATGAACACTGACCGAAACCCCGACGATCAACGCTTCCTACTTCCGAACGGTCGACCATATCTTCTCAAAAAAATCTGTAAATTGAAAGGACTGGCAAGGAGATGTCACTCATTGCCAAATACCAAGAAACGGATAGATAAACTCACACTTTCACTGAATAAAAACAGTGACTTGGCTGCAAGTTCTTGCGATGAGTACGCAGAAGAGACATACAACATTTTATATATGACTGTAGATTAATGGAGGACTACCGAAAGGAGCTGGAAGTTAGTGGCTGGCGGCGAGTCCTGCTTTGCTGTACAGTAACTTTTTAAAAGTTGACCATGTTTATAGAAGACCAAAATCATCAAAGATAACAAAAATTATTTTATAATTTCAATTTTATATTTATTTATAATTAATTTAATTATTGGGTTTATTGATTCAAACTAATGCAAAACTATCAATTAAGTAATTTATTTAAATTGATAATCATTGTAATAAAATATATGAGATATAGAATGGCTGTGGCATGTTGGAAAATAAATGGCCACACTCGAAAGTTACAGGAATATTTATAAAACAAAGTAACTGTTTATTAAAATTGCTTCTCACCCTGGTAATACTTTACTCCAAAATCATTGCAAAAGAGAGACTTATACAGGTTAAAAACTTTATTTAAAAAATAAAAAATCATTCGACAATTATTACACATGTAAAATAATACAAGCATCTTACAAAAAAAGAGCCAGTCTTTTGTTAGCTAACACATTGACTGCCAACTACGAGTAATCTTGTAATTTGTGAAATTGTGTAGGATGCCAACTTTCCTTAATTTCATTTTTTTCCGATGCACTGTAGAAAAAAAAAACACGAGACTACCGGAATCCTGTGGCAGTCAATATGTTGAAAGTTCATCTAGTCAAATTTTTTTATGGAATCCATGTTCATTGATGTTACAAGATTTGAATTTATTTACTATATAATATTTGAGAAGCCTATCTATTCTCATTTTGAAAAATTAGCAGTACGTATAACTTTTCATAAAACTCTTTGCTATCAAAAGTAAAATGCAGCACTTTAAGAATTCAATTTCAATTTGAGGGGATGTCTATTTCCTCGCATTGCATAGTACAAAGTATATCCGTATCTTGAAGTTCTTCATCACTTAAAGCCATTTCAGATAATTTCAATATATTGTCACAAAATATGCAGCAATAGTCTTCTTCGGAAACTGAGAAAGATAGCAAAACAATATTATAAGATATGAATATATAGTAAATTTCAAGAATGCCCTTGTTGAATAATTTTTTCTTAGTGATATAAGGAAAGAATTTCATTATTCATCAAAATAATAATTGCAATTCAACAATGAATGAAATACTTAAAATTTGTTTTGAATATTACAAAAAAACGAAAACAAAAAAAAAAAAACATTTAAATATATGAAACTAATCAGAAGAAGGTGAGTGGTAATGGATTTATTTAAAAAGAAATCACTGTATGACGCAAAACATTTTCCCTCATTGAAGTCTAAATGTAATGGGAGTCTGTCCATCACTTAATTAAAATCATCCATTACAATGTGAAACTGGGGTTCAATAAATACTAAAATGGGAAGAAATTTTATGCTAAAGAAAATTTACTTAATACTATTTGAGAGAACTTTGTTGAAAATTCTTTCCAAGTTAATAAAATTCCAGTAATAATAATTAGTGAGATTTGGAAATCTTTGAACAGAAACTTTTGACAAGGAACAAAACCAACACTTCAAGCACCGTTTTTTTATTTCGACTGAGGTGATCTTTTTGAAATTCTCTCCTGTAACTATTTGGTAGGATCCTTTGAACGAATACTTTCAACAATTTTGTAACCGATTTCAAGATATTTTAGAAAATATACTAAAAGTTCAAAACTGCTCACGTCAGTTGATGTTTTTTTTAAAAATATTTCCTGTGCTCCAAATGTAACCAAAATTTGTGTACCTTAGTTTGATGAATGTCAAACATGTGAAAACAAATGTCAGCCCAATCTGTCGTTTTGGAGGACATGGACACACAGGCACATACACTTTATAAGTATGTATGTACATATATATATATATATATATATATATATATATATATATATATATATATATATATATAGAACGCAGCCCGATAAAGAGTTTTAAAGGAGATTCTATTAAATTTATCGACACTTTTTAAATCCCCACAAGTTGAAATGTAATCTCACATGAATATGAAGGACAAAGAATATTAGATATTAAAATCATGACTATGAAACACTATAAATCTTGAGGAATTAAAAGTTTCATTACCTGCATTGGAATGTGCAATTATATTACACTTATAACATATGTAGTAAGGAAGATCAGTGCACTGAACCAGAGAAAGTGAACATCTTGGTATATTATGACCTGAGCGACACTCAGCCATGTGTAAGCCAGTGATATTGGGAACCTGTATTTTTTTGTTAAGAAATAATAGGAGTTTTGAGTAGATTTAAATGTTTAAATTAAAATAAGTCATTGCATACGTTTCTTTATTAATAACGATTTTTTGGGGTGGGTTATCAATAGGTTACCAACATTTTCTAGGCAGGTGAGAGACGATGCCTTTCCTTTTTTGCAAAAGAAAAGCCACCGCCCCTAGTAGTAATTGAGCCCACAATCTTAGACACAAGGAACAAAGTGTTGTGCAGGAAGATTGTTAGCCATGGAAGATGACATATGCAGGGTCTTGTGCAGAATAAAAAGAAAGTATTTTGGAAAGAAAAATCGATTGACCTTCATACAAAAAAAAACATTTTTTCTTCATATACCTTTAAAATTAAAAAGTAAACTGATTGTTGAATTCCATTCTAGGCAGGATGGGGGGGGGGGTGCGAGCAATTCCTTTTTTCAAAAGCCCATAGAACCCTCAACTGTTGTGTTAATGCCTGACCACTCATGGCAATACAAACATCCAAAACCCTTAAAATGGCATTTATGTCTTTTAAAATTATTCTAAAAAACTGACTTAATCATATATAAAAAAAAAAAAAAAAAAAAAAAAAAAAAAAAACTTTTAGATAATACATACTTCCACTGCTTTCTGTTATCAAAATAAATCTTTCCCATTATTTTTGAATGGATAGTTTCTTTTGAAGAAAGCAGAGATTTCATGCCCCAGGTGAACTTTTACATTTTAGTTTAGAGTGTGCTTCAGAGGGCCCCATTCCTAATGGACCGATTTTTACTATACATCCTTCTCATTAGTTGGGCACAAAATATACAAAGATTCACTTCAAGGAAGCCAAAAATAATGGATGGTATGAGTAAATTCCTTATTTTGTTCAGGATAAACTCCTACTCCTATTTTTCTCATTAACTTTGATTAATGAACTTTTAGAAAATATTTATTTCAAATAAAAGTTGCGTTATTGCACTTTCATATTTCTCATCAAAGTATTTTTTATTAAAGAAACTTAATAGTGCAATACCAGCCTAAATACATCTTTTGATCCATATTTATTAAATCCAAGGTCAAGTATTTTAATTTATCATTAGAAATAATTGAAGTGGCAAGTGCCTAAAGGAGGTGATTTTTTTTTTTAATGAATGAAAGTGTTATATTTACTTAACTCACATTTTACAACATTTCAAAAGTTTCCACTTGAGCTAGCACAATGTGATTAGCAAACGTTACTTAGTCGTCAAAATGCCTTCAATCAATATTAACAAATGATGTTCTTGAATTGTCACAAACCTCCATTATGCAATTCCCACTTCAATTTAGATATGAGCTATAATAGAAGGATAAACTCTCAGCATAAAGGATATCTTCACCACAAATAGTACACATTTCTGAGTTGCACTTTAAATGGAGGTTGTCTAATTGTTCCTTTAATGTTTTTGCAACTGTAGCAGTCTGATCATATTTCGAAGAGTAATTACATAATATATAATCAATCCATTTTTTCATAAGAAATAAATTTTGCTCTTCAAAATCATTTAAATCACGTTTTGTCATTAAATAAGAAACTTTCTTAAAAATGTGACACGAAACTAGCAATTCTTGAATTTCTTTCTCAATGTTCATCTGAAAAAATAGGAAAAAGTAGTTTAGTTCAAATTGATTTCAAACAGACTGAAAAACGACTGTTTGAGAACAGTTTCTGAGGTTTTTGGTAGGTCCCTAAAAACATTTAACTAGTAAATAAAAAAAATCATCTACACGATAGTTACTTATGGTGGGAGAGATATAACTTGTCACTTGGGGAAAGCACAGAGGGGGCTCGGGGTTGCCAGTTTTACAACTCTTCCAGCCCCTGCTCTGCCTAGGCACAAGCTAGGAGAGAGATGTGGCAACCCAGAAAGGCCGTCATTAGCTAGGGGTGCCTCCACCTTCCCCTACCCGTCCACAGCCGACAAGTTATTTCTCTCACACTACAGCTCCTAGAGAGGAGTGATATACAAAAATATCCTATGGTAGAAATGTTGAGTATTATATTTCTGATAGCACAATAACTCATAAGGAGAGCAATAGGACACAATAATGCACCATGAAAGTGAAAAAAAATAATAAAATAGCTTACCTAGTTTTAAAACTGGCCAATAATTGGTTGGAAAGGAACAAGAACACAAGGAAATGAGGAATAATTGTAGACTAAATCACCACCTTCAGTATAAACCAAGATCCAGGTAGACCATAAAAGAAATTTTCTCTGGTTCATATTAAACAGATACAGCTGGAGGGTGGAAACAACCTAAACGATACTTGGTGTTACATCCAGAAAAATAGCTAATAGAGGGGTATACTGATACAGTATAAAGTGCAGAAGGAGCCTCGGAGCATGCTCATTAAGACCGACTATCTGTGAAGATCATTAACAAATCCTACAGAGCACCCAATCAGATCCATGGTGCATACAAAATGCATGTCAAATAAGACATTAGGTATATTTACCTAATACCTAAATATATTGAATTCTTAAATAAATAAATTTAAAGTTTTACTTAATTTTACCTTATCTGCCTTTGCTACGCCTTCTTTTGAGTTTTCGAGAAGAATTGACAATTGTAAATGCGCTAAATGTTTCTTAAGCTTACTACTATCCATAGTATCAAAGTCTTCAGCAGGCATATTCCATCTTATACCTGAGGTTTTTAGTATTGACTCAATCCTAAAATAAAATAACAATAGAAGTTTTTCTAGTAAAAGAACTATTGCAGACTTGTAAATTTTTATCTAACCTCATAACTTCAACAACATCCCATATTTCCGAAAGTGGACCAGAATGATTAAAAAGTATTCCACTTGCCTCGGAAACACTGATCATTGAGCACCATAGCATAAGGCATAGATCCTTCATTGACAAATGGTCATAATTTGTTTTCACACTGAAAATACATAAATTAATTCATTATCTATTGACTAATTTAATACTAATTTTTATGGTCTGGAAGGATACAAAATGGGAAATACACCTGAATAAAAAAATATCATAAAAAAGATATACAGAAAAAAGGGTTACCCAGTTCATTCACCTTGCCTCGATTAGGCTTGGGTTGTGGGTTTCATTACCACTAGGGGCAGTGGCTTTTCTTTTAAAAAAAATAAAAAATAAATAAATAGCAAAAAAAAATTGTGGCCACTATCTTACTAACAGACATATAATATATAACAGAAATATCTATAAATTTTAACAGGGTATATTTTTGCTATCTAGTGAGTAGGATAGACAAAGTTTAGAAAACATTTTTCAAAAATTCTTTCATGAGTCAAAGCTTAATAGCACATTCCCTCAGAAAGTACTAAAAAGTCAATTTCTGCTCGTTCTCAAGTAAAGCTTTATCATAAAAACCAAATAACATGACCTTCTTTCTCATTTCAGATGGTTAGTATTATTAAAAACTTATTTTATTGCTAAAAGCTATTAAAATAGCAACACACAATTAAAAAAAAAGAAGGGAAACAGAGATAAACATGTTCAAATTTCCTCAAAACCAAAACTTTATAGATTTAAGAACTGATTTTTTGGCTGAGATCATCTGGTCGCAATACAAAATTGCTTGAGTACCCTTTTAGAAGGAAATATATTAGTGTTTGATTAAAAAGCTTAACTTAAGATGATTTCTTTACAGCTTTTGAGGTATTCAACTAACAATAGGTCTAACACTGCCAAGCAGTTCCTGAGAGTCAGATGTTTTTAATTTTCTAAGCAAATGGACTAATAGAATATAGGAACATTATAATCTCTATGGTCTTGAAAATTAAATGCTAATGTCATACCTGTATGGTACCACTGCAATGCTCCTACTTTTAGAGATTGCAATTCCATTACAAGCGTAATGCATTGTTCTGAGTGAATCCTGTATCTTGGTAAGAGATGGTTCTGAATGTGACAATGAAAGATTATAAACTGAACCAGAATATCCAGTTATTAATGATTCATCTTGTGAAAAACTAACCAATCCTAAAAATATACAAAAACAAAATTAATATTTAAATTATATTTACCCGTAATATTAAAATTGACAGACATGGAATTCAACCTGTAATCGATAGCTCTTGGGTGATGACAACTTTATAGGATTTCAAGGATCCATCCAAATTAACAGTTAAAATTAGTATATATCTTCCTTTTACAGCTTGAAGCATTATCATCAATTCAGAAGAACCTAAGGTCATTTTGGAAAATAAGCCTCCAGGATAAACTTGTATTTTATCCTTTTCGTCCCATATATAATTTATTCCAGACATTTTAATATTTTCTTCTGATACATCTATAACTACGCTTGCAATCCTTCCATCAATAAAGCAGATGAAAATAGCATCTAAAAAAGAAGATAATGTAATATTAGATAATATTAATGACTGGCCAACAACCATAGCCACGTTGAATAATTTGGTCACTGAATTAAGCAGTGTCGGGTGTGGCCAGTACCTGAGTGTGTGACTGACTACGTTCTTTTGGCATTATAAAAGAGTGGCAACCTCTAGATAAATGTGTGAAACATTTTGATTTCAATGCATTGAACTGTGAAATAAATATCTCTGGAAGTGGATGGTGGGAGCTAGTTGACCCAGGTAAGGGTACGGGGCCCTTTGTCACTTATATGTGGCCATAGAAGCAGTTCAAGAAAGGTCGAACCAAAATAATAGCTGTTTATATTTTAACCTTTCCAAATGAAACTAGGGATAAGAAAACCGTGCTAAGATGACACAGTTCCTGCGAGTCAGACTTTTTTTAAATGTGAAGCGAATATGGTATATTCCAGAAGTTCTAATTTGAGCTATAATTTTTATTATTATTATAAACATTATTTATTTTCCTTTCTTATATGCTCCACACCCTTTTGGTGCCTGTTCTCTGAGAACATTTGATAAAAACATGGGATTATAGCCTCAAATCGAGGAGGAGAACCTTCCATCTAAAGGGCCATGTTTCTTGATCTGATGCCTACTGGAAATTTCTCCTCTTCAAATTGAGGCTGTAATTTGAGTAATGGGTCATTTAATTATTATTAAATTTATGATATACATCATAAAGTAAACAAACACGTAAAAACTTTTTACGTTTTATCTATTATTATTATTTTTTTTTTAATACATATTCCACTCCAATCACAATGAAAGTTTAAAACAGGTCTAGTACACGAAATTGATTTTTCTTTAGCGTTATTGGGCATTATAAAAGTGTAATAATAGAGAATTAGCAAGAACGGTATTGCCATTTAGAATCTTATCAAAACAATATGCATGACCAACAATTTTCATCAGACTACAGACGAACAATCAGAGGAAGCAGCGTGCGGTAAAATATAAAGCTCAAACCAATTTAAACACTGCTGAGGAGAAGCCAAAAACACAAGAAAAAAAAAAAAAGACAAAAATATGAACAAATGATTTTCATGAGGTAGAGTCAATACCTTTTCTTCTTGTAAAAAAGTTGACAAATAATGAAAAATGAATTTATAATAAGTCTTAACTTTAAAATAAAACTCACACTGTTCAGGAGGAATGTACTGACAAACAATAGAAGTGATTTGCTCTCTATCAGTACAAAATTCTTTTAGAAAATCGACTTTTAGTTCCTTTGTTTTAAAATCCTGTTCAATCCTCCATATAGACAATGTTCCATCAAATGAGCCAACAAAGAGATAATACCATAATTTATTCAAGGAAGTTCCCCAAGCAAAAGCTGGAATCATAGACAACATAAAAGCTTTATATTTGATTGAAACTTTGCAAAATTATCCGTTTTTCCTTATCACCAACAGTTTACACGAAAATAATTATACTAAATGTTAAGCAATTTTTATATCTAATGTTTAATCATGTACATGCAATTTATTAATCTTATATATAATGCACTTAATGAGAATTAATTTTAAAATCTTAATTTTTTAGAAAAATTGACTCGCCAGGCTGGGATTTGATTAAGAATTCTCCTGTTTTATGTTCGGGTAAAACAGGAGCCTTGGCGATTGGGCTACTTAGCTTCATGTGATATGAATTAAGTCTGACAAGTTAATTAATCTAATGGAGGCAAAGCTTCAGACAGACAGCATATTTCTCTGAAAGCAGACAGCATTTTTGTCTGCTAGGATTAAAATTATTAAACTACTGTATAAGACACAGGACAGTATTGTCAGTAACTTCATTTTTATAAAAAGGAGATTTGGTTACAAAACCAAATGGCCAAATGGCTGGGCCTCGCCTCAGCCTGGTGAGTTAGTTTGCCTAAAAAATTATACATACAATATTTAAGTACGACATGACTTATTTCATATCACGTACACCTAGATTATTTCAGTTATATTTACAAAGAATATTTACCTTAGAATTACAAAATAAAAAGGTTAACAGCTATTAATACCTGAAAATTTTATTTTATATGAACGAGTCTTAAGTTCTTTTAATACTTCATTGCTCTCTTTTGGGACAGTTACCCATTGTGATGAACAATGACTATACCATAAGTTTGAAATAGATGCTCCCTGAATCCATGAATCTCTCCAAAGATAATAAATATCTAAGGATCCACTGTCAGAAATGACTGATAATAAACATCTGGAAAGAAAAGCATCAATTAATATAAAAAGGTTAGTTGAGAAAAGACAATTGCTATTTTAATAAAATCTTGATAAATCAGAAGCGATGGCATTAGAATAATAAGTAATAATTTGTACTTCATTTGTGATCACTAGGGAACGGTTGTTTATGTAAAATAAAATTCAAAATATGTACATATATATATTTAACAATTTATAATGAAACATCTAATAAAAAATTGAAAATATTTAGTACAAAATACCTAAATATTGAAATAGAAAGCATAAATAATTAGTACGAACTTCATTATAAATGGTTATTATAAATGGAAAGAAAAAAATGACTAAAACTCTTTACGTATTAAAAAAAATAAAAATTAGGAACTCATTTTAAAAGGGGAAAAAAGAAGTAGAAAATTTTTACAGATGAACATTATTTTGGAAAATTGTTAGCAACAACATGCATTTTTAAATTATCAAACGTAAAATCCGGTCTGATCTCATAAGGGGAGTATAAAGTGGTGGTGTAACCAATCTGGCCCATTTTTTTTCTGGTGATTTTGCATAAAAAAATTGCCGACACTTGTCAGAGCATTTTGACCAAAGCGCTTTAGGAGCTAAGACATAAAATAAAATTGGTTTTAAATTCATTATTTTATATCTCGAGTTTGGAAAATAATATCAACATGATTATTTCACTATTTTGTTTGTTTTAGAGAGTAGATTAAAGGAATAATACAATTGTAAAATGATAATTTGTTATATATTTTTTTAAAACGCATCTGCTCCTAGACCATTAGCGCTGGGGAAGCATGGCTGCCAGCCAACTTAATTCTTGTAATTAAAAAAGACTCAGTGATCTAGACTCAATGGGTAATGCATTATTTTCTTTCTTGGTTTCCTCTTTATTTTTTCCATTAAAAACTAAAAAGAATATAAAAATATGTATTTATGGCAGAGTATGTAAAAATATGGATTTTTGACAAAATATGTAAAATAAAAACCTTAAGATTTAAGAATCAGAAAAAATATGTAAATACAATAACATCCGTTCCCTAGTGATCGCAATACAAAAAATATCAAGATAAAAATTGTGGCTTAATTATTCATTTTGAAGCCCCAGGTGCACACTTGTTTTTGGTCTATTGCCTATATTCTATGGAGTGTGATTTTTATAATTCACTTTAAATCGTGTCAACGGAGGCCCCGAAATGGCTTTAAGTGTTCAACATATTCTTAAAAATAATAAAAAATTTATATAGTAATAAAAATGGATCACTGTCTGTACATGGAAGATATATGAAAAAAAAAATTATTGGGGACTTTTATCCTATACAATGATTGTTAGAATTTTTGTCTCTTTGTGCGTTTGTGAACGCTAATCTCAGAAACTGCTTATCCGATTTAGATGCATTTTTCACTAATATATTGTGGTAAGCTTCACTTAACATTTAGTGTTGTTTTTTTAATTTTAATCGGTTCATAAATAAAAAGTTAAATCAATGTAAAGACGCTTTATAAGGTCAGATGCTAAAAGTTGTGGTTGTGGATTTAAGTATTAGCTATTTTTCGCAAAATCAACTTTATGTGGCTCTGTCACGTGTTCACAATCCGAGCAGCCTGTATGCTTTGATCGCCAATTACTATACATCTAATATCGTGTAGATTGTTTTTTAAAAATACTCAAACGACGGTGTTTATAATCCAAAATAAGTATCCAAAAAAATGCTTCCTAAAGTTTCCATGCGAACGAAGTCGTGAGCAAAGCTAGTTCAAAATAAAATGGTAAAGAGCAAAATTTAGCTCATGAAATAATTAGTTTTAATTATTTCAATTTTTATGCATTTAGTTTAATAGGTGAAAAATAATAATTCTCTTTACCTACCTTAACTTATGCTTAGGCACAACGGGAGACCATCCAATATGCTTTACAGCTGAAACTCTATTGTTTTTTTTTAAAACAATGGGTGACATTGTAATATCCTGCACTAATTCATACATTCCTTTCTGGTCTAAACTTTTTACTAATTCCTCAATATTAATATCACAGTTTCTAGTTGGCAAGAGTTTACTACATGGAATAAAGTATCTTCGTGCGCACAAAATTGGTAATTTAGAATTGTAGGAAGGACGAAGATCCTGCAAAAAAAAAAAAAAAAACAGAATATAATATATTTAATACTTATTCTTGAAATATCTTGAGTTTAATTATACAGGGTCCGCTAATGAAACAGGGGATGCTTAAATAAAGTAATTGCTTGTTGAATACTTTCTTTGTTTGTCTCAGAAGAATGATCATTACAATACATTTGGAAAATATTTATTCTTATTCTTGGAGCCAATGTCTAGCCTTATGATCTCTAGCTATAGCTGGCCTAATGTTACAAGAGCCTTCCATAGACCGGATGCTATGTTTGAAACTCACCTGAGGATAGACCAGACACAATCAGCGCACTGAGGAGGGGGCTTTGCTTCAAAAGGCCTACGCTCAAATACATTTTTTTTTGTTGGGTGGAGATTCATAACTAGTCTTTTCAGTGTATAGAATCTCATAGTTTTGTTCATTTGTTTGTTATTCCAAGGGAAGGAAATAAGAGAATGAACACTTTGTTTCTCTTTAGGCGCTCCAAACTTCCAAATAGTTTGGCAGAAGTTCTGTAGGCTGGGGACGAATGAGGTTCCATGTTGCCACTTCTTCCGCTTTCACAGATACATCCACTTTGAACAGCCTATGGAACTTTCATTTTGTTCTGAAATTATCCGAATTTATTTATTTGCTAACATTTTATTATTGATAACAATAACAACTGCTGCCAATATTGTCTAGGCATCTCCAGACTCCATACAGTGAGTACATAGAATTTTACATTGTTTGTAGGGGTCTTTGATATCCTGCATATCCAGTTACCATAAAAAACTAGGCAATTCCCTTATGGAGAGCTTTTGTTGCTCTTTCCACTTCAAATATTCGGTTATGGTTCATAAGTACAACACCTTAGAAATCGAATAAAGCAAATATCAGTGTAATATCAAACATTTTTGAGAGAAGTCAAAAATATTAATTTTACTAATAAAATTTACACACTTAACAAAGACTGAGCATTCAGTTTGTAAATTTGGACTTAAAGTTGCTTTCAGTAGCACATAATTTGGTATAATAGGAATCACATCCATGAACTTTAATTTTCTCCATTTTTGTATATAAATGATTTTTGGTTTTCTTAGATTAATTTCAAGTATGAAAAGAATATTGATCAACTGATAAAATGCCTTTGAAGGCACCAAACGCATGATTTTCGAGAGTTTAATTAATAATATATTCTTGGGAAGTATTGACAAGATAAGAACTAGATAAGCATGAACTAAATGAAGAAAAAGTATCAAAAGCAAAAATCAGATAATTAAAAATTATAGTATGATCCATTATATTTTACAGATTGATAATGGCATATAGCCAAAAAGTTTTTGAAACAAAATTTAAACAACCTAGTGTGCAGCATGCCGTACCCTATGTAACTTGAAAATAAAATATTAAGATTTTAATTGTAATCTAGGTGCACGGCAGTGCGCCAGGCCAAGTTCCGGCCTAAGCTTAGTGTGTGTATATTACAGGCAGAAAGTGATATTTTAGTAACTGGATATAAGTATTTTTATTGTTGTTTTTAAAGGTCAGTTGATGTGTCTTTACTGTTGTTAGTAAGTAACTATGAGGTCTTCCAAGTAATGAACTTGGAAATTTCTTTCTTGTATCATCTCTTGTATTGGCAAATATGTTTGGTTGAAAATATGGTGCACTTAATACACTAACTCATGCTACTTTTTTGGAGTGTAGGATAGTAAGGCGTTTTTGGGGGGTATTAGGAGGGGATATTTTTGGGGAAGTGAGTGTTTCTTTGTGGGGGGAGGAACTTGGCCTCTATTTCACATTTATGTTTTTTTTGGGGGATTACAATTACACTTGTTCTCACACCTTTGATTATAATACCAACTGTAATCACAATTTTTTTTCTTTGATTACAAAAGTAATTACATCTTTTTCTATAATTACAAAAGTAATTACATCTTTTTCTATAATTACAACTGGAACGTTCTGAACACAACACACATCTGAGCAGGAGAATTAGAAAACTATTTGCATCAAGATAATGACAGACACAGATATGATGAGCTGAGACTTTGTCGTCCGTTGGCATTGCGGTAAGTATCAGAAATAGTATTCTTTTTTATGAAAATAAAAGATGGGATTACAGTCATAATTGCAGAAAAAGTTGTAATTATGTTCGTAATCACAGAAGGTTATGATTACATTCACAATCACGGTAAAAAAATTGTGACTACAATTGTAATCACAGAAAAAAGTTGTAATTTACAGTCATTATCTAAGAAGCAGCTGTGATTACAAGTGTACCTGTAATCAAAAATTTGATAATAAGTGTAATCATAACCACTCTTGTAATTATGATTATAATCATAATCATATCTCCAGGTCTGTGAAAATATTCGTAATCATAATCACACTTCGAAAGCCTGAGATTATAATAGTAATATTATAATCTCAATAAGGCGATTATGCCCAACACTGTCATAGTCTAATTTTCATCAAATGAATTTATTTAGTATTTTATTTTCCATTGCCATAAGAACAATAGCTTTTTGGAAAAGAAAATGTTGACTTCCCAAAAGTTGTAACCGCTTAAGTAAGACCCAACACTTGAGATTTCTCGGGTTTAGATGATGTTTCGATATTCTTAAGTAAGAATTATCTCAGGCGCTGAAAATTGTACAGATATTTATTAATACTTTCAATGTTTTGTCTCTTTTAGGATAGAAATGTAATAGTAATAAAACAGTATATTATCAAAATAATTTATTAACAGTCGAGGAAGAATTATTAAGCAATATTTACAATGAATAAAAGTACAATAATTGCATATATTACAAATATTATCACAATTAAATATCATGTAGGTGAACTTTAACATTATAAAGTTCACTAAAAAATAAAACCAATGGGGAGAATAAGTCATAGAATAGAATATTATTTTATTTATTCATTTTCATGTGTTCCTTTAATACTCAGAGAAATAGCATTTTCTACAATTTAAAAAAAAAAAGAAAATCTAGGGCAGTAAAGACAAAATTCTAAGAATAATATAAAATCACACAAAATAACCATGGGATAGAATTTAATATATTCTATTTACTCATGCCTTCAATTGCTCGATCTTAACTTAGGCTCTGTTTCCTTATATTAAATAAAACTCTGAAAATTGTATAACGGATTATTTAATAAAACTATTTCTTAACTGCTTCATGAATGTTATCCTTACAATTGTTTAATTTTAATTTAATTGAAAAATAATTCATTTGCTTTATAGTTCCTGTATTTTGTACGGATCTGATTAAAAACTAAAGAGATTGCTAGCAAAATTATTAATGTATCTCAGATATTTTCTCTTTTCTAGCAGTTTAAAACTCTTACTTCTTGAATTAAAACATTTTATTATGCATATAATATAGCAGGCAAAAGGTAAAAAAAAATATATGTAAATAAATAAATAAGATTAAATAATCACTACTCTACTAGTTTTGTGCTTCATCAGAGGCGTTCTTAAACCGATTGAATGCTGAATTGAATATACGGGAGTTGTGAGGACATGTGGAATTAATTTTGCTCAAGATACATGCTCATTACACACCTTTTCTCCTGGCTTTAAGTGTTATTTTATTATTTTTCTGTGGTATTTACCTCCTTCTCCCTGCAGTTCCAATTTATTTATATACATATTTTTTTATGGAACGATTTCTTTCTCCATTGGTAGTTCTCCTCACCTACTTTTTCCTGCTCAGGACATTATTTCTTCCTTGCTATTAAGAAATTACGGTCTGCCTGACAAAGCTGGAGAGCTAACATTCAACAGTTGCCATTTGTAAGTTCTTTATTCTTTATGCTTATGGGACGACAGCGGGGGTAGAGATTAAATTAGCAGGTAGTAGCTCGGAGTATAAGGTTGTACGCACAGAGAAAGAGAATCGATAGAGCTAACTGCTACGAGTATCTGGTATTTCTAGTCGTTAGCAGTAAACTGCGATTAACTGCCAAAAAATAACAGATCTGCTAATAGCAACCCATCACTAGTATGGGCTTTATTGATTAAAACCAGCTGACTGGTTGGCCCCATTGTTATAGATTCAGTCATGATATGGGATAGTAGTGGAACTAGTAGAGCCGTGATTAATATATTTTTTGACGTTCATCTGCTACATAATAACAGGATTTAATAGTCACTTTTAAACAACTATAATAAAATATGTGTTTTACAGTTTATATTATATTTTGTTATATTTAGTTAAAAATTAATAGGAAATGATGTAGAATATTTGTCAAGGTAACCAATAAGTAATATGTGAATTGCTCACGTGCACAATTACTCCTCTGGAAATTTTGATTATAAATAACAAGGTCCAAAGCCATTTTATATGATAATATAACAAATCAGAACAAAAAATGAATAAGAAAATCCCCCCCAATAATGTACAAATGTGTATTACTTACTTGACAGTTACTCTTTAAATATAGTTCATCTGTGTTAAATTATACATAAAATGTTTGCATAAACTGGGATCTAACTTTGGTCAAAGATTACATATATTTACAGAAATTGATCCCTTTTAACAAAGAATTTATTACTAGCACAAAAAATCCTGGAGTTTTAAAAACAAGTCAGGAATTTGTTTAAAATAAATTATTATCACATAATAAAAAGCGGTAAAACCCACAACTAAATTCCGGCTAAACTAATACAGGTAATGGAATTTTTCATAGTTGTCTTCTCTTCGTTCTTTCCAGTAGAGCACACCAATTATAAGGGATATAAAAAGACATGTAGCTAACAGGGCAATAAAACTCTGTACTATCAATTTGCTAGGTGTAACAAAAAGGCGAGCTGTCCATTTTTGAGGATACTCGGGAGGACGAGGTATTACAACCATCTGCGAATTCGGGATTATCTGGGGCCAAGTTCGAGAGTGCCCTGAGACGCCAACAATAAGATTGTCGACAAAATTAGGAGTTCTGCCAAGGCCAAATAAAGTGTATGGCAGATGAAGGCAGAAATAAGCAGACTGTGGCAGCTGTCCAGCGACAGCTGCTCTAGAATTGCCTTCCTGCGTGGTCATTTGATATTCTATTTTAGGACCTGGAAGATTCGTTCCATATGTACGATTTTTCCTACCGCCTAAAGGCCCAGGTATTACGGGCTGATGTTTTTCCTTAAGACCAGTTATAACCATCACTTTCACAAAGTTTGCATCGTAATCTAAGCTGTTTTTGAAAGCAGAAACTCTTAGAACAGGATCATCATGAACAAAAATGATGTCCAAGACCCCATCTTGTAAGAAGTCGTAAAATACACCCATTCTTGTGTTGTTATTGTACGGATCTAAAGCATGCCAATTCACAACAAACTTTCTTGAAAAGTCATGACAATTAGTACATTCAACGTTTTCCAACAAGAAACTTTTTCTTATGTTATCATGCTGTAATGTAGCAAGTAGATCAGGATAACCGTCCATGTTGAAATCTCCACCATGTAAAGTAATTGCTTCTAAGAACAGTTCATTTTTCATTGGAGGCACAAAACCCCAAGTAGTGGAGCCATCAAAGAAAACAGTCTTTAAATTGTGCCATTTACCAGACGAGTAAACAAATATGGTGCTATTCGAACAATTATCATTGAAGCATACAGGAAGAACATGGTCCATTTTCCCTTTCAATTCAATGTCCAATAATAATGACTGGCCTACGTGTCGAACACTATGGTGGTGTGGAATATTAATTCTGTGTGCAGTTTCATACTCAAACTTCTTCTCATATTTGTTCCAAATCCAAATTTCAAACCCGTCCTCAGCAGTTATCAGAAGATCGGCTGCAGAATCTCCATTAAGGTCTAAAAAGGCATGTGAATGAGGGATTCTCAATTTTTCAAAAACACGATTTTCATCCTTCAACATTTCCTTGACATCATAGGAGGTTTTATTGTGGAAGACCCAAAACAATCGATGACTAGTTTTATTCAATCCAAATAAATCAATAATCATATCTTGATTATAATCCATAGCCAAAGGTTGACCGCGGACGTTAAATAAAATTTTTATATTAGAGCAATCAAGTGACTCAGAAGTACTGCCCCAAAGAATTACAACAGAATTTATTTCTGGGTCATCAGTGGTCTGTAATGTGACAAGTACATCCATTAATGCATCTCCATCGAAATCTCCTGGAACAATGCTAGTTACTTTCGAGTCAAAATCACAGCGAAGATTTTTGTTCGTTCTTAAATAAGGCTCGCTTTCAGCTCCGAGTAAAATTTCAATGCTTTTCCTATTTCTATTAATGACAAATAAATCGGGATATTCGTCAGAGTTGAAGTCTCCAAAAGCAGCAGGGAGTCCATCAGTCTTACTTCCGAAGACCACATTAGTCAAATTTCCGCATTCAGTCTTGTCAATGAGAACTGCGAATATAAATACAGCAACAAAGGCGAGAGCTCTTCTCCTCCGTCCTCCTCCCTGTTGAAATAATAGCAAATTAATATTTGAAGGAAAATGTCCTTGATTTTTCATTTGAGCAATGTAATTTAAAGTTATTTGAGGATGTCAACAATCTAGGTGATAAAAACTTGTAAATACTCATTAGGAGTACATAATTTATTGATAATAACCTCATTACTTTTTCCTCGAAAAGTATTAAAATAATTTTAAATCCAAGAATCATTCATTCAAAATAATTTATTGTTTGCTATGAGTACTTCTATTCTCAGTCAAATTTTAATTTGTTTTCTTGAATGCACCTCATCATTACAGTATGTTTTGCTGGGAATTTACTCAAGACCTGAGCCCAAAACAAAATATTTGAGGAAGTTTTTCAAGATCTAAGTATATAGTAATCAATTTAGAAGCGTGAACTCATGTTAATAATTCGTTCTATAGGAGGCAATATTAATCAAAAATTATATAAATTTAATTTATGTAAGTCCACATTTGCAGCAAGAAAAACAATTCCAGCTGTCTTAGTTTGGTTTAATAAGAAACCATTCCTCTGTTGTTTTTTTTCGATGTACTTTTGACAGTGAGCTGAGGTGTCAGCTCGGCTGTTTAGCGTTTGAACACGCTAAGCTGATTCTTCAGCTTTGTCCCTAGAGCCATCTAGCGTTTCTCATGGTATAATATAGTCATTTTCCTTGCAACAGGATCCAGTAGGAAAGCAGTTCCTTTAACCCATTCGATGTGACGCCCGAATATATTTGCAGGAAAATGCCGTACCCCAGAGGCAACGCCCGAGTATTCTCGCAGGAGAATTTCGTGCGCCAGAGCCGACGCCCGAGTATTCTCACAACAGCTGTATCTCTTGATTGCAAGCCATCTTAATCCTTGAGCGTGTACAGAGTGTTCTAGCGGGAATAGGGGATAATTTCTAGTTTAATACTCCAGTTTTCGGTGTTAATAGCCCAAATGTTGATACTCAGTTAGACAAAAAAAAAAAAAAAAAAATCCAGTGTTAGATGCCAGGAGCATTTATTTTGGCCGTATTTTACCTGAAGCCATACCCTCTCTATCGGCCCTTCATTCCTCAGTTGTAGCTTGGCTTCAGTTCTGTTTGGTGTTCTTGTTGACTTTAGTTTTTAGTGTGTCCATTTGTTTTACTTCACAGTCGAAATGGCAGAACTTAAGTGAATGAGATTATGAGAAGGCGATAAGCTTTTGGAAGCTCAATCTCGACTGATTCAACGGTAGAAGTATCCGATGATTTATTGGAAGAACAGGAGACGAACCTGTACTCGCTAGAACTACGCTATTGAAGGTCTAAAGCTCTTATGAAAAAGGAGGATGAAAATATTTGCCAATGGTTTTATTTTTTTTTTTCCGTTTTTAACGGTGCATGAACTATTTGGCTATTAGCACCGGGCTATCTACAGGTTACCACCCTATTCTATGCCAACAGCACGTGGTCGGTCACCCATTCAGGTACTGACCTTGTCAATGTTGTTTGTAAAGTCAAAGAAAAAAAGATGGTGCGTATGGCTGCCCCAAGGAAAGGGAGCGTGGCCCGTCTGTGGATGGAGAGGGGTAGTAGGCACATCCTGCCCTCAAGGACATTACCCTGCCTAGCCTGCGTCCCATCGACATGTCGCAGACACAATAACCAGTACGTGCCACAGACTAAGCAAGGGATATATCTTCATACTAGCCAATAACCCTTCAGTTTTTTTTCTGGCTTGGTATAGTTACATTTTTTATTTATGCTCTGTATGCGGTTGGGAAAACATGAGGTTTACCCTCACAAAGAATGGGTAGAACTACTAGCAGAACTTATTTTTTAGGATACGTATTTGACTAATCGTCATTTGAGTTAATACTAATTTATAATAGTATATAATTAGTATTAACTCTCTCCTTGTTTTACAGCCCTCATGAAAACTCATTTTCTTATAAAAAATGTAATTTTATTAAGATGCCATGACCAAACTTTGACAAACACTACCTTCTTATTTATTTTTCCTACTTCGAGCAGCTTGTACACTAATTATCACAATCATGTCTAGAAATTTCATCATATACATATATAGTTCAATAATTCAAGAACTCTTCAAATTGGGAAAAAAGTTGCAATTCCCTGAATTATTATTGTTTTACACCAAAAAATAACATTATCATTTTTGAAATAACTGGCAGGAGTTGCTCCCCAAAATTGTTTAAAACATTAACTTATATTTGCGATGTTTTGAACCTGTTTAGGTTTATGATCAGGCATCTACAATGTAAAATGTAAGTTAATGTTTTAAACAATTTTGGGGAGCACCTCCTGCCAGTTATTTCAAGAATCCATTGATCCTTCCCTACCCTCACCTTCAACTTATATCATCATTTTGGTATTGTTAAATCAATATATTCTTTGAAACTTGACAAACATTTGCCAGAACAAGACTTGGAAATTGCTGAATTCATAGTTAACCCATTCGATGCGGTGCCCGAGAATAGCCTTAGGCGCCGCAGAAAGATGTTCCTCAGAGGCAACACCTGAGTATTCTCACCACAGCAGTATCTCTTGATTCCGAGCCCTCTATAGCCTTGAGCGTGTACAGAGTGCTCTAGCAGGAATGGGCAATAATTGCTGGATTAACCCTTAATTGGTAACATACAAATTTTGAACGTTATAAGTAACATGCGTCTGTGAGGCGTGTGCACGGTAAAAATGTTCTTAGGGCATTTTTTTTAGTGAAACTGTAAAAAATAAAGGGGTAGCTTATTATAATAATAAATAAAAAACATTTTCATTGCTACATTTAAAAATCACGTCCAAAAAAAACAAGCAGTGGTTTCGGAATGAAGTAAAAAGAGAAATATAGGGAAGAAAAGTAAGTAAACTTTGTTTTAAATGGTTATTGTAGGTTTGTTGCGTATCTAAGTTGAAGTAAATAAATCGTTACAAGTAATACACGTCATTGTTTACGTAAGATAAACATGAAAATGATGACGAGTAACGAGCGCCTAAGTAAAAAAAAAAAATATGTGTGCGTACGGCCGCGCCAGGAGAGGGAGTTGGGTCCGCCTGTGGAGGGAATAGGCAGCTAGCCCACGTCACATCAAAAAGGTTAAACAAATAAAATGCAAGGTATTTTCAGTGTAAATCGGCACTAATAACAAATAAGGAAGAATGTCAACAAAATCTACATTAACACATTATTTTTTTTTTTTTGTTTTATTTTGGCGCATCAACAAATCTGGGCCATTAGCGCGACATTCAGGGTGCAGCAAGGACTTTTCTCAACGAGCCCTGAGATAAGAAAATTCCTTCCGCTGGTGGGGATCGAACCAACCATCTCCTGATTATGAAGGCGCTAGCCACTAGACCATGGGAGACTAGCCACTAGACCCAAACACATTGTTATTGCTCTACGAAATTCCATTTACAGTGGGCAACTCTCCAGAAGCTGAATCTATTCTATGTTTACAGCCTATTTTCAGAAAGGAACCTTCAGCTACAAGGGCCATGTCATGACTAAATGTATTCTTAAGTCATTAGAACAATCTAAGTATATAAGTCAGTCCGACATGCAGGAACTGCGTCGCCTTAGTACGGCTCCGTTCACATCTCTAGTAGAAGTTATTTGGTTCGATCTTTCATGAAAAATATAAAATAAAACCTTGAAGAGTAAATAGATTTAAGGTGCCACAACAGAAAACTGACAGTATCGTAGGTGACTCTCCCACCTTCTCAATGTTTGCTCTTGGAAACACTATAACACTGCTTCACATTTTCTTCCCTTGTTTTAATAAAATACTCATTTTACTGTTAAATGAAATTAAAAAGCAACAACCAATTATAATTTTAGGTAAACAGATACAAAAAAAAATTAAACATTTTAGTTTGGATAAATTTCGAACATGCAAAAAATATTAACTGAATCCCATGATTCTAAGTACCCAAACCAAAAACTTTATTCAACTACTATTTTTCCAATTTTCTCTGAAACAGTTACAGATAGTAGAAGAAACCTACTAAATTTCATATTTTTTAATTCTTTATAAAGGATAATATTATCTTGTTATCACTATTTTGCTTATAACATTCGATCTTACAATATGTACAAGTCTTTTGGTGTTAAGTTATAAAAGTAGGATAAATACAAGATCCTATAAGACATCTGATAATAAGGTATATAAGTAATATATAATATATAATACAGTTTACTCACAGTTATATAAACACCATTTTCTGAAGCCATTGCTATACAGTCATCTTCGGACCATGTTACTGAGAATGGAATATGAGCAGGATAACTACATTTTGAACTATGAAAATCTTGAAGCTTCATTTCTAAACAAAAAAATAAATAAATTAGCCATTAACCATCATTATGTTAATCATTTCCCATGGGCTATTCATCATAATTTGGATTACCTCCTGTCTTATGAGAGCTGAGAGGTCATATCAGACGATTGCAAGCGAAACTCTAATTTTTATGTCAACCTGATGACTCAAAAGTTCTTTGTGCCAGGAAGAATTACTGGAAGTTAACACTACGATTATTTAACGAAAAAAATAGAAAGAGTAAATTAATTTAAAATAGTTAAGTATCAGACAGTTTACTCAAACGTAGAAAATTACTAACTTTATAAACAAAAAAATTTTCTTTACACGTACAAAAACAGAAAACAAGACAAACACTACTAGCGCACTCTGATGAGGCAATCCAGACTGTTATTAGAATCGTTAAGTAGAATCGATACTCTCATTACAAAGAGGCTACCATAAGGGCGATTCTCATGCTGAAGCAAGTTTTAGTCCATTACAACTTTTAGTTAGCACTAAGTTAAGTCTAACCTAATATTCCCTCACTTCTATGACACAAAGAAATATTTCCTCAAAATAAATATTAAAAAACAATACGACTTTAAAATTGCTTAAGCTACTAAATCTCATTACTATAAAATCACATAACCACATTTTCAATTTTCTGATGAACGTGAATATTTTTCTTTCGAAGAAAAATTCTTCTACGTTAAATGGTAATGAAACATGAGCGTATATAAGGTGAGCGTGAAATCGGTAAAGATGTGTCATAAAAACCTTTAAAATAAATTAAGGTAAATGTCAAGGAGCGTGGTCTCCACGCCGATTCTTTTGAAACTTTGCACTATAAAGTATTTTGATGCACTAAACACGAATCCGTTAAAAAAAAAAGCTCGCTTTTCACTAGGAAAGAAGTTATGAAACATTTAAGTTCACTGTTGTGCGGGTTCTAAAAGGTAATGTAACCTACTATGTTTGT
Organism: Gonocerus acuteangulatus; assembly: GCA_946811695.1. NCBI lineage: Eukaryota > Metazoa > Arthropoda > Insecta > Hemiptera > Coreidae > Gonocerus > Gonocerus acuteangulatus. The sequence continues at coordinate 43,092,427 of OX328129.1, forward strand.
CAACATGCGCATGCGCGGGTATGGAAAAGTTCGTAATAAGGATGTCTAATTGAAATTTACCATCAATTATTTCAATTTATCACCACTTATTTATTTCAAAAATATTTTTTTAAAATAATAAACCATTCTTTAAAATTTTTTTTTTTGCTGTTGACAAATATTATATAACAGAAATCCCTTCATAATTCGCTAATGCCTTTATGGTTCATGCGTTCTAATTTGCGCCATTTAATTACTTAGAATCGTTCGAGTGGTCTTTATAATGAAGCTGCATGAATTTATTGTTTTAATTCACAATAGAATTGATTTAATCAATTTTTTAATTAACAATAATGTAATAAGTAATGAAAAGAAATGTGATAAATGTGGGGAGGAGGCGTTTGGAGAGAAGGTGTGGCGTTTGGAGAGAAGTAAGAGACAACATCCCACGCTACGGCAGGCGATCTCACCATTTAGATGGATATTTGGCCGAATTTCTCTTCAAACGCGTCCATAAATATGAAGACCGCCTAAAAGCATTTTTCTGTGTGATTGGGGAGTTATATCCACCGAACAGAGCTTTGGAAGATGCCTAGGAGGCTAAGAAAACGGAAGTAAGCTTATGCGTAAATTTGAAAAAAAAAATTGGTGCTGAGGACGCTCTCCTTCAGTTTTACCTTTTTTTCTGAATTAATTGATCATATTTAATTTAGGTAAATGTCAAGGAGCGTGGTCTCCACGCCGATTCTTTTGAAACTTTGCACTATAACGTATTTTGATGCACTAAACACGAATCCGTTAAAAAAAAAGCTCGCTTTTCACTAGGAAAGAAGTTATGAAACACTAAAGTTCACTGTTATGGAGGTTATAAAAGACGGGGTAACGGCGAATTTGTAAACACGCGCATGCGCAAGAGTCCTTAATGACGAAGTGTAATTGAAATTTAGACTCACCTTGTGGTAGCTGACTTGGTCGTAAATTGTCGCTTTTGGGCAAACGTGCTATGCGTTTCCGCAAGAAAATATCAAAACCCCTAGCCAATCCAACTCGCTAAAATTAATAAAATTCTATTATGTAAGATTAGCAAGCAAATAAATGTTATTTGAAAAATTTGAGCGTCCTCACCTGTCGTAACATGTCGCTTATGAACATACGTGCTATGTCGTATCATGTCGCTTATGGGCATACGTGCTGTGCGTTTCCGCTACGCTCCGCTCGCTCAAGAAGATATCAAAACCCCTAGCCAATCCAACTCGCTAAAATTAATAGAATTCTATTAATTTTAGCGAGTTGGATTGTCATTAAGGACTCTTGCGCATGCGCGTGTTTACAAATTCGCCGTTACCCCGTCTTTTATAACCTCCATAACAGTGAAATTTAGTGTTTCATAACTTCTTTCCTAGTGAAAAGCGAGCTTTTTTTTTTAACGGATTCGTGTTTAGTGCATCAAAATACGTTATAGTGCAAAGTTTCAAAAGAATCGGCGTGGAGACCACGCTCCTTGACATTTACCTAAATTAAATATGATCAATTAATTCAGAAAAAAAGGTAAAACTGAAGGAGAGCGTCCTCAGCACCAATTTTTTTTTTCAAATTTTGCACTATAACGTATTTTGATGCACTAAACACGAATCCGTTAAAAAAAAAAAAAAAAAAAAAAAAAATGCTCTCAACTAGGAAAGGAGTTCTTAAGCACTAAAGTTCACTGTTATTCACGTTAAAGTTGGCGTAAACTGCGTATTTGTAAACATGCGCATGCGCAGATATCTAACATTGGGAAACAAAGAAGTCTCATTTGAAATGTTGATAAACTATTTATAACCTCCATATCATCGGAATTCTATCCATAACAGTGAGTTGGACTGACTAGAGTTTTGATATCTTCTTGAGCGAGCGTAGCGAGCGGAAACGCAAAGCACGTCTGCCCAAAAGTCGTCCTAGACATTCTTCTTAATATGCATGCTTATTAATACGCTGTTTACGCCAACTTTTATAACCTCCCTAACAGTGAACTTTATTGCTCAATAACTTCTTTCCTAGTTGAGAGCAACTTTTTTTTATTTTAACGGATTCGTGTTTAGTGCATCAAAATATGTTATAGTCAAAAATTCAGTTTTACCGAAAAAAAAAATTGTTTTAATTGGCTAATTATTCCAATTTCTTGATTGTTAGTACTCCATACCCCCTAGGTGCTCTCCCCCCCCCCACCAGAAATTACTTTATATGCGCATTAGTAAGCAATCAGGGATTAGTTGGTATCTAATCCTCATGATATATCGATGGCCTAGAATGAAAACCTTGTATCTAAAAAGAAACTTTAATAACTTTTATACGTTATTAGATGGATAAGATTCTATTTGACAATCCTTGAGAGTCAACGAAATTCTTTCTTACGCGTCCTGGACTATATCGACGAAGAAGCAAACCTTCCGGGCTTCTCAGTAACCATAAAATACATCTAATTAGGTATAAAAGTTGATTATTTTTATTTTTGAGATACGAGGTTTTCATTCTAGGCCATCGATATACGTGAGTGTATTGAAATTTAGGTCTACTAATACAGAATTACTGAAAGATTTCGAAGTATATATTTTTTTTTATTATTTAGGTATTTGTTAGTGACGTATATTGTTTTGGTAAATGTCAAGGAGCGTGGTCTCCACGCCGATTCTTTTGAAACTTTGCACTATTACGTATTTTGATGCACTTTACACGAATCCGTTAAAAAAAAAGGTCGCTTTTCACTAGGAAAGAAGTTATGAAACATTTAAGTTCACTGTTATGAAGGTTAGGGAAGACTGCCTTGGACGACTTTTGGGCCATAGAATTCTTTTCATTTCTGCGAGTTGGATTGACTAGGGGTTTTGATGTTTTCTTGAGCGAGCGGAGCGTAGCGGAGCGAGCGGAAACGCATAGCACGTATGCCCAAAAGCGACAATTTACGACCAAGTCAGCTACCACAAGGTGAGTCTAAATTTCAATTACACTTCGTCATTAAGGACTATTGCGCATGCGCGTGTTTACAAATTCGCCGTTAACCCGTCTTTTATAACCTCCATAACAGTGAACTTTAGTGTTTCATAACTTCTTTCCTAGTGAAAAGCGACCTTTTTTTTTAACGGATTCGTGTTTAGTGCATCAAAATACGTTATAGTGCAAAGTTTCAAAAGAATCGGCGTGGAGACCACGCTCCTTGACATTTACCTATTGTTTTTGTCACCTCAAAATCATGTCAATACGAAACAAATATTCAAAATATATACATGGAACTGTGGGTAAATCTATTTAGCGTGTTATCCAAGGGGTTAAGGGAATGCCGCAATCTGAATAATTGAGATAAGTGGGTGAGCCAAGGTGCACACATGTGGCTCGTAAGGTAAATTATCAATATGGAAATATGACACACCACTACTGTTTTAAAGAATTCAATTAATTTATATTTAAGTTTTAATATTGTTTATTCTAATTAAATTGACAGTAAAATAAGTTTAATATCAGTTATGGTGGTTTTGAATGAAAGAAATATGGGAAAATGTCACTACCCACTAGAAAACTCGTTTCACGCTGTCCTACTGCAGAGAGTATCTTTCCCACTAATTTTCCTGACTCCAATCCTTAAAAAATAAATAAATTCAAGCTGTCATTATATACATCGTCATAATCATTTCAAGCCGATATTGTGATTACCGATTCATGCGATCATTCTTCTGCCTTGTCTCCACTTCTATGGAGGTATCACTACGGATCTTAAAGACAAAGTGGAGGGAACGTTCTGGTTACCCGCTGTTTTCAAATGGTGGCTTTCATGTTTTAGCTTTCGCAGAATTAATAGTTACTTAGAATTTTTGCCGATTCTAGACGTATACTATAGCTTAGTATTTTTCATAATCCTAATAATGCCTTCGTGGAATCAAATACAGTCACAATTGAGAAATCCAAGCAATCCTGTTGTTTTTATGGACTTAAGCGTTGGTGCCACGGTAATTATTTTATAGTATTGTTGATTATTTTGTATTTCTCATCAGATTTGAAAGGGATTCCTAAAATCAAAAGCCTTCAAAATGAGTCTATTGTTTAGATAGTAGTCCTAGTTCCTTAGAACTTTTATTCTTCATTCATATTGGATGTAATGCAATATCTAACTGTTCCTTCCTATAGCCCTTTTGTAACCCTATGTGAGCGTAGGTAACTTACTTAAGCTTTGCTGTGCTGTAAAATAACGCTAATGATAAATTCAGTGTTAATTAAACTTGAGTTTTTGTCAGATATAGATAACGTATATACTAGGTGATGCTCAGTACCTTGAATGGTTCATAATTTGTGTTCTTGTTTTTACAATATTATGGTGTTTAATTATTTTTATTAATGGTATTTAGACATAACAGATAGTTACGGGAGGTGTATCCAGTCATTAGCCAGTTGCTAATCCCCGTTTTTCTTTCGAAAGAAATGTCACAATCTGGTAGTGAGAATTGACAACCTTAGGCACAATGTGCTCTGACCACTTTGCCTTAATTTTTAAATTTTCCTTATGAGTGCGTCTGTATAGATATCTATTATTTAATACACCATCAGTTATATATATAAACAAATAAAAAAAAAATAAACTTGAAGTTCCATGGACGTGATTCCAACATATTAGTACAAATTAACCTTAATTAAAAGAACAAATTGCTCAATTAGGAACTTATGGCAAAGCTTATAAGTAAATAATACACAACTTACATGTAATACATTGGCATTATTTTTCATCTGAAAAGCAATTAATACATGTTTTAAGTAGGCAATCATCAAACCAAAATTTCTGCACTCAAGGTATCTTTACAGAAATCTTTCAAAATTCCTATCTTCTTGTTACTCAAATAGTTAACTATCTTTATTTCATCTGAGTTTTATTCCAGAAATTCATTTATCGAAGTTTATTATGTTTTAATAAGTAAATTATACTAGGCAGGAAATTAGCTTTTAAAACTTCTTAAAACATTACACACAGCACACTGCAGTGCTCTTCACTGATTTTTTTCTTTGACAGAATAAAAATTATTTGTCAAAATATACATGTTCATCTATAAGCAAATATCCTGATTTATTTACATGTTTTCTCCATTATTGTATGGGACTTCTACTAAATTTATTAAGTCAAGTATGTGTAACGCATGTTGATTGTACCATTTATTTGTCAAGTGTATACTTTTTATTAGCAGAAAACAGAAAAAATAAATGTTAAATTCTAGTTATTATTCTTTTTTTCAGGAGATAGGGAGGATGATTTTGGAGCTATTTGCTGATGTAGTTCCAAAAACTAGTGAAAATTTTAGACAGCTCTGCACTGGTGAATATAAGAAAGATGGTGTTCCTTTGGGCTACAAGGGCTCCACTTTTCACCGAGTAATTAAAGATTTTATGATACAAGGAGGAGATTTTGTGAATGTAAGATTTTAGATTTGTTATTTTACCCTTTGGATAGCACATTCTAAAATTATCTAGTTTTTAGGAAGGGGTTTAACATTTTTTTACTTAATGAAGAAATAAGGACTGGCGCAATGTGAAATACGCAATACTACTCTTGTGATAAGAAAATTACTCACAGACTGCATGAGACGACATACACTGAACATACCCTCACGAGTTACGTGAAGTCAACAAATAGACTCAATTCTACAAAACAATAGATTATTCGACCTCATTTGATCTAATATAATGTAATGTACATAATAATATATACATAATGTAAATATAATCACAAATACAGGGTGTCCCCTCGAAAAAACGGCCGAACTTCGGTAATCGATGCAGGATGAAAAAAAAAAACAAACCAAAAAAGTCCTTTGGCGTATATCTAGTTTTGTTTGGTTTCTAAGAAAACTAAAACACCATTGTGAAAAGGTCTCCCTATAGTCTAGTGGCTAACGCTTTAGTTTCTCATGCGGGAGATGGTGGGTTTGAATCCCACCAGCGGCAGGAATTTTCTCATCTCACGGCTCGTTGAGAAAATTCCTTGCTGCTCCAGGGATGTCGGCTCTAATGGCCCAGAAGTCGATGCGTCGTTAAAAAAAAACAAAAACAAAAAAACATTGTTAGTATTCCATACCCACCAAATATACCCAGCCCCACCCCCCAAAATTTTTTTCTTATATACGCCCATGTATTAAATAAATAAATAAAAACTCCTTTTAATTAACGTTTATATTATTCTGATTAATATAATAATATTTGCATATCTATTAGACTTGAAAATATTTACTTCATAACCGTGTTATTATACAGTTTATTATCAATGAATGCGTGGAATGATCTTGCGTTTAGTTGAAGGGTCAAAAAATGGGACCTATTATTTCATTATTTTACACAATATCAGAGGCAAACTCACTCCTATATTTTTTGGATGGAGGCGGGGGATTAAAGGAGGTGGAGGTGGATGGTGTAAATAAATAAACAATTTTGATAAATGCCTTATGAAAGACTGCCATTTCATAATTTCTTTTAGTTTTTTTGCGTTTTTCTCAAAAACATTCCAAAAACAAGATATATTCCAAATGACCTTCTTTGTTTTTTTTTTTTTCATCCTGCATTGATTCCTGAATTTTGGCTGTTAATTTTGGGGACACCCTGTATTGTAAACAAATACTAATTCAATATATACTTAGTGTAATATAATAATATATACACAATAATGTAATATAATATCATATACATAATAAATGAAGCCTTTATTGTAGATTCAATATGTACAAAATAATAATAATCAAATAAATAAATAATTCTTTTTCTTAAGCCCCATTTCCATTACTACAAACCGGCCCTGCGACATGTTGCCGGCACAAATCGCAGAATGAAAACCATTTACAACAAGTCGCGGCACATATCGCTATGACAGAAATGTCGCAGACGACCGCGCGACAAAACATGTGTCTGTGACCTGTTGCCTACTAGCCCAGTCAAACGGCGCTCAAAAAGGGGTCAAAGTGAAAAGTTTGTGTAATTGTTTTGATTGCCTTATTCTATGTTTTTTGGGGTGCTGAACACGAATCTGAAGTTGTCCACCAAAACTTTGCTCGGCAAATATGATAATTCATCAAAAAAATCACTAAAATTATGTTTTTTAGTTCTTTTCAGCTTACAACTTTCAAAGCAAGCTATTTCCGCTAAAATTGATTCTGTAGTAAAATGAAGAGGATAAAATTACCTACAATTCATGTCTCTAAACAAAGCTTTGGATTCAATATTTCGAAATGGTTACGCTTGTTAAACTATTCAGCTTCATAAACAGTTCAACCATATCGCAATATTGAATCCATAGCTTTGAAGTAGCACCTCAGTTAGCTGTAGCTTGAAGCTGTGCAGAAAACTTGATTTTTAATTCTTCTACACACACGTCTTCGTTTGCTATCAAAATATGCAACCTGTCTTTGTAGTTCAAGAAATCTGCAAGTTTTTCTTGAAGGTTTGGGATTAAATTCCTCGTCATTGCTTTCCATATAAGTGAAAATTTCATTCACATCCCTCACAATCTCTTCTACATGAGGGCCAACTTTCTTTTCTCCGTTATCTTTGGGCCTACTGCACAGGTTTTTTAAACATTTATCGTGGTACTGACCATCAGCAGCCACCATGTCTGTTATTATGGATCCTCTTGATAATTGCTGCACCCAAAATCATCTCCATGTAGTTGAGCCTGTTTCATAACTGTATGTTTCATATCTATTTCCATCACCTGATGTACCAAATTACGTTTATGATGAGGCAGTCGTTGTTGTGTAATCTTCAGGAATACATGTCCCGCACACAAAGCAACTTCTGTCTAGTGCCTACAGAACCTAACCTAAAACTTGTCTAATCATTACATATGAATAACATATGTTATACCTCGTTCTTGCATCAAATACTTCTGCGACATGTCGCAGAGAGTTGGCCCCTGCGACATGTCGCCGAGACTTGGCAACAAAACTGTGCAACAAGTCTTTGCGCAGAGACTTGTCGGAAAGGAAACGTACCTTTACAAGATTGTAATATAAATGATAAAAACAAAATAAACTAACAAATAAGCATCTACTGGGCCCATCTCTGAGCAAAGGCCTCTCCCAGGTATCATATACATAATACACTTAATATTCACATAATGTAAGGTGTACAACGGCATGGAGTGAAGGACCCACAAATATATAATAACAATAAATTATGTTTACTAAAGTTATTTTTAACTGTCTATTGTCAACTCATGAAATCATATTTTAGGGTGATGGAACAGGAGTTATGAGCATTTATGGAGGTGTAAGCTTTCCCGATGAAAATTTTATTTTAAAACACGATTCCCCAGGTCTATTGTCAATGGTGAGTGTATTCAAACATCTTCTGTTTTCTTTTATATGTGTTAATTAAAAACTCTTTAAATATTTACTTTAGTCTGTGATAGATGCCTTAAATAATGGTCTTTGTAAATTGATATCTCAGATATCTTGATAGAACTAGTTTCGATAACTTCAAGTGAGAAACATTTTAGAGTAATGCAGTATTGGCGATCGGTGCAGAGAAAGGAGGACAGAAACACAATTCTGTGTGATGTTCCTGTTATGGTAAGAGCAGCTGATGTGACACCCTTTGTCGAAAATGTAGTTGGGATACCAAAGCACCAGCTTGGTGCTTCAATGTGTTCCACGTCACCTGGGGGCATCACAATATAAAGGTTAGGCTTGTATGTCTAGTCGATGAAAAGGAATAAAAAAGGGTTCAAATGCTTCAAAGAGCTGTATTGGATCCCTTACCTAGGAACAGCAAAATATGCTGATATTGCATTACTTAGAAATATGAAATGTGTTTATTATTGATGCCCCTGTATAGTATGAATGAAATGTCTTTGAAGAAACCAAAATAATAAATATACAACACATATACGAGGATGAGGTTGTGACCTCGAAAACATTCTGTTGAATAAAAGGAATAAAAAAGTGGAGGTGTTTGACCTGCTTTGCATCCTATTTACTGTTGCTAAATTGTTTAATACTTATTCTTATTTTTTTAGGCTAACAGTGGGAAAGATACAAATGGGTGCCAATTTTTTATAACATGTGCAAAATGCAATTTCTTGGATGGAAAACATGTAGTTTTTGGACGTGTGATTGATGGTCTTCTTGTTATGAGGAAGATAGAAAATGTTCCTACCGGTCCTAATAATAAACCTAAGATTCCTGTTCTTATATCACAATGTGGGCAAATGTAGTGGTTTTAGCCATGGTCTTGTAAATAAATATTTTTTATTTTGTATAACTTTTAATTTCAAACCCCATCAACAAGTTTTATTTATTTATTTTTATTTTACCGTTTACTTGAATAGCTTTTAATTTAACTTTCCAGCTGTTGCGCCCACTGTTGGAACACGGGCGCTGTCGTGTTTATTTTCGTTTTATTGTGTTTTAAACGACTATTTATTTATTTTTTTCTTTACTAATATATTATTTATTTACTTTAGTCATTATTGTAGACAGATATAAGTAATGTAAATAAGCTCATCTAACTTTTAAAACAAATTTATTGCATATATAACTTCATTTATTTTTAAAGAATGACTTAATTTAAAATAAGACTGAAAATTGTAATGTGCATGTACATTAATGTCTGGAACACACTTTAAAAAACAATTTACCATTAAAAAATATTTAAATAAATGTAGAAATATACATGGTAATTAAATGGTAAGAATTTAATTCTTACGATCTATTCAGACAAATCTGTGGTCTGTCCCCTTTTACTGGATTTAAGGCAAATTGGTTCAAGCTTTACATGTTTTTACATGTAAATGTATTACATGTTATTTTGGTGTTTATATTTTTTTGTCGTCAACAAACATGACATCACCCTTTCTTTCTCTTCTGATGTAGTTTTTCCATTGTTGCTTCTTGACTCCTTGGGAATTTTCTAAACAAAAATTGTTTTTATAAAAGAAGTGACAGAATGCTTGCTCTGGGCTGCAAATGTCCATTCATGAGGTGAAATGCAAGATTCTTGTGTTTGTCATGTGGAGCAGTACCTGCGCCTTCAAGCTCTTTGAACGGTTTACAAGTTATAACTGAGGAATGAGTGGAAGGCACTGTAGGCGTGGTAGGGTTTTTCCTTTGAATAACTTAGGTTTGTGGGGACCGTAGGGTTATCCGGAAATTTCTTACAATACAAAATGTTGGCTTCGGTGCACTCAGTGCGCCAGCGCGACTGCTGGAGGGTTAAAAAGTAATCTATTACATTTTAGCACTTTTCAAAGAGGTTGCACTCCTGAGAGAAATTTTAAAAATTTCCTTCAATCCCTCATTATTATTCATTATATACCATAAATAACTCCCATTAACATTTACATATGTGCGTCTGCATGTATGTCTGTTAATACAATTTTTGTTGTGTTTTTTTTACGGCACACCATTGCCTGGGCCATTAGTGCCAACATCCCTGGTGGAGTGAGAAATTTTCTCAACGAGCCGTGAGATGAGAAAATTCCTGCCGCCTGTGGGACTCGAACCCACCTTGTCCCGTATTAGAATCTAAGGTGTTAGCCGCTAGACCATGGGGAGACCCTTTAATACAATATTAGCTATAATTTTGGTTCTTTCGCCATTATACTTGATATATAGCCTTTCCAAAACAAACGATTGGACTTTCAGTCCACCTGACGAGGCGACTTACTCCAGGCACAAATTATTAACCCTAGAACGACACACTGGGGTGTCACACACCCCAGGAATGTTTAAATATTGATTAATTCCTGTGTGTGTAGCTCTATAGCCAAATCCCGCCATGTAAATAACCTTCATTCATAACATAATCGATTCTAATAATTATCTGCCACGTGACAGTCTTTTTTTGCTAATTGTAGTAATCTGAAGCCTTGGGGTATCTCACACCCCAGTGTGTCGTTTGAGTAAGTGTTCAGGGTATCTCACACCCCAGTGTGTCGTTAGTGTAAGTGTTCGACAGCCTACGAGAAGTGGCAGAAGAAAACAAAATAATATACTAAGGCATTTACTTGGAGTTAAGGGGCCTGCTAAGGATATTTCCAGCCCTTCGGAGAGAAGGAACCTCTTATTTTTAAATAACTAAGTGTAAAAACGAAGAAATTCTTAGAAGGTGGGACACGATCAATTCTGTGCAGACATATAAAAAAGATACTGATCAGGTAGAGATCCGGGCATTTATTGGATTGTTTTATATTCAGGAGAGAATAAATCCCGTAAAGTCTCATTAGAAGAGTTTCCTATATAAAAATGGGACATCCTTTATTTCGACTCATCATGCCCATGAATAGGTTCACCTTCTTCTACTACTGCTGGAGATTTGATGATAAACTGACAAGACAAGAGAGGAAGCCTAGTGACAAAATGGCACCTATTAGAGACATATGGGAAATAATTATGAACAATTTTGAAAAATATTATACCCCTTTTGAAATGGTTCTTGTGATAAGCAATTGTTGGCCTTTAGAGGCAAGAAAAACATGAAAGGAGTTCGTTTCGTGAAAGGGAAAAAGATAGAAAGACGAACTTGTGTGCTACTTGCAACAAGCATAGGGCAGCAGTATGCCTGCAGCGTAGTGAGTGACAGAGGTCCCTTCAGGGCCACCACTATGTATTTTATTACTATTTAATTCAAAAAATGTGCATGTTTTATGAATCTTTTACTTAATAATTTTATGTGTTTAAGAGCCATACATATTATTTTGTTATTTAGGAAGAAAATTGATTTTTTTTTTTTATTTTGCAGCTAGTTGGATCGTTAAATTTTACATTATCGAGATTTTTGGGAATACATTTGAACATAATCCATATTGAAATGATTTATTTTTGTTTCCTAGACTACTTAGATATTTTAAAATACATTATAAGCATTGCAGGTCTTATCACTTATATTTTATATCAATTTATATGTTGAGGTGTACCACACCCCAGAGTGTCAGATAAGGTTGACTTTTAGAAGTGTGTCATTCTAGGGTTAATATGCCTATAACACTCAACATGTTTGTTATATTGCTACAAAACTCTGCATACATAATTCTCATCTAATGAGAAAAATGTGTTTTAAAAAAAAACTAAATCACTTAATAAGGAAAGGCAGTTACGTACCAACAGTTGGGCCGTTTTTTTACTTCCTTGCAATGAAACTTGGTACATATCATGCTCAACTGTATGTGTTATAAAAACAAAACAAAATGGGTCCTCTATAATGGGGTTTTCTCTAGGTCAAAATTAAATAAAAATGAGTCAGTTGTTCATTGCAAATAGAGTAATAATATTTATGCTTATTCGATCAAGTATGATGAGGCCTGTTGGATAAACCGAAAAATAGGACCTTCTAACCCCCTCCTCCTGGCTCAAAGGCTACGAGCAGGGGCTTTTGATATTTTCACCTCCTAACTAGTCCAAAGTTAGGAAGTCAAAAATTGTCTTCCAAGCATTTCCCTCTATACCTGTTTTTGAGCATCCATTGCCTGGACTATTATTGGAGTTAATTTTTGGTATTTTATGAGTGGCTTGTAGTAATCATTTTGTCATCCTTGAATGAGTTCAAAATTTTCAGTTATAGTCCATTAATTTATTTTGTATTGTTAAAATTTTTTTTATAAATGTATAAGTTATATCAACATTTTTGGATTCCTGGAAAGGCAGTAAGTGAACTCAAAATTATAAAAAAGACACTTTTATTGAAAAAAAAAACTTACAATAGTGGAAATAAAAAATATACATATATATCACAGTATTGTCTGTTATAGATGCCATTCCATATGTTATTAGATTATCAGATTTCTAACTCTTGATTACCTTCTGATAATGCCTGTAGCTCATATTAATAAAAAAACAACAACAAATTTAATTATGAATGCTCATCTGACAGTACTTATCTTAACCATTTCCTAATTAGACTTTAATATTGAGAAATGGTAAAGAGCTTCCTTATTTAGGGGTCTAAAAAATAGCCCCGAAAAAAGAACTAGACCGTCTGCTTTGAACAATAAATAAGATCCTGGTTTTTGTGTTTGCCTGGATGGAGAGGAGGTCAATAAATACTATGGTTTAGTATGGCCCGCTGACTGGCTCATTCTGAGGTGCCTGAGGTGGAGGTCCTTGCTGTGGTGGTCCGTATTGTGGTGGTGGTGGTCCCTGAGGTGGAGGTCCTTGCTGTGGTGGTCCGTATTGTGGTGGTGGTGGTCCCTGAGATGGAGGTCTTTGCTGTGGTGGTCCGTATTGTGGTGGTGGTGGTGCAGGACCTTGCTGAGGAGGTCTTTGTTGAGGTCTTTGGGGGGGTGGTCCTTGAGGAGGTCCTAATGGTGGTCCTGCTTGCTGTCCTGGAGGTCCATATTGCGGTCTTGGTGCTGGGGGAGGGAATCTTGCCTCTCCTTGATATTGGACGTCTGCGTGGAAGCCAGTCTTCCAGTCAGCAACGTAGCTGACAATTTGTGTCCTGCCATCAGGAAGAACAACCCTATATTCACCCTTGACTTGGTCTCCATCGCTGGCAGCATTGTGACTGTAGTCAGTTCCATAATAGTCATCCTTCACAGCATAGTTGAAGTCATATGGCATTCCTGGGATGTGAACATGACCCTACAAAAAAGGAAACAAAAAGTTATATATGACTGTCATAAATTACAGAAATGTTAAAATTTTATGCATGAGACTAGTTATGTTTCTGTTCCTTAATATTTAGGAATTCATAGAAAAGCATCATGTTAGGATTTTCATCTTAACAAACCTTCTCACAAGTTAAATAGTATTGTAAATACCAAAAATTCTCATAGAACCCCAGTGCCAAAGCTTTTATTCACTAAACCACCATCGCAAGGCCGTAATAATACATTTTAACGCCTAATTATTATTAAAAAAAAAACAAAAAAAAACTATTATTTTTAGATTTCAGTATTGTCTATATTTTTTCCGTTTTGATTTGCAGTTGTTATAATAATGCCAAGCTGTTCTCCAACTAAGGCGTACCTACTATAACTAAGCGTTTATTAGTAAGTATCTGAGAAAGTTTTAGTGTTTGTGAAATAATAATCCAACAAATATCTGGCATGATTAGTTCATAAGTTTCAGGGCCAAGACCATGAAAAATAAGCTCTTTGTACCCTTTCGCTAAGGCAAGGAGGTAGAAGTTTAATCAAGAAAGGTTGGGCAAATTTGTACTCGCTGGAGATGACAGACGTAGTCGTATAATACGTTTTGCGTTATAATTAAAAAAAAAAAAAAAAAAAAAAAAAAAAAAACATTCTTTAACTTCAAAGTATATTTCATCAACAAAATGATTGCTTTAATTTCATGGCTTTCTTCTATATTGTGAAGAACTGACTTTTATTTGTATTGTTGAATAGATGCTTAAGCGGCCCCTACACGGTCAGTAATGTCATTACTATTCAACTCTCGTCATTCCATATCATCATTACAATGTACACCTTACACCGTCATTCCACGGATCATTTTTAATGTCATTACTTTTCTTCAGTATGCATTGTGATCTCCGTGACAGAAGCGTTTTGTTAATAATGGATCCTTGCAAAGTCGCCTGTGTAGCTATAATTGTGACACTAGCCACAAAAAAACACGCGAAACGTTCGTAAAGGCCTTAATATGACACATATCCTTCTAATCGGGGCGTTTCTAAGTGTTCTGGGACCGACGTTATGTGCAAAAAAGTTTACTTTTTATTTGGATAACCATTTTTCGCAAGTACCTTTTGAGATATTACAATAGTCATTTATATGGTTAGAAAAAGGAGTCTTTCTTCTTTCGAAAGATTTCAATGACGTAAAAATCGGATTATCTCTAGGGGAGATATAGAATTTCAAAACGTCACATTACTTTTTCGCTTACAAATTTTTATTCTTTTCCAGACTGGGAAAAATCATTATTTTTTGTTTTCAATATTATTCACCACGTTAGGGTGTCTTCGGGTGCTGATTTTAAATCTGCTATTATTTTTGGTGGAAAAAAATGTATAATACTAGTTTACTTGAAAACGTAAGCATATTTTTGAATATATTTGACGAAATATAAATTATATTTTTATATAATGACTGAGTAATGACGCATTTATGATGTAGCGCTCCCTACACCATCATTACTAATGACAGTATCCCCTCCACTTTCAGTAATGATGAAGCCGAGATCAGAAAATCCGGATTCACATCATTACTGTTCGTCATTCCAACTTTGTCAACCTTACACTATCATTATTAATGTCATTTCGATAAGGTAATGTCATTATTACTGACCGTGAAGGGCCCGCTTTACAGTGCTTTTATTGCAATCGAATGACCAGAAGGTTAAATGCTACGTCAGAGCACTCTAAACTGGATGTACTGTATCTAATCGATCACATGATGCTTCTTCTTACTTTCCAATTCTTCAAAGCAATGTCACTTTCGAGGATTGAGCAAGACCTAGTGGACATTGTGACGCTTTTGAGAAAGAGCGGAGCGTACCGTGTAGCCTTAACGTGGAAAAACATTTACTAAAATCGTTTTTTATATATCAATGTTATCAGGATGAACCGTAACTAGAGAAAAAATATTCTGAAAACGCGTGTTTACATCTTATTATTTTCAAAGGTCTCTGTCCTTTGTTTCTTTCTAGTGACATTTACGACTCTAATGCACCGCCAGAAGTCAATGATGCATCAGCTTCTTTTTCGAGATATCCTTGTTTAATTTAAAATAGACAGGAGTGGCTTAATTATGAAAAAAATACCATAACCACCGAAACAAAAATACTAAACGTATTTTGTTAAGACTGGCAATGAAGTCTATAATGAAAACTAATTATTTCAAGGGCCTATCCATGGGGGAGGATGTGGTCGAACTTGACGAAGAAATATATTTCTCTCGGCAAAGACATATACTAACATAATCTCGGAGGCCGAGAGTGTTAAGGCGTGAGCACTTACCACTCCGTGCCTAGGGTCGTGGGTTCGATTCCCACGATGGGGTGGCTTTTCTTTAGAAAAAAAGAAAATGCATCAGCCCTGTAGATAACCCGTCCTAAAATTCTTAGTTAATAATAATGGACGTTAAGATTTAAATAAATAAAAATAGACTCCTTTTATCAAACGGTAGTACTTTTATTTAATAGTAAAAGATTTTATAATTTGCTTTACTCTATTGTCCCGGTCCTAGGTTGGTTACCGCACTTGGTAAAAACCATGCCAAATGAAGAAAATGCTTTATTTTGTTGAACGCTTCTTTTATGACTATTGTTTTATAATTATTTTCTTTATATTAATGTATTATTTTCTTATATTAAACTATAATAATGCATTTACCAAAAAGCACAAAAATATTGTTTGAAATTTTCCAAACTAAATTTTAAGAATTATAATTTTTTTCTCTGAAAAAGTATGAATGATTTCATCTGTTCAAAATCATAATCTGAATACAGTGTCCAAAGACCTTTGGTGTCCATTTAAAAATAAAATACTGCTTAATATAATGAAAAAGTTGTAAAATAAATATTGCTGCGTCAAATGCTTTACACTGTAAGCATTCAATCGACGCTTCCTGTATTCTAGAATAATATATTCCCAATTTAAATGGCAGTGTTCTACGCGATCTTTATTCACTCGTAACGATGGCCGATCGGCTGACCTCTCTTATGATGAATCGTTGGCGATTGTCCAATGACACGAGAGATTGTACTCCTGATGGTCCTTTATTGTGTTTCCCACGCATCGCCTCATCGCCCCATAAAACACTCGCTCACCGTATAACGAAGCAGGAGTCACGGATTTCGCAAGATTGCCTTAGGGCCTTCATGATCTCCACAATTGAAAGTGTGATCGACCATGTGTAGAAATCATAGACCCGATCTTCAATGAGGATGAACCAAGACGATTGTCATAGAGCAACAGACCGTGGGCATTTGACTTGTGGGATCTCTTTGGAAATCACTTCTATCTTCGCTGCTTATTGCAGCTTGTACATTAAGAATAGTTATTCTTTCATAATCTAACACGAACAAAATTTCTATGAAATCGAGACTATTGGGGTTTCTTTATTTTCTCACAGTCACTTAACACAGGTAATTCTCATTTGGTTACAATTAAATGTCCTATTTCTTTCTAATATTAGTTTCCGATGACTCAAGACGGAGTGCTTTTAATAAATTATTACTTTCTGACAGACGAAATACTGCAGGATCAAAAACTGTCTACTTCCTGCTACTTTGATGAATTTGAAAGGGGACCATTTTGAATACTGAGGAGTTACAAGATTCCTTGACAATTTAAACAGTATTTCAAATAAGAAATTTGAAAAACATGAACAGGTTGAAAGATCGTGACAACTTTTTTATTACTTTTAATGGGGACTATTTGGAATAGAACATTTGTTGAAAATATGTTTTGCTTCTTGTATAGCCACAGTCTTAAAACAAATTGGACATACTATGTGTGCTTTGTAATAACCATACTAAATTTTAAGTAATTATGTGCTTGTTAAGCATTTAGTACAATTAAATCGCATCTTAAACATTGAGTGGTTTAATACATTTAAATTACCAGTAGTTGCGCTCAAATCAATAAAAATAAATATGACGCTTTTGAATAATATTTTTTATTTGAAGCTTAGCTCTTGGACTTAACTAACCCAATAAAAACTTCAGAATAAAATGAGAAAAAAAAGTAAGGGAAGAAGAAAGGGGCAAACTGCGCATGCGTATCTAAACGTAGTCTAACAACATCCTACGAAACAAATGATGTTTTCCCCCCTTTTATATCGGTCATTTGAATGTGCTTATCACATCTTGAAGTAATTTAAGAAAACCTTTTACTCAGTAATAGTTCAGTAAGGAATCGTGCTCACGATTTCGAGTAAATGCTAACTTTCTGGCCCCCGAAGCTACAGCGGTTGCAGCAACTTCTTAGCCTAAGCATTACTTTAGATTATATTGTTTCTATTTGATCCGAAGCTCGTTTAGGTCTGCTGGAACTTCACGATACGAACTTTATGACTTCTGATTTCCAGTTAATTAGGTAGACATGCTGGCATTTTAAAAGGTCTAAGGTATAATTTTGTAATAGGAATCCAGTAATCTTATTTGTACATGATGAGATCATTTTTGTATAGGCGTATGCTAACAAGAGGCGAGGGGCAGCCCCCCCCCTTATATACGCCCATGTTTTAAATGAGCTATAATGGTGAGGACCACAAATTATTAATACAAAAAATCCATTTTTTTAAAATGATAAAACAAACGTTAAATTATTATTATTAAATTTTAACGTCCATTTATTATTGACAGAGAATTTTAGGACGGGTTATCCATAGGTTACCACCCTAGCCAGGATAGGGCTGATGCATTTTCTTTTTTCTAAAGAAAAGCCACCACCCCTAGTGGGAACCAAACCCACGACCCTTTGGCACGGAGTTGTAAGTGCTCACGCCTTAACACTCACGGCCACCGGGCACGTTAAATTCTGAAATGTTGATATATTTGTGTGTATGACTTTTCTTTTTTAGTTTCCCTTTCCTCGAGCGTATTCGAGGTGCATACATCCCTGGCTCTTCATCTATTAATACTAAATATTAAAATATTCTCTTTTTTATTATCTAGAAATAAAGTGAGCAAAGCGAAACAGAAGACAAATTTTAAGAATGTCCAAGAGTGGCTTATCTTAAAAACCCGTGGAAATGAGGCTTGGTGAAGCAAGCCTGCTGCAACTCTTGGGAAGAATAAACCAATTAACAGGGACTAGTCTTGCTTCTGGGTAAGTCTCACAAAACGTATTCGCACAGTTACTGACCCTTGTGGGATAATATATTCCTGAGAAATGGTCAAGACATCCATACCCATAGCTGACCAAATTAGTATTTTCCTATTAGGGAAGAAAGCTCATGCTGCAATATGTATTCATTTCTGACAGATAATGTAATTTTAATTAATAATCTGTATGTTACTCTTTTCAGTGAATTTCCTATCTCCCATATGGATGTGCTGGATTTTTTAATTCCTCTTAAGTCACAAGCCAATCAAACGCAAACAAGTAGTAGCGCATACTTAATTTTGATGCTACTAGGCTTGCATTTACATGTTTTGACAGTTTTCGATGAAACTGTAGAAACCGGGATTTTTGTTTCGGGCGCTCAAAAACGGCAGTCTGACTCGAAACGTTTCTATTCATGTCCAACATCCATGAAAACTAAGATATATCAATTTTGGTTATCTTTAGAGTAGAGGAGGTATAGGGGAAAAAAGTGTATCAACAGAAACGAGCAGTTTCGGAATTTTCGTATACGTTCTTCAATATCTCGAAAATGTTAGTGAAATCCTGGCAAGTTGTCACTTGGAATTGGTCCTCTTTCTATTTTATTTTATTGGATTTTATAGAAACTCTAATTACCAGAGAAGCACGCCAGGCTGTACACTGTTACACCTTTACCGAATGAGATACCGGACTTCGTACATCAGCATGGACAAAATGACTTAATAGATAATAATTGGCAAAAAGCGTTCTATTTGAAGCTTGATCCTATGAGAGCAGTGAACACTTCATAATGGCAAAAGAAGCCTGGAATCCCAGCCTAAAGGAATGTTATTTTTAAAGTTAAGATTTAAACTTTTATTCCAACCGTTATTTTAAAGTAGTTATTTATTATTTGTACTCTCTAATGGAGCTGGGAGCTATTTAAATACAGTAGGGTTCTAATTATAACATGGATCCTAAAAAACTACTATATTGAAATAAATGCGAACAAAAAATTAAATAAAATTATAGACTTAACCGCATTAAAGTACGATTGGATGCATCTATGGGCCTGAGTGGTTCGTATAATCACATTGAATAATCATCTGTAAAATCTGTGGAGTCAGAGGTAAAGTAGAGAAATCCGTAGGCGCATAGACGAGGCCAAGAATGTTGGTAATTTCACAATAGGAGCGGAATTGCTACCAGAATAACAGTAAGGTTATCCTGATGCTTTCAGTCACGTATACAGACTTTGTACAATCGTTGGTCATCTTCTCGTAACACAATCCGACAAATAACAATCACTACAGACATTTTCCCTTCTTTACAACATCCAATCAAACTTGAAATATTCTCAAGAGGAGAAAAGTAGCATGATTGCTCTATGGTCGTCTTCATGATCGTTAATTTTAGTAAAACAATCATCATTTCAAGCTTTCATTTACAGACGTTTGAGGCAATCTTGAAGTATGGATGAAACATTTCGAACCATAGGTAGTTCCTGCCAGGAAAACATTGTTTGGTTGGCAAAATTGACACTTCCCATTACAATTTTGGTAGGTATTTTTACGGGAGCAATCAAATCAAACAAGGGCCATCAATTTCCAATTTGACACATTTAACCGTTTGGGATATAAGTAGAAAAATATTAAAATGTTAGGTCGGGTACTACAAAATGATAGATTAAGTTGAAAATATTTTTTATTGCGTTTGGGAAGTATTTTTTTCTAAATTCAACAGGCATGAGCAGTTTGGGATATTCGTATATTTTGTTACATTTTTTTATATTTATTTTTTTACGGCGTCAAACATCTGGGCTATCAGCGCTAAGCTATGTATACATAAGTTGCCAACCTTTGATAATGCCAATGGCACACGATTTTCCCAGGTGGTCACTCATCCAAGTGTTGGCCACGCCCGACGTTCCTTAAATTCTGTGATTTAAGGGAGTCGGTGTAACTTCGCTATAACCGTTGGCATATCTTGAAAAATTGAATATTTCTCATTGATGAACTCTTTAATTTCCTGCAAAATAGGCTCAAGAGTGATTTTTAACCCAGATCTTTCCATTCTACGCTCAGCTACCTTGCGAGTTAGGCATCACATGCATGGCGTAGCGCTTAATTAATCTTTACCCAGAAGATGATATTGTCTTATAGGTCTCTGGACTCCATGCTAGCATTTAAATTTATTATTCAACTTTTAAATACATAGAACTTTATAAAATTGTTTAATTTTTAAGCTTTAGAGTTAATTCATTTTAATTATTTATTCTTAAGTTTATTATTTTTTTAATGTCTTTAAAATTGTACAGCTTCACCTTCAGGTAAGTAAGATAAGGAAGCTAACTTAACAAGTAAGACAGTATTTCCCTACTGGAATTTACATGCGACCATGGCCGCCTGCTGCCATTGTGAAAGTCGATGGGCCAGAAAACCTCTTCTAGACGTATATTCACAGAGCTATTATGGTCTTTTGATATTATCAGTATTGATAATGGCTCTTGGTTTTTTTTTTCTCATTATTAAGTTAATTTCTTCACAAATTCCACTTCGGTTTGACTACTGTTGTTTTATCGCTTGAGCAAGGGTGTAATTAGTAAGGTAAGATGGAATCACTTCTCCTTTTAAAGTTCTATTTAATTAAAGTTTGGCAATTTATGGCTTTCCGTTTAGGTTTTAATGTGCATCTTCTTTTAGTGTAGCTTTTGAACTATGTCACAACATTAGTGATTGCAGAATGATTTATATCGTTTGTTTTATTTGGCTTCTTTATAGCAGATTACAAAATTGGCTAATGTATTTAATTTTAAATAATTTAAGGCTTAATTTTTTTTTTAATGGCAGGGAATGTATGTAACATTCAAATGATACTTATTTTATTACCCCATAATTCATTTTCTTTTACGTTTCAATTGTTGTTTAATAATCCATTTTACAATGATTCAAGGGGGACAAATTACAAGTAGTTAAACTAATTCCATGGTCTAAATTTGCTTATTTTTTATGTGAAAAGTTGGATTGGATTAAACACCTAATTAGAAAGTTTGATAGTTTTTTTCTTAATTGTCATTACCAGCTTCCATTACCTGATATTTATAAAACGAGAATATAAGATAATTTAATCTTGTTCATTGTTTAAATGTTTATACGCTGTCTAAGGGCATTTAGCAAGAACTTGTTTCGAATACTGAAATTATTGATTTTAATAACGCTCAGAGTATATTTGTTTTAGTCAAGTCATTGAAAATTTCACTGTAGGTTTTCCTTTGTTTTCATTAGATACTGGTGGTAAGCCTGTAGGATTATTTTGTCCAAATTAAAGATTTAAACTTTCATTGCAACAGTAATTTTGAAGTAGGCATTTTATTTTTTAATGCTCAATATAATATAAATACGAATAACTGTTTCCCACAAAAAACGCGATTTTTCCGGAAAGTTTACGTTGAGATACTTGGTGATTTGGTTCTCTGAATGTGAAATAGATTCCAAAAGTATGTAAATGTAGAATACAATTAACAACATTTTGTAGAATAGTAGGTCAAAAGTGTATTCAAAAGTTTCCTTGCATTCCTTTGGAAACGTGCCCTTCATCTTAATGAGTTTGAGACAATGTTTTTTTCATTTTCAGGCGTGGAATATTTATTTTGGAACCATTTGGCACGTAAGTTTTCTTTAATAATATGCTCCAAACAGTGAAAAAAGTATTACTATTATGGATTTTATTCTGTTTGAAGAGGTTTTAAAAACACCAAGAAAAAGAATGCAATATGCAAAAGACCCGAATGTTCCCTTGCGTTAAGTTCTCTTCAGTTTTGGGCACATGGGGTTGGATTGAATGGTCAATCAGTTTAAATTTTTTGAGTCAATGATCTTAAGTTAAGTAATCAAAAATATACTGGTTCCTGATCTCTTCTAATCTATATTATTACTCTTAGATAAAAAGAAACGTGCTTACCAAAAATTATCTAATATAACAATGTTCCAAATAATTTAATTGTAAGCATTTCTTCAAAAGTTTTTTTTTTTATTATGAGACTGGTTTCATACTTTTCTTCACACACATATTTAAATGAGAGTTGTAGAAATTAATTTATTTGAACGCCAGAACCATTTTTTTAAAGTGTATTAATTGTTCAAATTCGCTGGGTCTCTAGTATATAGAAGGTTGCGTTCTCACGTTTTTTTTCCTTTAATTAGGGCATCGCTCTTTAAAGATACTTGCGATAGTACGTCAGGCTGTAGAATAATGATTTAGAAGGTTACGTAAGAGTTGTCACTTCTCTGACCTTTGGCGTGACATAATGAGATTATCGATTTAAATGCAGTGCGAAATAGACACCTTTTGTATTTTCAATTTGTTTCTTAGTTTTGACTAAATGCGTCTGCGAATGAATGATTGGACAGAGCAAGTTTTTTTCTCAACACGATTAAAAGAAAAGGTAATTATAATTTATTCTTACCGGTGATCCAGGTTCATCATAAGATGGAGGCGGTCCATAACCTGGCTTTGGTGGTGCTGGAGGTGCAGGTCCTGATGGAGGCGGTCCGTATCCGGGCCTTGGAGGTGCAGGAGGAGCTGGCCCTGCTGGAGGTGGACCATAGCTTGGCCTTGGGGGTGCTGGAGCAGGTCCTGATGGGGGCGGTCCATAACCGGGCCTTGGAGGTGCGGGAGGAGCTGGTCCAGAGGGAGGTGGTCCATAACCTGGCCTTGGTGGGGCAGGAGGAGAAGGACCTGCTGGAGGCGGTCCATAACTGGGCCTTGGGGGAGCAGGAGCAGGTCCTGATGGGGGTGGTCCGTAACCGGGCCTTGGGGGAGCTGGTCCAGAGGGAGGAGGTCCATAACCTGGCCTTGGAGGTGCAGGAGGAGCTGGACCAGATGGAGGTGGTCCATAACCGGGCCTTGGAGGTGCGGGAGGAGCAGGTCCTGATGGAGGCGGTCCGTAACCAGGCCTTGGAGGGGAGGGAGGAGCTGGTGCTGGTGGGGGTGGTCCATACCCTGGCTGGGGTGGTGCGGGTGGCCTTGTACCTGGAGGAGGCAAGTAACCAGGTCTAGGAGGCGATGGAGGAGAAGGAGGTCTTGGTGCAGGAGGACTTGGCGATGGACCCGAAGGGGGGAAGGGTTGGCTAGGTCGGGGGTAGTTGTAACCACCTCCTACTGGTGGTTCTGCGAAGGCAATCGAGCATAACGCTACTAGGGTAGCACACACCTGCAATAAACAGAAGTTGCAAAATTAGAAACGCATGTAAAATTTCTATATATACATATCTAAGATTTTTCCTTAGATATGTAAGAGATAAATAGTTACTATGAAAACCATGTAATCAACATATTTGACCCAAATCTGCTGATAAAGAAGTAACTCACAGACTTAGGACTGCTGAATGAATGGTTCCTGCAGATGGGAACGAATTCATAGATATTTTAAAAGCCACATTCCGCAAAAAACGTACCACATTATACTGAAAAGACTTGTGTTGAATGTTACGAAAGGTAATATTACACATCAATGTAAGCAATTAACAATGCATTAATATGAAGGGTTAGCAAGAACTTGAAGTCCTGTAGGAGATTTGTTTTTGCCATGATGTATTTGTCTTGAAACACCAAATAATGTAAATCATTGGGAGGAGATCGTTGACCGTAGATGATGCAAGGTAGGGATTGTCGGGGTTCGGTCACTGCTACTTAATAAAACTACATTTTATCATAAAAATGGTTTTATTGTGCCGACGTTTCGGCTTGAACTTCA
This sequence comes from Gonocerus acuteangulatus, assembly GCA_946811695.1. Lineage (NCBI taxonomy): Eukaryota > Metazoa > Arthropoda > Insecta > Hemiptera > Coreidae > Gonocerus > Gonocerus acuteangulatus. The sequence goes on from OX328129.1 coordinate 43,116,869, forward strand.
AGCCTTCATCAGGGCTGTAAAAAACAAGTAGGACGGATGTAATACTGAAATATATATATATATATATATATATATATATATATATATATATATATATGTATATTTCAGTATTGCATCCGTCCTACTTGTTTTTTACAGCCCTGATGAAGGCTTGAAGTTCAAGCCGAAACGTCGGCACAATAAAACCATTTTTATGATAAAATGTAGTTTTATTAAGTAGCAGTGACCGAACCCCGACAATCCCTACCTTGCAAATAATGTAAATGTTTCTTATGGTTTACTTTTGAACGGAAAAGGAGAAGTAGATTTTCATGAATCTTACTGATCCCATGCTATATTGGGAAAGAACCAATTCATGGGTCAGACAGTTTAAGTTTTCCGTTTTCCACGCGAATGATAGGATACGGGGGAAGTAAAAGGTTAAAGGCAGAACTATTTAAGGTAATTTTCTACAAGATGTGTAATTTGATCCTTTCTTATACTCCGAGGTTGGATCTTCTTGAGTAATATCAAGGACAGAAAGTATACATACATAGTACAAGATACAAAGGAATCACGGTAACCGCGTCATTTTGGCGTGTTCCCATATAATGCTGTTCGTTGTTGTGATGGAACATAAATCCAAAATATTTCGCTGTCAAAGGAACAAAACCACAATTTCTGAAACAGCATTTTCTTTGACTATCTGAACTTACACCTGAACCCATGAAGTACTTGATTGAACTTATTAGTTACGTTTCACTTACCAAGATTTATCAACAGTTTTTGGAGAATCTAAGAAAATATATAAAAATACCAAAACTGGTCCTGTCTCTTGATTATACATTTTTTTTTGTAACACTTCCCTTACTTCTAACGTAACCAAAATTTGTTGTTTTTGTTTGCATTAAAGTAGAATATTTAAACAAATTTAGAGCCCGTTCCGTCGTTCTTTGAAACCCAAGACATAAATTCTAGTTTTTCGAAAACGGTGGAATATATGACATTAAACTGATTTCATTCGATTTATCACTTGTAGATGTCTAGAAAAAATGTACCTGACAGTAGATTGAAGCGAAACCATAAGTGCTATGCATTTCACCGCCAGAACAACATGGTTTCCTGGGGGAGGTGGAGAAAATTAAATAGATTTTATGAAAACATTCCTTTGCTCTCAACACTTTGCTTTGAATTTCTGAAATCATATGTATGAATGAGAAACAAACAATAGCTGTTTTAGGGCTTTAGGGGATTTTATGATCGGGTAGCAAATGTTTTGATGCAATTCTCAGACGTAGTGACAATCAACAGTCATGAATTTTAGTCGTAAAAGCACAGAAAGGACTGCAATTAATTTTAGCCACTGTAAAATTACCCAACGTTATTAATATTCAGTGGGAACTGACAATGTTACCGAAAAAGGAAAATAAGCATTCACGAAGGGACCTGACTTGTAAAAACCGTGAGACGAGCCTCCGTGTAACATCCATATCTCCAAATCGTGAGATGGCACCGGACGAGATTTAATAAAATAGCAACCTTTAGATACTTAAATTCAAGTCACGAATAGTGTTTATGTTTAAATTTATTCCAGGCATGCTGGACTGTATGAGTAATAATTTTCAAAACAAAGTTATTGCAACTTTGAATTTTTCATGTATCCACTACTTGAACTATACCTAATTTTATTATTTTAATTCAAATATAAAGTGGAAAGCATTGTGTCTCACTTGAAAAATACAGGGGGAATCATTTTTGTCACATTTCTTGGAGAAAAAACGTTGTTCTGGCATGATTACGGAAATGCCACACTGCACTAACCAACACTTCTCAAAGCTCTCCTAAATTTGCAACGTGGGACTTATAAGATTTGTGTTTCAAAACGTTAACAAGATTCGTGTAAATCAAAAAATACCACCGATTATAGAGGAAGATCTAAAAGACAAGAAGACAACCGTGAAATTGGTTAAAAATCGATTTACAGAGAAAGCTGTTGACATCTGCGAAATATTTAAGAATAATAGATTAATTAGTAAAGGGTATTTGTGAGACTTCGGAGATATATGTCCTTTCTATATTTGTAAAATAAATTATGAAAGTTAATTTTTAAATAGGATAACAAATTTACAAATTCTGCTCGGTTGTAATCGTTACAAATCATTGTCCATGAATATCTGTAAGTATGTAGTCATCGGAAAAAATTATTTTGAATCTATAAAAATTTGTATGAATTTGAATATCAAAATGCACTAATTTTGCATCTATTTCCGCTGTGCATGACAGTTGGGATTTTTTTCTTAAAGGAGAACTATGTAACAGCGGGGGAAGATGTTACGTTACTCTTTGACGTACTGATATAATGGAGACTAATTGTTGAACCGCAGTCGACAAAAACATTTTTTTTTTTTCACGGGTTCGCTTTTACTTTCGAAGTCTCGCGACTTGACCTGCATTATTCATTCGAAGTAGACACGGCATGACGTCTCATCTTCTTCCCGGAATATGTCTGTAACCGCTTGTCTGGATTTTTAACCCACATATCTCTTTGCCTAATACCTCTTTGGATTTATTTGGATGAAATTGAATATTTATGGCCGAAAACGGTGGCAAAATCATTCTTTTTTATTCTGGTATACATATATTATTTTATTGGTAAAAGATTATTCCCGAATATAGCAGAAATGTTTGTATTAAATTCAGGAAATAGGAATGGAAAGATCTGAAGTCTTAGTAGGGTTCTGATGCTGAAAGTCATTTCAATATTTGAAGCTGTTGCCAGAATTTAGATCATTTTCTATTAATGAATATAGAAGTTTCCTGTCAGGAATTTTAAAGCAAATTGCGGAAAGCAATCAGTTAGCTATATTCAGATTATGTACAGTCAAAGTGACGCTGAATCTTATTCTGTAGTAAATGTAAAATAAATTGTAAAAGTGATAATTTAATTTTGAGTATCTAACCGACAAAGGTGGTTCAACGGATCGAATTTTTGATCTAATTTTAGGCTCCAGCTGGACTCAGGTAGTTTTCATTACGAACGTAGATCTTTAGGGAAGATGGAAGAGTTCTTTGAAATCTTTGTCCCAATATATCTAATTGAGATCCACAATATAGGATAGATATGTATGTATTGATCTTAGAAAGTATTCAAATGTTTATGGGAGAAATATCTCGGAATCGCAATTAGTAATTGTATGGTTGTTTGCATACCAGCTGGTATGTTATTTACCCGGGGAATTTCTTTCATCAGAGCATCATCATCACGATTGCTCGACGCCTGTAGGTCATCCTAAACTCGGATCGGCAATTTATCTTACAGCATGGACTGATCTTTTAAGGCTGTAAATTATCTTGATTCCCGATTTTAGCTTTGCTAAAATGCACAGTAATCTTCGTGTCCTATTCAATTACTGGCGTTACTACTGTTGCAATCTATTGAAGGAGATTTTTTCGAAGACTCACGCCTTCCAAGATTTCGATTTAGGATTAAGATGGGGATCAGAAGAAGTTTGATTTTTGTAAGAGGAATTTCAGCCTTGTTCATTAGCAAATTAGGCCAATGTTACAAGTGGGGATATCTAAGTGTTTTCTTTTTGTTGTTTGGGCTCTGGTCTTTGCGGAAAGCGTTCAGTTGTCAAAATAAATAAAAATAAACCGCAGGAAATTGAAGAAAGTCTTATATTCGCGTTGTATGCTTAGAAATTTAACTTGGTTGTAATATTATAAATCTATGCCAAAGATCATCTTCCTGTTCTTCGGCCTGGGTTAATGTGGAGGCATAACTTCAATTTGTAAAGATTAGTAAGAATTTGAATATCAAAATGCTATAAATTTGCAAAGCTGGACTCATATGACAATTACAATTTTAGTGTGTTTCTTTCCTACTTAATGGGGAAAAACCCGCTTGTAATGCCAATCCGATGATGCCATCCGCCACTTAAACTGAGACGATGATAAAATAAACAAGTTTTGTTCTTAAAACGAATAATCCAAGACGGCGGCAGAGGTCAATAATTTGGAGACAAGGTATATTTTAGGGTTCAGTTCAGAGCCTCCTGACTTCGAGTTTCATCATTCCGAGATCGACCGTCCGGGGTCAACCAACTCCTTAAAGGTATTTAGAGTGGACGATTTGGGAAGACTTCTTCTAGTTTTATGTGTACAGGTTTGATGTTCCGCTTAATCCATTTTGTGGCCCTAAACTTGATCTGATATAAAAATGCTAAGAGAAAACGTAGAAGGGCTTCATATATATTCTCCTAGCGTGCGTTCAAAAATGAATCCCGCGTCTATGCAAATAATATTTAAGGGTGTAAAAAGAGGGGGGGGGGAAGTAGTACTAATCGAATTCCTTTATCTTCAAAATCGTCATAAGTCCAACGTACTTTTTCAACAACTTACTGAGGGAAATTTGGTTGATTTTTAATTCAAAATAAAAATTCCCTATGAGGCTTTTATGAAGTCTATTTTGAGGTAGCATTGAGGTATTTGCGATTAATCGTCTTCTTGAGGTTTAAATACACTTTTTTTTAATTTATAATATCTGGATATCTTGGTTTAAAATGTATATTACGTGCGTTTGGACTCTTAAAACATGCCATGACATTAAAATTGTTCCATCTAGAGCCTCGTATGGCTTTTTACTGAATTGACAATGATTTAAGTGAAAGGTACGTATAGACTTGAGAGCTTTAAGTGTAGCAATAGTTAGAATGTATAAGATTTGCCCTATCACAAATATTTGCAAGAGATTTATGCAATTTCATGAATTACTCGAAGAAGACAGGATAGACAGGCAGTTGCTAGAACCAAAGTCACGACATTGTAGAGTGTTGTCCGACACTCATATAGCTAGGACCCTTGACATTTATGCCTTTCTGTTCAACACGCGAGGGCTTCCAGCAGATCGGGTAATCTCTTATCAATTCCTCTGTAATTAACAATACGACCTTCGAACAATCCCTTTATTTGCCGTCGCTGAATTAATATCTCCGTGGCAATTATAAAGTGCTGATAGTCGTACAAATTCCTTCAATTCAATTGTGGTTACTCATTCACTGTTTTGTTCGATGACATTTTCTTCGGTAGGATTTGAATAGAGTCTAATAATATCCCAAATCTTTGGTGTTTAGAAAAATTAACCCTGCTTTAGACTCCCTTTTACCGCTTTCCGAATAAATGTATTGAGCTTGCACACATGAAAGAATTTGTCGTTAATCACAAAAATTGGTCCACCGGGAGGGGCGGGGTTTACTCCGTACCCAGATTGCTAACAACTTTTACTTCCTAAGCGACAAGTAAGCTAACCACCAAAACTACAAAGAGCCTAGTATGTCTACATTGCTGTACGCTACTTGTTCACCAACGTCTAAACGAATACTTCTCACTTATAAGAAAGCCAGCTTAGTGAGACTGACAAGTGCTAAGCTTCTTTAAAAGAGGCCTAAGATACGAGAACACTTTGCCCATTAATCTGCAGGGACTTGGGAGTATTTTACGTCCCATAAAATAAGCTATTAAGTCCTTTATTACGTTTCCCACCCAGAATTCAGATTCTTGCAAGACCGAATATCAGGAGCCACATAAGTACTCATCTCGTCTAAGGGATTCATCATTTCATAACATATTATTTATGTAATATTACGTGACGTGTGGAAATTAATTATCGTCTATCGTTCGTCGCAGGAAAAAAAATCCAGGAAACGTCTAAACTCTTAACACAGCAATTAATGTCATATAACTGGCTATAATGAAAAGTTACATAATTGTAGAAAGCTTCTGGAAACATAACGATGTATTTGAGTCCATAAAACCAAAAGTAATAGAAAAAGGTTTTTTTAAAACCTTTTTGGGGATACTTTAGCTTATAAAAACATGAAGTTTGTAGTAAAGACTTTACCCAAAATGAAAGAATAAGAGAGGACTAGAAGAGTACTCTTGAGAAACGGGAGCTGAAGTGTGTCGGCCATGAATGCGGAATGGAAGGAGACGGAGGGCCAAGGAGTAACATGGAGTCAAGACGAACTGGAAAAAGACCAAGAGGACTACCCCGCTTGTTATATGAAGACTATATCTCCACACTTTGGTAGGCCCGTGGAAAACCTTAAGCAACCATGAAGGCGCACGGTTGGGACGGAGATACAATCGCATACGGGGTACAATCGCAAGAGGCTCCCCCATGCTGGAAGCCACACGAGGAAGAGGAACAAGAAGAATAAGTCTTTTGAACTCTTTGATAGAATTCATTAAAGCTTTTACTGCCTTGTTCCCTATTTTGGACGAATGTCCCAACAAACACTTCAGGCATAGGATTATGGGTTCGATTCTCAATAGGTGTGGTGGCTTTTCCTGCGAAGAAAAGTATGGGTTAACGTCCATCCTTTCTGTAAAAGGCATAACCCGTCTAAAAATAATCTGCGTTATTTATAAAGGGTCGTTAAAATTAATAAAATGAGCAAACACCTCTTGAACAGGCTGCTTGTTCGGTAGAAGATAGAAAGGTGCTTCGCTAAAATTTTACGAACTTCCCATTACCTAATGGATACGAACAAAGGTGCTGCAATAGTGCACCACTTACATCATTCGGAGGACGTAACTTCATGAAGTGCGAACTTCACGAATCTATTACAGTTCCTTCAATACCCTCTAGTCCTTCTTCTTATCCACGAAATGTCGTGAGTGATTGTTTCTTGGTAATTGGCGTAATTAAATACGACTTTTTGACTAATTACGATCCATAATCTTGTTCCACTAAATAATAAATCACAAAGTTACATAACACTTGCGCTTTCGGTGGCCTATGTTAGTTTTTTCGTATACTCCTACATATATAAATTATGTAGATCCCAAACGGATAACAAAGAAAAAAAACATCATATATTTAGCTTATAATATTTCAGTTGTTTTGAAAAGGCTTAGGATTAGCAATTCGTTTCCCACGGACTCCTTTTTAATGCAAAGTAAAAATTGGCCTCCTACCTGAATTCCAACCACCATTTTTTTTAGGCTGAACATTGTACCAGTCCCCCAACACAACAGACCAAAAAAGGGCGACTCCAAAGAAGAGTACGCCGAAATTTCTAGGGTGAAAACACCACATTTTTCTACAAAACACTTTATGTCCTCTCGCGTGCCTACAATTGTGTTTGTATGACCAAAAAAACTTGGGTGATTTTTGCATTTTACTTGTGACTCTTAATTACAGAAACCTGACAACACTGTTTTCACATCTAATGGTCTAGTAACTCTACTCATCAGTTGTATTATATGGCCAACTATCATCGTTGAGTGAATGTAATAATCATTTTTTTTATTGTTGTTTTAATTATTCGAGGTTTATTGTGTATTATTTTTTTTCTAAGATATTCAATGCATTTTGAAATTTATATTCTTTACCCCATATTTTTGAACAATAGAATAAATTTTTATATCTACATTAAACGAACAGATTAAAACCTTATGTGGCATAAAAAAACGAAAAATAATCATAAGTATCCGTTTTTAAAACGGGCTATTGTCGCTATATATTTATAGAATTAGGAAGGATTTATAATTCTCATCGTCACTATATTTCGGGGTCAACCTCTTAAAAGCGATATTATTTGATTTTTAGGTACAAACAATATTTTGGGTACTTGTGTGGTGGGTAACATAATTTTTAATGAGAGTTAAGCCTCTTGAAACATAGAGTTTCGTGTATTTAATGTAAAGCTTTACCTTTGAAAGATCTTTATCTACTGCAATTATTGGGGAGCTATATGCTTATACATTCCAAAAAAAAAAAAAAAATAAATAAAAAATAAATATATGTATATATTCCCCAGTAAGAAGTAAAAGAATTATGGGAAAAAGAGAAACGAGATTTGACATTGCTGTTTCTGGAAATAGAAGAGAGAATATGTTTTCGTCCATTGACTGTCCATAAATAGGAATGCGTTGCTTTCGAATGCTGCAACAACTTTTGGGCCAAAAATAAACGGGGAATATTATTCGTATCAACAGAAAAAGACGATGATACCCTATTTGAGTAGTAAATAGACTATTTTATTTTAGGACATTTCGTCTCTCCCTGAACCTATTAAGAATTTCGGAATTACTGACAAGTAATGCTTCATAGAACAAGTCACGAAGAAACCGATCGCACAAATTTACATATATATATATATATATATATATATATATATATATATATATATATATATATATATATATACACATTATTTGTCTATTTGTGCTGGATCGTCTACAAAAATAGTCTGCTATTGATGAAATATGACTCAAAATCCTTAATCTAAAACGAAATATGTTTTGGTCGTTTCTCGTCGTTGACTTGCCCGAACATTAAAAATCAGTTTCGCAGTGCTTACGGGTTGACATAATTCTTATAGGTATTTTGTGGCGGTGAATCGAATGAAACCTGATGTAAGGCGACATCTTTAAATATTTTTGAGAAAAATGGAAACAAATAGAATTTTGGCTTTGGGTAGAGGAATTGAGTGGATTCTTTGTGAGTTTCACCCATATAAGATGTATGCATTTTAAGTATATTATAAATTATAAATTTTGGTGGAGAAGAGAAAGAGTAAAAATAAAAAAACGCCCCTTATTTTCAATTTTTTCAATCAAAACGTCTCTTGTCCAGCTTTGAGTTTCAGATCGTCTCTTGTCCAAACTAAAATGTGTAACAACTTAAAAATATATATGGTGTCATCATTATTTTTTGATGTTATAAAATTCTAGAAATCAACAAAATTATTTCAAAGAAAAAATTGAAGAGATTCTTGACCACTGTGACATTTTTATGGTTTTCCAAAACTTTTTCAAAATGGACGTTTTGAAATTCAACTCCTCATATATAAGTATACATAAATACCGGAACCACTGTTATTTTTGTGATCAATGGGTTCTGAAAAATGGGGCTTTCTAGTTGTCACTTCCGGTCAACGTCATAAGCGGACTCCCTTATAAAAAATTATAAACAGAAAGGAGTTTTAGAAATTTCATATATATCGAAATACGCGTTATATGATGCCATGATATTATACCATTTCACGACCTGGGGCGACGGAATTTTTTTAGTTTTCTCAACCGTAAATCGTAAATAAGTTTATTTCCAGTTAGACCCAAAACCTTTTGACCTTTTGTTGTTTTGTATAACATTCGTTTTTATACAGAATAAAAATATGCACAATTTAATTTTTACCATATTTCATGTGGGAAAGTTGTGGCGCGATTTTTAACAAGAAAATAATATGCAAAGTGTGTGCAACGTCTGAATGCTGAGAACCTGCGAGATTAACGCTGCAATTCCTCATTGTCGGCCAAAATGGATGTATTACTCGACAAAAGATATGGAAGAATGGGCTATAATAATTAATGTCTTGCAAATTTTCAAAACAAAGCAATCATGGTTCACGAAAGTTCATATTGTGAAAGTTTGAGATTGGATAAACATTTTCGTTTAATTGTTCGAAAAAAGTGAATTATTACCTTTATGAGAAATAAATCAAGTTAAACATTAGTTCGGTTCTTAAATGAAAAGTTCAAAATTGGTAAAATTATTTACGAATTAAATCAAGAAAAAATTCTTTTAACCAAAAAATGAAATATTTAAGCACAAAATAAATATATTCATCAGTTATTCAACAAATTTCTCAATATAGACTGTCTAATTCAGGATTGCGTCTTATGAACGTCCCCAATTTTTACGTAAATATTTTTTTTTATATATATATTTTTTTTTGTTGACTGAGAGCATATTTTAGCATAAATTTGCTTTAGCGGTGACTAAACTGAAAAAAAACTTAACAAAAAAGCGTTACAAGGGGTGGCCAAGTACATAAAAGAAGACTTTTTGTTATACAGTACATTACATAGGTTTGTCGGGTGGTGCATATTTATGTTTCTGAATTTGAGCAGAAGGCTCTAAACTAATTTTGCCTTTTTATTTTGGAATTATGTGCACTGAAGATTAGTCAATCCTGTCAAAAGCAGTTTTATATATTACATATTATTCAGGGTGATTTCAATTTCAGATGATTTAAAAAATTAATTGCACTTTTTCCTGTCTGTCGACGAGAGATTAAAGTAGTAAAAGTGAACCGTTTATTATTAATTCAATTTGAATAACACATATTTATGAGACTTGCAAATTTTGTGCATTAGCGTTTTAAACTTTTATGACATTTATGTACATATTATGAGTTTATTACTTTTTTTAAGCGTTGTCGTTTACTTGTGCCCTAGTTTTCGATGCACGCCCCTCCTGTATTATCTTATGGTTGATCAACAAGCAGCCGACAAAGAAATAATCATACCGCTAGGGAAGGAACCCAACTCCTCCATATATATAAATATATATATATAAATCAGTCCCATAACAGGCCACAAAGGCCCAGAAAGGCAGATACTGTAGAGGTATCTGATTCTTGACCATACGGCACACTAGGGAGATAGTGTGGTCAACACTATGCTCCGGCCGCCTGATTTTCCCCTTGGCTCCTTCGACTGCACTAGTCATTAGCAGCCAAGGTACCCATTATTAATTAAATTAATTAAAGGCTGGGTGAGCCTAGGGACGATCTGGGACCCCAAATCCAACCCTCGAACGGCAGCACTAGAAGAAAAAATCTTTAGTGCGCGCTCGGGTTTTGAACCTGGTCCTCCAGTTCATTAGTCGAGTGCTCTACCACTGAGCTAACCTCGTCCCCCATATATATATATATATATATATATATATATATATATATATATATATATATATATATATATATTTTCACTGGTGCAATTTATAAATTAGATATTTATTACAGTTTCTAATGTCACCGGTATGTACATGAATTTATTTGTTGACACAGAGTGGGTTACTCACCTCGCTTCCTTCCAAGTTTACACATCGTGTAAACTTTATGACCAGACAAACCATTGTGTCGCTATAAATAACTTTTGAGTTTAATCCTTAATACTAATTATGGTCATAAATATTAATTAGTATACATTTTATGATATCTATTGACTAAAATAAGATCTTATAATTTTTAGAGTCCTGCTGTTAATCTTTCTCTCCGAATACGACGCTCTACATCTAGTTTGAGAAAGTGTTTTTCTTCTCTTTTATTACAGTAATAAAAGTATGCCGGCTCATTACACTTTGATTGTCACTGATAAGCGTTACTCCAACATGCGACGTGTTAAACCTTATCCTTATTGGAACAGTTGGAATGATTCTCTGGCCTACCATTAAAAAAGGTGATAAATTATAATTAGTTAAGTAGTAACTTTATATATATATATATATATATATATATATATATATATATATGTACACGCATATTTGAACCATTGTTTTTTTCTGCCATGACCTATGAGTTATGAAACGATATAATTTTTTATTTACAAATCAAGGAAGTGGTCCTTCTGCACAGTTACAGACAGTAAGAAACTTGTATCAGTTGATATATTTTAAAATTTTCCCCGTTTTTTTGTTCAATTTAAGAATAACTTCGCGAATATCAATTTTGGCTGTTCCACCTACTAAGGACGTCTTTTATCAATTTGCCATTCAAATGCTTATTTAAATTCAGAACAAAAATTGGTTTGAGAACTTTTAAGCACATTCCGGAGCAATGGAAATAATTCATCGATCCTTCCTAGTATATACCGAAATTTGATCCGGCAAAATTTAAAACAAAAAAATGGTTATTATAAAGCCTTCACTTGCAGAATCACACATCTGGCTAACAGAGCTCTGAGGAGGTTAATTTTCATTGCTTGAATATTTTGATATTTTTGAGTTCAGATTTCGATCACTGAATATCTATGAAATTATTAAAACTTATTTTACAGCTCTATGTCTGATAAGTTGTCAAATGATATGAATGCACTAACTTAATGAAGCATGTTTAATCACATTTTTTTTATTTTCTGAGATCCTTTTATTAAAATCTTTAAATAAAGCAACGAAAATTCAATCCAATAGAATACGAACTGCTATCAGCCGTTATCACAAGTCTAGTTCAGCCGATGCATGATTCATGAAGGTTTTACGAACACAGAACTCGCGTTATCACAAGAAAACGGCACGGCAAACACGTTCAACAGCAGGACTCCCCCTAGTTCGGTCGTAGCTGTAGTTTTTGTTGGAACACTCTGTTTGTTTGTGATTTGTGCTCACCTTCCACATGATGGTGCTATTGAAGAGGATGATGGACTGTGCTCTAGGGATGGACAATTGTACCTTATATAGTAGCGAGTGAGGGGAGGGGCTCCCCACTCTCCGCTAAACCTAATACACCAGCTCCTGTGCATCCCGTAACGTCCCGAGCCAGATCACTTTTACACAACTTATCACACCTTTCATAGGCCCAGCTGATTTTAAGATAGTACAGTCGATCCCTCACGTTTCCTCCGGCTAACGAAGAAAATCTGTATACTAAGGTAGGTTCGAGTAGGTTTTCTTTAGTGCAAACTATCTGTCAAGTAGTAGTGTCCACTCTGATGTCCAAACGGCAATGATGACATGTCGGACTCACAGGAACTTCTTCATCTTAGCGCGTTTCCGATCTTATCGCTTGTGTCATTTGTAAAGCTTAGAATAGAGAAAGCAAATTTTTGGTTTTGAATATTCAAAAAGCTTCGTTCGAATATACGAAACTAAAAACTTCAAAATATTAAACACTTATTTCTCCAAACGTGACCATCCCATTACTTCAGAAACGTTTTTTTTTAGGAGATTAGGCTTTCGAATGGTTACTGTCGATACACAACGCTTTCACAACCGTTTTAGGGATATTTAAGAAAATATACGAAAATCATAAAACAGCTAGCTCATCCCTGTTCATAAAAATATTTTTTGAATCAAATACTTCCCTTACTCCAAATGTAACCAAAATTTAAATATCTCAGTTTGAATGAATTTCAAACCTATAGAAACTACTAGCTGAATGCCCGTGCTTCGCCGCGGCAGATAAGCAGTTTTTTTATTGCGTTAAATAATGTATCATCAAAATAAACGCTGCTACATAAGTTCGTGCAATTTATTATAGCACGATTCCCGTCATACTACATGTTATACATCAATTGATAAGTAATCAAAGTATAATGTTCTTGACACTGGGCCGCCCTGGACCAGTGTCAAGAAACAGATAACCTAGAGATAACCCGGTATCTATAGGTTACCAGGGGAGTGTCCATACAAAATGTCAAATTCCTCTGTTGAGTGGTTTCGGCTGGGCGATGATAGTCTGTAAGTCAGTGAGTGAGTGAGTGGTATTTGAAAAATATATAGTAGATTTCAACTGAATCCAACGATTTTAAGTACCTAAACCGAAAATTAGTTATAACAACTAGTTTTATCCACTTTGCACGGTTGCAGATTGAAAATGATTTTATTCATTTCCCTAAGTTAGAGAACCTATAAAGGCTTCTAGGTATAAGAGTACCTAGAAGTCTACAAACGAAAACCCGTAAGCCCTACGAATGTTGAACCAATAGCTCTCAAATCCATTTTTGTTTTTAAACCAAATTTGATACTCTTTTTTAACCAAGTTTATCACTGCCAATGACCTAAAAGGGTAGAGGCAGAATACTTTAAAAAAAAAAAAAAAATAAATAAAATAAACCAAATTTGAGATTTTTGCTATGATTTTGGAAGGATTGACGGACCTAAAATGTTTTACGCTAGACTTTTTCTTGTGAAAATATTATTTTATAATATTAAAATATGTAAAATAATTCAATTTTAAATAAAAATATACCCATTTAAATTATAAAATATACGTCCTAGCTTATAATTAATTTTGTTTTAAATTAATTTATTTATGAGCCCCAGCAACTAAGGCGATTTGGTCATTACAAATATACTCATACGTTTCCAGTTATAATTAAACAAATACATAGTAAACTTACTTGAAACCCAAAAGATGTTTAGAAATTTGATATTATTTAAACTAACATAATGTGATATTACTCGTATTTTAAAATATATAAATTGTCATTATGAAGTTTATGTATATATGTTATTATATATTTACTTTTAACTTTTATTAAGAGTTTGTTATTTTTTTACAGATGGATTGAAGATGAAACGGTAGTTTTTAAATAAATCTATGGCGGAGAAATACGTTGTCCACTATTATTCAATAATAATGGTAATTTACTAAAAAAAAAAAAAAAAAAAAAAAATTAAATTAAACCAAGGTTGTATATGCTGAAAGCCTGATCTGTATAAGATTGGTGACAGCGAAAAAAGTCGATCAAACAACTCATATAATTTTCTTGAAGGAATTATCGTGGTAAAAATATAAATTTTACATTCCTTGGCCAGAAAGTTAAGAATATCTTGACTAATTTATGTGGATTACGCCCGGCAAGTCACAGGTTAGAGTTAAGTGCTCCTGTCAGATTCTTAAATGGCTACCTTGTCTAACAGCCGACCGGTATTGTAGACAACTCGGCATTTGAGGCGGCGCTTCTCTAAATTAATATATATATATATATATACACACAGACACACACACACATTTATTTGTATATATTTTACCATCACAGTTTGTAAGTGATTAAAATTGTATTCAGTAATATTGTAATTAATTGTAAGTTTAATAAATACAGGTCAAGTATGTAAGCATAATAAAAAAAGCTATTATTGATATTATGTTATGCTTAATATGCAGAAAAATCCAGTCCAATCTATAAACGTTTTAACTGTCAAGCAGATCCACCAGCAATAGTAGGGTATGGAAGTTTAACCATGATGTCTTCAAGATCAATAACATACACATTTTCATCTTCTCTCGTAAACTTGTTACTTAAAGTTTGTTTTTTCTTAAACATTGGGAATTTAATGCCACAGATCTCTGCGACTAAATATGTAATAGTATTTTTAACAAGTATAAAATTTTCTTTTTCCAAACCATATTTTTTCAAATTGTTGCTGGTCATCGACTTAACTCACGACATTTATCAGACAGATCAACGTCCTCTCCAGAAGAAATTTCGTTGCCACTATCAGAATCTGAACTGTAATTAGAATAATTTTCTTTTTATTTACCACTTTTTTAGGAAGGGTTTTATTTGTATGTGGTGTCTTACTTCAATGGGTGGTGCTTTCGTTTTTTTATCCCCCTTCAATAATTAGCTTTTCAGGAATATCTGTCAGGATACGAGGTTTCCCTTTAGGCCGGCCCCTATTTGACAGTTTCCTTGCCTGCGCTTTTCGATGAGGTCTTACATCTACAGGTGTAACGATAAGAGGCGATACTACACTGAGGATTGATAAAGTCAGTTTGAACTTATTTCATTTATTATTTTTTAAATTCTTTTGACAATTGAAGCAACCAATATTAATTATTTTTAAAAAAAATTGAAGCAGAAGAACATAAAAGTTGAATTATGAAAAATTACGCAAGTGTGTTGTACCTTTGACCTGGTCAAAGGAACAACAACTAGTCGTGGTCAGAGGTACAACACCCTGGTAGTGCAAATTAAAAAGCATGCTAAAAATATTAGGGTTAAGATAAATCAATTTCAGAAGCTACACCGCGTTTCTTATTGTAATAGCTACTTTGTAAAATGATTTCCATCTAAAAAAGACAAAATACAAAAAATATTATGAGGTAAAACGTCATCAATAAATAACTTACATTTTTAAGATAGAAATGGATAAGTATTTTTTGACTTGAATAATCCAAAAGTTGGTTACACAAGCCGACTAGTGAAGGAGCTAAACACTAATTATACCAAAATTTATAAAATGTTGCTATATGCCGTCACAGCCACGGTGGTCAAATGTACAATATGGTCAGAGGGACAACACCTTCCCCTATATATATATATATATATATATATATATATATATATATGTAAATATATGGGTTCTAAAACGTGAAATTTTGTAGTAGGAACTCATCATGAGATCAACCTCAGTGGTTTCCTCCGTATGGGGGAAGGGAGGTAACGCGCTGAAGTACTATCACGGGACTTGCTTTAGCCGCTCATTTTTTACATTTTACTGTTTGCTCTTTCAGTATGCACATTTGTTTCTACTATTCGAATTCTGCATGGTGGCTTAGACTACTGTTTTCGCGTTACTTTGAGCCCGCATTTCCGTTCCCGGTTAGCTAGGTCAAGAATGAAGCATGTTCCATGCTCAAACGTCTTACTGAGTAGGAGTGCTGATGATCGAAAAGTGATGAGACGAATTACGAAGTAAGTGGCAATCAGATTTCACAACACTGAATCTTACTTAAGACTTATGCGTCTTATGACATTTAGTATTTTACGGTTTCTCTAAAAATCTCAAGAATTTCCTGAATTGGATTTAATAAATATTTTCTAATAGTTTTATTCTAATTTTATGGGAAACAAAATATTTTTATTGGTTGTAAAACTTTATGATACAATGTTCGAAAATCTATAATCAATGTTGAGTAGGATTAAATTTTTGTTATCTTTTATTTATTTATTTAGAGGCATAATACATTCTATAGTATATGTATTACGTAATTTGATACTTGGAGTTTGACAACCGCTTAGGTGGTCGCCAGTTTGCAGCCGAATACCTTCCTTACTATGAAAGGATTCTATAGTAAAACAAAAAAAGATGTGGAAATATATGAAAATATTTTTATTCTCAGTTCAAGATTAAAAAATGTCTGATTCGTTGGAATTGCATCATCTTAGCGATTTTTTATGCGATATGTATCCCTAGCAAGGTTTGGAAAGTTTATTATAACAACTTTTAATAATTTGCACTAAAAAGCTTTGCTATTTTTAGTGGAATCTTATATATACAGGGTGTGTAACAATGGCCAAACCCCGGGAATCGTAGCAGGATGAACAAAGAAATAAAAACATAAACTATTTTGGCATATATTTTTGGTTCTTATCCCCCTCAACTCGCCCGCCCACCACCACCCAACATCCTTTAATACCCCCAACCTAAAAGTAGAGAAGTGAGTATGCCTCTGAAATAATAAAAGAATAGGTGCCCATATTTTGACCCCTCGACTTAACGCAAATTCTTTCCAAGCATTCCTCGGCATTGAACTGTCGTTGATCATTTGGCTGGAAGCTGGTTCCAACTCGACGATTGTCCAGCTCACTACGGGAGCGGGGGCGCGATGGCATTGGATAGGAGGTGGTGAGCCGGTAACTTGGCCGGCTCGATCTCCGGAACACATTCCCTTGGATGTCTTCTCTTGGGAACGTGGTTTTGAGCGACATTCGCGCAAAAAAAAAAAAAAAAATCGGAATGTTTGCGTTTTCGAGTTCATATGGATACAGGTACTCGTTTTATAGGTTTCTCAAGGTGGATATCTGTAACAGTCGAGAAACATTGAAACACCTACTTTTCCAAATTAATGTTCAATTTGGGTATTCGACGATAGATTCAGTTGAAGCTATTTCCAGATGTTAGACATCCATCTAATCTAAGCTAGTTAAAGTTTGGTTCCATTTAGAGTTGGAAAAAAGAAAAGTTTTGGGATTTACGTATATTTTCTAAAATATCTCGAAAATGGTTAGAAAATCTTGGTGGACGTGACCTTTCGAAAGCTCACTAAATTCCCTACAAAAAAATGTTTAGATGTAATTTTCCAAGAGCCATGTTAATCCGAGAAATAAGTGCTGAAAACTTCGAAATTGTTAGTTTTATTCTTTTGAAGGGGATTTAGTCCTTGTTTACCCAACGTTTTAATTGGTTGTTGCTCATTTTAATTGAATTTAACAGTAAAATTTTACAAAAACAAGGTAAGTAAATGTGAAACAGTGTTATAGTGTTTCCAAGAGCGAACGTTAAGAAGGTGCGGGGGGATACTGTCAGTTTCCTGTTGTGGTGCCTTAAATATATTTTCTCTTCAAGATTTTATTTTATACTAGCTGTTACCCGGCGTGCCATGCTACACCTACTTTCTGCATATAGAAAAGCCTAAATAAATTAGAAACCAAATACAACACTCCCCTGATCAAGACCAACCTGTGTGCCCAGTTTGATCAAAATCTGTCAAACGGTGTGGGTTTGTATAAAGAACAAACATACAGACAGACAGATGGTAGCCATTTTGACCTAGCCTATGGCAATCGCCGTATCAAGGCCTACCATTATTCCAAGTTTGGTCAAAATCGGACGAACGGTGTGGATTTGTATAAGGGACAAACATACAGACAGACAGCTGGTAGACGTTTTTGACTTAGCCTACGACAGTCCTCAGATTAAGATCCACATGTGTACCGAGTTTAGTCAAAATCGGACGAACGGTGTGGATTTGTATAAGGGACAAACATACATACAGACAGCTGGTAGACGTTTTTGACTTAGCCTACGACACTCCTCAGATTAAGATCCACATATGTACCGAGTTTGGTCAAAATCGGTCAAACGGTGTGGATTTGTATAAGGGACAAACATACAGACAGACAGCTGGTAGACGTTTTTGACTTAGCCTACGACACTCCTCAGATTAAGATCCACATGTGTACCGAGTTTAGTCAAAATCGGACGAACGGTGTGGATTTGTATAAGGGACAAATATACATACAGACAGCTGGTAGACGTTTTTGACTTAGCCTACGACACTCCTCAGATTAAGATCCACATATGTACCGAGTTTGGTCAAAATCGGTCAAACGGTGTGGATTTGTATAAGGGACAAACATACAGACAGACAGCTGGTAGACGTTTTTGACTTAGCCTACGACACTCCTCAGATTAAGATCCACAAGTGTACCGAGTTTAGTCAACATCGGACGAACGGTATGGATTTGTATAAGGGACGAACATACAGACAGACAGCTGGTAGATTTTTTTGACCTAGCCTAGGAGATTTCTCGTACCAAGACCTACCATTATTCCAAGTTTGGTCAAAATCGGTCAAACTGTGTGGATTTTTACATGGGACAAACAATCAGACAAACAGCTGGTAGACGTTTTTGACTTAGCCTACGACACTCCTCAGATTAAGATCCACATGTGTACCGAGTTTAGTCAAAATCGGACGAACGGTGTGGATTTGTATAAGGGTCAAACATACAGACAGACAGCTGGTAGATTTTTTTGACCTAGCCTAGGAGATTTCTCGTACCAAGACCTACCATTATTCCAAGTTTGGTTAAAATCGGTCAAACGGTGTGGATTTATATAAGGAACAAACAATCAGACAAACAGAAAAACAGACAGACACGTGATTTTTATATATATAGATTTTCCACAAAGATCAAACCCCACCAATAACTGCTACTATTTCTTTACTATATACGATATGCGCGTGAATGACGCATTTCCTACGAGCCGGAATTTTAAGACTTTAAATATTCTCAAATTCTCAATTGACTCCCAATAATAACTTATAATATTATTAGACTTATTAAAACACTGATATTCATACATCTTATTTTTCTCCTACTATTTTCTGTACTGTTCTTTTAATTTTTATCAATAATAATTGTTTAAAAATCGGTATTCGGCCCTCTCCTTGTACAAATAGGTTTAGAATTAACGGTTCAATATGCCCTTGTCCCTCTAAGACAAGGGCAGCAATGAAGTACTCGTATCATTAAAAAATCAATCAACATACCCACCTAAGAACAGTTAGTACAAGCCAAAATTACCAACGGAATAGCATCTTGGTGAATCAGTTGTTTGGGCTCAAGGTCAATTCATAACACTGACATAATTCCTTCCTCTTTGGGTCATATCGATCATATACTCCAAAGATGAAGTACTTCCGAAAAATTCGGACTCACAGGAACGCTGTCATCTTAGCGTTATTCCATGTTATGTTTATTTTAACGTTTAGTAAAAAATACATAGCTTAATTACTATTTTTGCTAGAAACTTAAATTTATAAATTCATTTTACTTATTTTTCTTAAGAAAGACAAACTTATTTTATTGATAAAAGACTTTAATTTTAACCCTCGGGAACGCGCGGTATCCAGTAGATACATAGGCGCAACGTCTTAGGAGAATCTGCTATGATAGGATAGAGTGAGGCAGCTCCCCCCACTTCTAGCTGCTTTTTTTATTGTTACCGTCATTTCAGTTTTTAATTGTTGCTCGTCGGATGAGGTTAAGCCTGATTTTGCCCTATTTGTGCTTCTTAGATACATCGCGCGTTCCCAGGTAATTAATTCTTATTTACGATTTTTAAAAAAATTGTGTCTCTATTAAGTTCTATTTGGTCCTTTGCATGTTAGGTAATGCCTGTCTATGCCTGAAATATCCATTTGAGGATTAAAATTACAGTATTATCTCTCAGATATCGCGCGTCCCTATGTTCCTTGAGCTTCATACTATCGATGTTTTTTTTTTTTTTTTTTTTTTTTTTTTTTTTTTTTATTTCAGAAAATCTTCTTAGCACTTTCCTCCGAAGGAAAGTAGCTATTGAGGTTGGACTCATGACGGAATTTTTGAAAAATTTCTTCAAATCTTTATCGATCCTACCTAGTAGACACCGAAAATGACCCCCGTTAAAATTTATATATATCTATATATATATATATGTGTGTGTGTGTGTGTGTCTGTTAACACGATAGCGGCCAGAGTTTTTGTTTTTTCGTCACGAAACTTGGTATATAGCATTCAATTAGCAAACGATTGAATGAGTTCGTTAACCACCAAAGTCGGTCCACCGTAAGGGGGGGTTTACTCCGGACCCACAATACCAATTCGCCACTACCAGCCGTGATTTTTGGTATATTTCGATGAAACTCGGTATTCGTAGTGGTAATCCACAGGTAAATAACTATTGTAAAAATAAACTAAATCGGTTCATTAGGAGGGGGGGTTTACTCCGGACCCACAATACCAATTCGCCACTACCAGCCGTGATTTTTGGTATATTTCGACGAAACTCAGTATTCGTAGTGGTAATCTACAGGTAAATATGTGTTGTAAAAATAAACTAAATCGGTTCATTAGAAGGGGGGGGGGTTTACTCCTGACCCAAATTCTTAATATACTCATACCGGTCGTAATTTCTGCTGTATTGTAACGAAACGCGGTATACGTCGTGGGTAACTCATGAGAAAGAAGTGTTGTAAAAATGAGCTGAATCGGTCAATCGGAAAGCAGGGGTTTAATTTGTAATATATTTCAATAGAAAAGCCCGTCAGACGTAGGTTCACAAAGCCGCCGCAAGGAGCGCTTTCTACCACTAGAGTGACTGTATCCTGTTCCTGCGTTAAATCAAAATACGATAATATGAGGTTTTCTGTATTTATTACGTAGTGTAATAGGTACCATGTGTAAACATAACTCTGGAAGCAAATTATTAATTGATCAGTTACTCATTACAAATTTAAAAGAGAACTATTCCTGTTTTTATTTTATTTATGTAGGATATTTTAAGCAAATTGTTCTGGAAAGCAATCTACACTACCCAAATTCTGAGGAAAGTGCTTAGTTATGCAGCTCCTGCGTGACGGACTTTTTTGAATTATTATTTGTATATAGTTCTATTAGTCTTTTAATCTTTGTATGTTTTACTGATTTGACTTATTTTTAGTATACTCACCATAGCAGTTACAACATTTTTTATATATCAGTATGTTTTCATAAAGCAGTCTGTTTTTATATAGCAGTATGTTTTTATAAACCTAGCTGTATGTTTTTATATAGCAGTATGTTTTCCAAATATGTAATAATTTCATTCAATTAAAGAGGTTGTTTATTATCTTATTGTATGTTTCTTAATTATAAATTAAATACAAAAAGACTTCATTTGTTATCCTTACAATAATTATAAGAATATTTTAATAATTTAGCTAAATTAAACTTTTATAATTCATCCAATGCGATATATTGCATTATTAAAATTGAAAAAATTTGTATATTAGAACAATATAAACGATTTTAATGGATTAGTACGTATTTACTGGACATTAACCCCTCTTGTATCTCTCAGATACATCGCGCGTTCCCGTGTTAGGAAATGAGCGCGCGCTCCCGAGGGTTAAATCTGAAGGAACAGTGATTAACTCCTTAACAGAAACGATAACATCACTTTATTTATTGAATCATTTATTTACTTACTAGTTGTATACCCGTGCTTCGTCACGGCAGATAAGTAGTTATTTTAATGCGTTAAATAATGTTTCATTAAAATTACGTTACTATACAATTTTGTGCAGTTTATTATAGCACGGTTCCCGTCATACTATATGTTATTCAATGGGCGTTAAAATTTAAAAGTTTATGTTTCCAAAAAGTTATTTGGAAACACCCATTATATTTGCGAGCATTACCAAGGTTATAGGCGAGGAGGCTGTGCAAGGGTTCCGGATATTATTGCCTCACCTAGAAAACTCTAAGGATAGGCTTACCATACATCACGGTTTGACCGGAACTGTCCCGGTATTTTGCAATTGTTTCGGTGTCCCGTCCGGTTTTATCAATGTCCCGGAAAAGGCTGTAAGATGTAAAAAGTAATGAATTCATGTTTATAAGAATCTTTTATAAATCGGTTACTTTTCTACAATCAACATTCTTACTACTGCTCACAGTGTCAAAGATATAAGAAGTAATCTAACTGTAAAACGCTGGAACTACCTGCACAGCGCTGCCAGCTGCCAGACACTACTATTTGGCTGAGAGATTTTTTTAAGAAAATCAAGTAGCAAAAAAAGTTCCGTTCTTATTTTTAAGGTTTGGGTAGACTAACAGTTCAGTATCCCCCCTTCCCGTTACTTGCTAGGCTTAAAACTCACCATTTTGCTTATAATTTGTACTGTTTTTATTCCCAACCCCCCCTGGTATGCCCATCCCATATTAATGTGTCCCGGTTTAACTCTCCAAAAATATGGCAAGCCTATCTGACGGGAACAGGGAGAAAAGAAACGCAATTAAAACTCTATGAGTGACAGTTTATTTCTAGTAATTCAAGGACAGCCATCATAGTGGAAATTAACCTCAATTAAAAATAATACTATGAAATAGATAATGTACGGTAACAGCTGTTCTGTTATCGTCCTAGCAACGCTTGCTGCCTAGGCTTGCATGCTCTAACCAACTCAAACTTTAAACCCCTCTAAAAATACTTAAAAATTCGAATATCAAAAAATCCTTTCTTAGCGAGTGCCTACGTTATATAGGGAGTGTCCATGCAAAATTTTCTGTCGAGCGGCTAGGGCTGGGCGATGATAGGTCAGTGAGTGAGTCAGTGAGTGAGTGAGTGGTATTTGACAAATATATAGTAGATTTTACTCAGCTGCTTTTCTTTTTTCTCCTTTTCGTTAAGAATTGTTAACATTGTATTGATGCAAATCATCATCCATTTCTATAACTTCATCATATGTAAAACTCTATTATCTATCTATGGGAAATTCTATCGGATTTAAAGCTCAATCATCTATAGATCTAAAGCCTTGTAGCCAAAGCTCCGAAGAGTTTTAACAAAAAAAAAAAAAAAAAACCTTCCAAAACTCCAAACACTGTTTTCTCCGGACGAGTTGGTCCTATGAAAATTTATTTATGAACCAATTTTGTAAGAACTTTTTTTAAGCTTCCAAATTATTATCTTCGATTGAACTGTTGTGTTCGTAATGTAATGTATCCAAAATTCTATAAGTAAAGCGCTATCATCTATATATGTAGAATTCTATAATATTAAAAGGTCTATCATCAATATATCAAAAATTCTAAGATATGTAAAGCTGTATCATCTATCCATGTAAAGTTTTTAATATATAACGCTATATTATCGATTTATGTAACTTTCTTTCAAATGTAAAGCTGTATGTAAGAATATTGTTATTCCAGTTCCTTCGAAGATATTTCCAGAAAAAGTATCGTGCCCCAGTTCAACAATCAACTCGAAACAGATATTCCCTGACCTGTCATATCTTCGCATGATTCCACCTTGGATCCCTAGAACACAAGGAAAATTTTCAACAGAAATTTCTGCAACCTAACCGTTTCTACTAATCTAACCGAAAAATGTCAAGGTTTACTAAAACCATGCGTTGATAGAATGCAGTGGTTTCTCATATTGTGGCTGCAATGCCACCAATCCACCTAGCCTTCAATAGTTGGCCAATCAAAACTTCTTTCAATATTATAGGGAATATTTCCTTATAGTAACATAATAAGAAACATATATAACAGTTTCCTATTGTGGCGATTTGAGATGTCATTTTACATTTTTAAGGAATGATAAAGACAAAACATTAATTGCTTCTATTTTAAGCTTAACAAGTGGCACTAGGGATATCGGACGTTTTAAATATTCTTGTATAAATCTGTCTTTATAATGTACATAATACGTTCATTAATGCAGTACCTAACATAACAAACGTAATTCTATCAGATTTAAAGTTTGTTCTGAGAGTACAGTAGAGGGTGAGGTTAGCTCAGTGGCAGAGCACTGGACTAATATCCTGGAGAATCTGAGTTTAAATCCCGAGCAAGCACTAAAGATATTTATCTTCAAGTGTCTTCGTTCGTGGGTTGGATTCGGCCTCCCTGACCGTCCCTAGGACAACCAAGCATTTAATTAATATATTAATGGGCACCTGCAAAGTAGGAAATCAGGCGACTGGAGCATAGTAGTGGACACACTATCTCCCTAGTATGCCGTATGGTCATTAATCAGATACCTCTATAGTATCAGCCCCTCTGGGCCTTTTTGTCCTGTTATGGGACTGATTTTTTTTTTCTGAGAGGCAGTCTGTCAGAGAATCCATCATGGGTAACTCTGTTTGACAGTAGGAACAAGTAGGTCCATGACACACAATCCATATGACCTAACCTGAGCCGTCGTAAAAAGAAATATTCTCGACTCTTTTGTATTTTATAGTATATTCAGATTACTGAGTAAAACATTGGATAGAGTATTAAAAGAGCTAACGATTTTACATTTACCGTGGTATTTGTAGAATGTGCAAATTTTTCTCAGCTTAGTTCTTGTTGAGTTTAAAGTAGCGTCTTGTTCAGTTTAATAGAAATGCAAATGGCGGAATCGTCGGGAATTTCCCTCTTGCGCATGCGGGATTAGAACTATTCCATCTAACTGAATTGGCTATATTTAAGAATTACAAGAACTGAATTGGATTAAAAAATTACAAGTCAAGAAGCCTGGAGTATTTTTTCCTCACACCTAGTCAATTGCTCTCCCCTTTCTAATAACTAACCGATCACGATTTTCAGCGTTCCATCTGTAGATTACGTCGGCATATTTACTGCTGGCCACTGATTATTTTCATTCCGTGTTCTTGATGTAGTGATAATATAGAAGAGGAAGACGTAGAAAACATAACTACATACTACCACCTACTTGCGGTTTTATACGCAAAAATTGAACGAATTCTTCCAGAAATTAACGGCAATTTTCAAGCAAATATTTCTAAATAGAGGGCATGGGAAAATATCGTATGCTGATTAACTCATTGTCATCTTCAGATGATGGTAGTTTCTAGTAGAATCTAAATCCAGATCCAGGACCCACCTCATCCAATTTTCCGTCCAAACCAATTGGTAAACACCCAAGAGTACCACAAAGTCCGACTCACAGGAACTGCGTCATCTTATCGCGTTCTTTTCCCTTCTCTGGGGCCATTATTAAAGGAATAGAATCAGTTATTGGTAGGTTTTGATCTTTCATGAAAAATATAAACTAAAATATCAAAGAGAAGGAAGATTTAAGGCGCAACAACTGACAATATTTCAAACCTGTAGAATATATTTCAATTGATTACAAAGTAAGTTGATACTAAGTCCTAAGTACCCAAACCAAAAATTACTTTCAAAAACTAATTTTATAAAACTTCCTCGAAAACGGTAACAGATATCACTTTGAAAATGGTTCATTCGTTTCCCTAAGTTGGAGAACATATAAAAAGAGTTCCTGCAAGCAATTAAATCGACAACAATTAATGGCACAGTCCCTCGTAGTCTATTAAAATTTAACAAAAAACACGTGGATTAGGAACACTTCTATTTAGGAATCGGCGTGCAAACTCTCGCACCGCTTCTAATGCATTTTTTTTCGGCGCTTCGACAAATCTGGGCAATTAGCGCCGACATCCAGGGAGCAGCGAGGAATTTTCCCAACGAGCCGTGGGATGAAAAAATTCCTGCCGCCGGTGGGGATCGAACCCACCATCTCCCGCTTATGTTTAATGCATTATTGTTGCAGAAACCGAACTCGAACACGATATCAGCATCAAGAGATTGAATTTTAGTAATTGGTTTCTTGTAAAATGTCAATAAATTAGTACAAAAATGAAAAGTTGTCTCCAAAACAAGAAATCTCTAAATTAATTTTTTATCTTAGTTTTTCGGTCCCCTATACGCCCCTGATGTTTTTCCATTTAAGTTCGGGGCACCCTGTATACGAGTTTTTGTCTAAGAATATAATTTTTATCGATGATGTAGGTATTTGATGACGATCGAAGTTGCGATGTTCAACGTTTAGCCTTTATTATTTAATCCATGGTCCCATGGGTTTTTGACTTCAATTTATAAGCATCTTCCCCAGAAACGTGGTAGTTTACGCTATATTTCTGAATAAGTTGCTTGAAATAGCAATAAAAAATAAACGTATATATTTTTGGAGCCAATTGAGCGCAACCGCCTTCACTGGCAAATAGTTATAATTTGATTCCGGGTTAGACCCCAACGGGAAGTTGGGTCTTGGTATATAGAATCCGGTAAATGCTATATACTAAGAGCCGTTGCGAAAAAATAAAAATCTGTAGCAGCAATCGTTTTAACACACACATATATAAGCATATATAGATAGCATCGATAAAGGTTTGAAGAAATTTAAACAAATTTTCATGAGTGCAACCGCGAAAGCTACATTCCTTCGGAAATTACTGAAAAATGTTTGAAGAATACTCTACTCTCAATTATTGACTTTAACTCTTGCCTCATTAATTCCAAACTCATTGCGAAATGAAGTTTAAAAGAACGGAACTCTTCAATATAACCTTTCTCAAATATTTTGTTGTAATAAACTTGAATCTATGAATCCATTGTCAATTCTATTCTATGAGTGGGACTTACTAAGTTTGTTTATGAATAATCTATGACAGCGACCTTTCTTTTAGAAGTGCCGCTACTAGTTGAGGTGCAATCTTGGTCTTCTTGCACCACTGCTTCAATTCAGCATGACGTCTGCAGTGATGTCGAAATATCATTTCACCCGCAAAACAATCCATTTGCATTATGTGTAAGGGCCTATTTTATTTTATTTTCAATATTAGTGTACTAAACTTTTTTTTTTAAATATTTGTAGTTGTATATAACAATAATAAATCCATACTTTTTAAAATGAAGTCATAAAATATAAAGAATATGATTGGAGTACTTTGTAGTAGTGCCTACAAGGTGTTAATTGAACCAATTTTAATGTGATAAGTAAATATGGCTCCTATCAGGTATTTGCGATCAATATACTTTTCGATGCTGCTGCAAAGCCACAATAATAATAATAATAAAAGTATCTACAAGTAAAAAGAAAACATCCCACAATCATAGCTACAGAGACCCCTGAGTCAGCGCCCCTATTGGTAGACGTAATAACCAAAACCGATTTGGCGGCAATTCAATTTGAACATAATACAGATAAAGCCAACGGCCATAGCCACGTTGAATACACCGGTTCCCGTAGATCACCGAAGTTAAGCAACGTCGGGCGTGGTCAGTACCTGAATGGGTGACCGACCACGTGCTGTTGGCATTATAAAAAAAGGGTGGCAACCTGTAGATAGCCCGGCGCTAATGGCCAAGTTGTAGATACGCCGTAAAAAAAAAAAAAAAAAAAAAAAAAAAAAAAAAAAAAAAAAAAAAAAAAAAAAAAATACAGATAAACCCAACTTCTAATTAAGCGATTGAGTTTATATTCAAAGCTCATCTTTGTCTTTAGATATCCACAGAATATGCCGAGTTCTTTGATTGAAGCCTGGCGGAGATCACAAACGATTCTAAAACAATGATTTAAAAACATTCTCATTGACATCATTTTTACTTTCTATAAATCGTCTTAATTCCTTTATTGATTCGACTGAGACACTTTAAACCTGCCATACGAGATGACCGAACTCCTGACGGATGACAGTCCACACATAAACACAATAATCACCCACCTCAAAGATACAAACATCTACAATTACATTTAGAATACACACATTGTAGACATTATAAAAACATGTATGAATGAGTGAATAAAGATGTTTATTTTACGTATAATGCAAATACAAGATACATATATCAATATTACTAAAATAAAAAAAACATGAGTACATAATAATTCTATATAAGACATTTTCAGCTCTACATCAAATATGATAACAAAAAAAAAAAAGGAAACAATAAAAAAATAGTAAATAGAAATCATCAGTACTGATAAATAAAACATCATTACGCAAAGGTCTAGGATGACCGTCATGCCGAAGTCTGTCCAATGAATAACATACAGTCTTTAAAATTACAATTTTTACTTGATAATTCATATTTATTAAGTCTGTCTGCTTATTTTTATTACGTCAGTATGATTATGTTTTCGTTAGTTGTGTCGGATTCGTCCGTATGTGTATTTGGCTGCGTCTTGTAGTCTATGTGGTTGCTTTTAGTTTGTATCGGAAGTGTGTTTGCGTTTCATGAGTACCCCGTCACCTTCATCAAGTCCTCTGTCCTCAGTATGATTTCTAAACCAATTAAAACAATATTAATGCCACGGCAATGATCAATTTCAGTATATATACATATTAAATTATCAACACATCAATTATTTGTATTTTATTTTTTAATCCTATCATAAAAGCTCCACATTTACGCCCATATAAACTTCTTTTTGAGCAGGGTTAAAATTAAATTATACTAATTAAACAAAATTGTTAACAGTCAGTTCAGATTCCTACAGTAACGTGTCTAATGAGAATAAAAGTGTAATCAAATTTAATTAAATTATAAAATTTGTAATTCACTTTGAATCCCTGAAACATTATATGAAAGAATTTAAATAATGTTAAGCATTGTGAGAATATTGTTTTCTAATCATGTATTTTCTTCTTTCTTCTTTATGATTGGCTGCCATCTCCTCCATTTCCTTCAGTAGCTTGTTGCCATCGAGTCCTAAGAGTTGTGATAATTTATCCATGCCGGGTTGATTTCTGTATTCTAAACTATCGTCCGTCCAGGTGAATTTATTTTCCTCAACTTTCATAAAATTTGATATTACTCTAATTTCTTTTTGTGGTAAGTACTTTTTTATTACTTTTCTGAACATTAACAATTTTTACCTCTTCTGCCTTGTTTCCCAGGAGAAATCTCTATGTATGGAGTATGGTGTTCCTCTCAGAATTCTGGTTTGGCTTAATATCCAATCTAGATCGTCTTCATTAGCCATCTGCACAAGTAATGGTCTGTTAGGGTTGTTTGCTCCTCCAAGTTTATATAATTTTTCAATTTTTACATCCTTTTTTTCCCTGAACGTATTTTTACAGAAATTTAGAATAACATCTGTCAAGTTATCCTTATCATTGAACTTCAATCCTTTAAATATGAGATTCTTTCTCTTGCTGTGGTTAATCAACCATTCAGATTTACTATCATTTTCTTTGTTTTTTTGCATGTAACTGTTGTATTTGTTCCCTAAGATATTTGTTTTCAGCTTCAAGATTTGTAATTTTTGTTTGCAATGCCAATAGTTCCTCCTTCGTTGCTAACTTAGAGAGCTTCATATCAAGTAAGTTACTTAACTGCTCAAACGACATTTCTCCTACCTTCATTGGCGCCGGTTCCTTTGTTAAAAACATGTATGACTTAACGTGAAATAAAGTAATGGACACAATATTTCAAAACCTAACATTTTTTCAAGCTTTTTTCTAGAAAATGTATCTAATCTTTATGTTTATGTTTTTCGATATATATATATATATATATATATATATATATATATATATATATATATATATACATATACATTTGAGAACTTCATACTTTCCATTTTAAAATAATTTTCAATGACCAAAATATTCTAGATTTTTTACACCTTTTTATAATTCTTTTGTCAGTGGTTTCTACCGCCAACTTTTGAAAAAGAGCGAATCGCCACTTTTGCAAGCTCTGCATTCAATATAAATTAATAATGATTCGACTGGACTCGGAACGGGCAGTTCCTGGGTTACTGTAGACTCCACCTGATCACACACCTGATTCATCGTCTTCATCATCATGCTCCTGAGAAGTTGCGAATCTCTTTGAAAACATCGGCGATTATATCGGCTTGAGTTAAGTAACCGCACACTGCGACATCTTCATCGAAATTAATGAAATCTTCATAGGTTATCCAACAGTCTGGAACGACGTCTTCTCGTCCGTCCTGTCATTAGAATCGATCCCACTTTCGTTGGATTTTAGAAATCAAGCTTTTTAATGCATTTACCCGAGGGCGGATATTTTCACAAGATTTAAGATCGGCCGCCTCTCTGTCCACTTCCCATTGGAGGCTCAGACTCGTAAAAAATTCGAATTATCCAACGTTTTATTCGAATTATCCAAGATTTGTTTACATTGTTTATGCACTAAATTCTAGGGACCGAGAGGAATATTCGAATTATAGAAGATTTCAAATTATCCATGTTCCACTGTATATATATACAGTATTTAAAATATTATCAAAATTCGTTTAATTATATATTATATTATTTTTTTTTATTTTCCAAATTAATACAAAAACCTTTTTAACCAACAAAAATGAAAGATTGATAAGTACGCTGTGTTTATAGCACCCCAAAACATTTGGGCAGCATACTTTATTTTAAATAAAGAATTTCTTCTTCTCTCTCTCTCTCTCTCTCTCTCTCTCTCTATATATATATATATATATATATATATATATATACAACAAAAAAAAAATGTAATGAAACATTATTTATACATGGAAGAGGGTGAATGATACATTTGGTACCAAATACAGTTTGGTACATTTGGTAGCAGCCTTGAGTAACTTCTTGAATCGAATGGAAGCTCCCGCTACGTATGTGGAGTAGACTCCTCTTTGTTTATTCTACAAGCCTGGAGTCACTCGGGTCCTTCCAGCTCAGACTCACCCATCTTTACTTATCCTGCAGTAGGAGGCAGGGAGTATGGCCTTTCTTCCTTGTTTTCCATCTTCATCCCTATTTATGTTCTCGGTCATCTTCCCTACGGAAATTGACCTATGCATGTAAGTATGCCGTTAATTGACTCTTCTGTTCGAGTACTACCAGACTCTATATTGAACCATATGATAACTACTACTGTTTAACTTTTTTTAGTATTATAATATATATTTTAGGATAAACTACAAAGACAACAAGACAATGCTCTACCTAAGGGAAGTTGTTGCTAGCCGCTGTGTAACTACAATATGGATCCTGGGAAAGATAAAACCCACAACTCTCACCGCGCGGTCAGCTAGAAGGATTGTCTTAATGAGAATCTCATGAAATGACGAACAAACCGGCTGAGAACTAACTCCTTGGAGTGTTGTGTAATTAATCATGTCACTCGTGTGAATATTTAATATATACCTATGAGATTTGACGTTAATTAAGTATGTTGTTTATGAGCTATCGAAAACTTCATTCAAATTTTGAGTAGTCAAAGGAAAAAACAAATTTCCGACTCGCAGGAATGGCGTCACCTTAGCGCGTTTCCGTTCTTATCCTTAGTGTCATTTTGAAAGCTTATAATAAAAACAGTTAATGGTTTGTCTTAATCATTTATGAAAAATGTATATTTATTTATATTTAATACAGAGCTCGTGAAAGTAGCGATTCGCTCTTTTTCAAATGTTGGCGGTGGAAACCACTGACAATTCAATTATAGATAGTTGCAAAAAATCAAAAATATTTTGGTTATTGAAAATTATTTTAAAATGGAAAGTAAGAAGTTCTCAAATGTATAGATAAATAAATAAATATATATGAAAAAATGTAAAATGAAACCCTAAAACGAAGCTAGATCCTAGGACCCACAACAGGTAACTAAATGTATCGTAAGTAGAAATTATCCCATTTAGGGAGGTTATAAGTTATAAAGGTTATAACTCTTTGCAGGTCTGGGATTAAGAGCTTTACATATGGTTGAATGTCATCATTTGTTATGATAGAATATTAGGTAATTACGTACTAGCCTCAAAACAGGTTAAAGAAGCGGCTCTCGGAGATCTGGATTATCACAGGGTCAGAGGGCTGGGTCAAGGAGTCAATTCAGTTTTTGCCAATATGGTAATGGGAATATTAAGGATTTGGGTTGACTAGAGTTTCGATATAATCTTCAGCCAGCAGAAACGCGTAGCAATTATGTTAATATCATAAATGGTATGTATTTCCGCTCGCTACGCTCGCTCAAGTTTATATAGAATCTCTAGTCAATGATGGTTTTTAACATTTGCAATGGTTTGGTCGTTATGCAATTTAACATTGCTTTGAAACAGTCTCTTTTATCCTTGCTTTTGTGTTGTCGCCGTATGAACTCCACTAAATACGCTAGGTAATCGCTTAACAACAAACAAAGAAACACCAATCCCGTAAAAAACACCAATGTGCAAATGAATTGCAATCTAAATAGAAAGGGAACAATACGGTTACTACCTATAAACACAACGACCATTAGAATTGCTCATAGGAATAGACCAATAGAAATGCGTCATCCATGATCCAGATCTCTGAACGAGACCCATATCTTTAACCTGCGTTGAAGCTAATTCATAAGAACCTAACAAATATTACATAGATAGATGATGGAGCTTTACATATCATAAAGAGAAAATGGATCTACAATACCATCCAATCGAATGAATATAAACTGTTCATTTGCATTGATATGTTGTTTTGTGCCGTCTTCGCCTTGGGACTAAGCTTGCCCTGAATGACTGGGGTCATTTTCCCAAATGACTGCATTAAGAGAACAATGGGACCGATGCGTACGATTCTTCGACTCCGTGATGCTTCATCCGTCAGGAAGGTCATAAAGATTGTAGGTGAAGGCCTCGTGACGGATGATCAAACACATCATATCCTTTTCCTAGGAGCGCCATTATGGTCGCCGAGGAATGCGGGGGAGCCGTCTTCGGGATCACGGCCATAACACTTATGGACGATTTCGGCTAAATTACTGATATTTCATAAGACGCTTCTTGAACATAATCGGTAACCCCTTTCACGGGTATTTACGAATACACGATTGTTAAAGTTTGTTAACATGAAACATGATTCTCTTGAAAGGAACTGCATAAACTGTGCATAATTTATTTATAAAAAAAAAAAAAAAATCTTGATAACAGGCCACGGGGTCCAGATGTGTCTGATTCTTAAAGATACGGTATACTAGGGAGATATCATAGACAGTACTCTGTCCGCCTGTTTTTCCTATTTGCAGGTAACCATTGAATTGTTTTATTGCTGGGTGTGTCGAGGTATGGTCTCAGAGCCCCAATCCAATCTTTGGTGCACGCCCGACAGAATTCAGGTCCTGTAGAACATGAGCTGAGTGCCCTACCACTCAGATAGTCTCTTCTCTAAGCATAATATTTTATTTAAATGTTAACACCCACTCATACAAAACATAGTTTTTCAGGGAAGGTTAGTTAGTGGTTGCCAACCTGTTCTTGCCAAGATAGCTCGGGGTCTCCTCGTGGTCCTGTTACCAACGCCCCCGTTAAAATTCATATATATATATATATATATATATATATATATATATATATATATATATATATATATATATATATATATATGTGTGTGTGTGTGTGTGTGTGTGTCTGTCTGTTAACACGATAGCGGCCAGAGTTTTTGTTTTTTCGTCACGAAACTTGGTATACAGCGTTCAATTAACAAACGATTGAACGACTTCGTAAACCACCAAAATCGGTTCAACGGAAGGGGGGGGGGGTTTACCCTGGACCCAAAACACTTATTTGCCACTACCAGCCGTAATTTTTGTTGTATTTCTACGAAACTCGGTATTCTTAGTGGTAATCTACAGAGAAAAATGTGCTGTAAAATAAACTAAATCGGTTTACTAGAAGTGGGGTTTACTCCGGACCCAAATTATTAATATACTCATACCGGTCGTAATTTCTGCGGCATTGTTACGAAACTCGGTATACGTCGTGGGTAATTCATAAGAAAGAAGTTTTGTAAAAATGAGCTAAATCGGTCTATCGGAAAGGGGGGTTTACTTTGTACTATATTTCAATAGAATTAGCCCGCCAGAACTAGGTTCACAAGGTCGACGCTAGGAGCACTTTCTACCACTAGGGGGAAGTCCCCCTACTGTCCTGTATCCTCTTCCTGCGTCAGTACAAAATACGAAAATATGAAGTTTTTGTGTATTTATTAAATTCCTGTTTTTATTTTATTTATAGGATATTTTAAGAAAATTATTCAGGAATGCAATCTACACTATCCAAATTCTGAGGAAAGTGCTTAGTTATGCAGCTACTGCGTGACGGACTTTTTTGTTATTAAATGAAAAATAAACCAAATAAAAAAAAAAAAGGAAAAAAGAAGAAAGGAAGATGTATAAAATACGTATAGAAACGTTAAAATCAAATAAATATTCTGAAACAATTAATTATTCCTAGCGCACCAATGACAAGCGTGTCTACACAATTACACATTCAATACCACATGGAATGTTAGGGCATCTTGTAAATGTTATTTCCTTCAATGTTCTTGTTCCACCACAATGTACTAGTCTTGACCTAAATACTCCAGACTCTTGCGAGAATCTCCTCGTAATGATATAACTAAAAACTAAAAACTCAAAACCGAGAATAAGGAACGCATTAAGACAAGAGGCAAAACCTTGGGAACCTTTTGATGACGCTTCAGGATTATCCTTTCTACAAAATTGCTGAGTATCTATTTTCTAAATTCTAGTCATAGTTTGTTTTTGGAGATATTCCTTTTTGCAGGGCTCTTAGTCACTTATCGGCAATTTTCTGCCATTCGTACACGAGGTTCCATTATAATCCATGAATATCCTGAAATCATTCTGTATAATTTTTTTGACTTTTAAACATTGAAAGGATCATCCTTGGATTTTTATATAGATAAATTGATCTTCTTATTTGTTACCATACATTTTTTTTAAATAATTCATATAAGTCATTCGTCAAATATGCTCCTCTAACAGTGTTAACTACAACAGAAATTTCTGCATAAATAATTCTATATAAAAAACATCTAATCTTAGTGCTTTTCTACGTCGACTTTCGGTATGGTCTACGATAGACTTTTTCAGCATTGAATGCAAAGGTGGACGGACAGATCGGCAAGATGGAACCGAACAGAGATTCCAGAAGGCTATCAAATAGCTCGCGGAAACGTCTAAAATACTGATTTTATTCCCCCAAAAAATCTGACTGTTTAGCCCCGAAGGCTTACTACTTGCATCACATTTTGTCTACAAACTCCTGCAATCAGGACGGAACTTGGCCCACTCTCTAAGAAGGCGCCTACATTGCTCCCGATCCGATCCGATAGCCGCCGACTGTCGGAAGAAAAACAAACGCATTCATCTCAATGGAGGTTGAGACATTGGTCCCGACCCGATCCGCTGGCCACCTATTCTCGGGCGTTCAAACTTGTTTGTTTTTAGACCGATTTGGGACCGACAAGGCAAAATGGCGCCCAATGACATATTGTGTTTCAAAAAGGTCTACAGCCTCTACATCTTAACCGATTTCATTGCATTTAAAAAAAAAAAAAATGAAAGCTTACACAATTTAGAACAACTTTGTCAATTCGCATTTTTGTTTTTTTTTGTGTCCCTTGTTTATTAAATTACGTGGAAAGGTGTTTATAATCATCCAATGTTTATAACCTTCCTATGTTTATAACCTTCCAATGTTTATAACCTTCCATTCCTTATAACCTTCTAGCTACCTTTCTTATAAATAATTTTAAAATATGAATACTTGTGATTAGGTTATCGTTGTGTAACACTTAAAAATTAACTCTTACACTAATATTTATTTTTTCGGGACTGATATACTTCCAGAAGATTGATTGGCTTCTCAACTCCTTCATACCGCCAACATTCAACCTAATCGAAGGTCTCTATGCTTATGAGGTGGTATTTCTTAAATTAATCATTCATTTTCACTTCACTACGAGGTCATTACTGACAAGCTGTGACTAAATTGGATCGGATCGGGTCGGGACCAATGTAGGCACTCACTCGGTTTTTTTTTTTTTTTTTTTTTTTTTTTTTTTTTTTTTTTTTTTTTTTTTTTTTTTTTTGCGTGCGTCTGACTGCTATGGTCATTGTAACCTCACTCGGTTGTTGTCGGTCAAACGAAATCGGATTGGGAGAAATACGGGTGCAATGTAGGTGCAGTCGTATCCGAATTTATTCTTAAATATTTTAAGGGATTTGATGAATTTATTAAAAACTTAAACTTAAAAAATCCAATCAACCCATCTTATTGCACATCTGGATGTACCTTCTTGTTTTCTCTTATCTTAGTATTTATTAGTATTCAATATTTATTTTATATGATAAACTGAAAATACTTGTTTACACGTAATCAAAATATGTCTAGTAACCAGAAAGGATGGCACACTTACTTAAAAAATAAACTCCCACGACGGAGGGTCTATTTTGACTATTGTGAAGTGTAAGCGAAAATAACGCCCTATCCCACTCGATTTCCGCTCGTTTTTAAGAAAGACACTGCAAAATAACAACATGTATTTATAATTTTACCTGCCTCGTTTTATTGATAAGATCATTTTATTGCTAAATGAGATTAAAAGATAAAAACGACTATGGTAACGAAGTCAACACTGTAGAAATTTCAAAAACTGATTTCTCCGACTGAAATCATCCTCTAAAGAAGTTCATAAGATTATTTCCTGTTGGAAATTTAATAAACTTTTGAATTGGCTATCTCACGCCTTCCACGACTTCTCTCTCATTTTAAAGATACTTGAAACAATACAAGAAAATCTGAAAACTGCTCAGATATTTTAGTAAAATAATTGCATACAATGCATTTGAGATTGATAATGTCTAGAATTTCATTCCACGAATTCGCTTACAGAATCCAGTAAAGGTGGGATTTCGAAAGGATCCCAACCTTTGTCGATCGTGATCGTCATTAAAGTATGAAACGAACGAAAGCGGAAGCTCGCCTTTGTGATACAATAGTCTGTCACGAAGATAAGGATCCGCTTTATGTCCATCCCCTTGCGAACTAAGGTTTTAGGAACCTTTAGCAAAATGGTATTCAGTTTTCTGTGTTATTATAAAAGGAGGTTAAAATTTTACTTTCTTTAATACTTTTGTACCTTTACGTGATTTCTAAATGGATGCAACCAGGAAGACGTTTGGTCAATTTTCTGGTTGCATCCAAGCGTCTGTAAGAATGGGCTTCAATTGATGAAATTTGCCACAAAATATTTCGTCAGAAATGAAAACTCAGCATTATATTTCAGAAAATTCGCGGGAAGATATCAAAGTTCACGGATTTGGGTTAATAAGCGTAAGGGTACACTTTTAACCTTTTGGGTGTATTCATGTGGAGTCCAATTTTTACCAGTCTTTGGCTAAGACCAAGTGCTGGCATTTTTGCAGTTTTCAGCGTACGACTTGCGGATATTCTTATTATTGGAGACTGCGATGTCAATAATATTTGCCCGAAGACCTAGGGTGTTTAGCTCTATGGGTACTCAACAATGCTCTACGGGTGTTGTACGGCCACGTTGTGGTTCCCCTGTCTCTGGGCAGTGGCCATGTGTTGAAAGCAATTAAGGGACTCAAACTTGATTGTTATTACAATATTATTTCACTAGTTGAAAACCTTTAGATATTTATAAAAGTTTTTTTTTTTTGTTAAAATGTGCTTTGAAAACGAAGCGAACAGTATTTCACATCATTATGGCATACGGTAACATTTGTTTCTTTTCCGCTTAGTCAGTGTGTCAAACCGCAGAACGTCAGTTTCTTACATATACGGGAAGTATGTGATATTCCTGTGGTCTCTGCGGTAAGGTAGTGTCAATGTTTTCTGGACAACCAGTCTTCCGAATGCATTTCTAAGAAGTTAAGTATTTTTCCTAGTTGTGTAAATTTCTAGTTCAGAATTATGAATATAAATTTCTATACTTTTTGGTTTGTTAGTTTTTATATATACTTTTAATTAATTAATTAATTAATTAAATTGTGAGTTTTGAAACGTAAAACTCTTGAAAAGCAAGAACGAAATCCGGCTACCGGAATTGGTAAAATAAAAATATCATAATTAAAAAGAGATACAAACAAACTAAAAATAAATACTTGATCAAAATTAAATTGAATAAACGACAAAAATTAATGTATATGTATATATATGTATGGAATGGAGACGTTTTGAAAGCATGTGATAGCTAGTATGTACATATATATCAACACCGAAACACCTGACTTGGTGTAGATACTCCAGAGGTAACTGCTATCTAACTCTGCGACACACTAGAGAGTTAGTACTGTTTTTTGGATGCCTGATTTTTCTCTTTGAAGGTCGGGTGGGCCACAGAAATCTCTGGGACTCCGACATTGACTCTTGATCAATGATAATCCAAGACAAAATCATTCGGCACGCGTTCCCAGCTTTACCGCGAACGAAAACTCGCCCCTACACATATATATATTTGTGTGTGTGTACACCGAAACCACCGAATAATCGCATCTTTTGTCTCTTCCTCATTGTAAGAGACTGAGGAGTAAGGCTTCGTTGTGCGCTAGGTAAAACAGGTATCCCTTACCCTTGTAATTCTAGGAAGTGCACATTTTTGTTGTCTTTCGTGGTTTTACTTTGTGAACAATGTGATATTGTAAAGTTATACTGTGCGGGACGAATTTTGATCCAAGAAAAAACCAGAGAGGGCATACTTCCACAACTTTTACCTATGGCCATTGGTCTATTTATTTATTTAATGAGTGCACTCACCATTGTATTTAAGCAAGTATTGCAAGTTATTTATTTATTAAATTTTTTTATTTTATTCTGAATATCCTCATTTATTATTTATGCCTATCATTTTTTCTTTTCTGTGTATAGCTTCAAGTAGACAACATTTATTTTATATAATTAGCTTATAGTTATTATTCGCAGTATGTTTTTATTATCTATTCATGCAAAAAATCTATTTATTTTCCATTACCTACCTGCTCATGAATAATGAATTACTTTAATTTCACAATCTAGTCTTTATTGAGTGATTGTTACCGCACTCCTAGTAACCGTTATTCAGGAACGTGGTTCCTGTGATAACCGTAACTGTTTTGCTACTTTGGTAACAGCCTCCTTTCGAAAGAATTATTTCTTATTTTGTTTTTAAGAAATCATTTCTTATTCCTATTAAGATTTTAAACTAACAAAATTAAAAAAAAAAAAACACACCATACTCCTAAAAAACATTCACCAGTCACCGGAAACCATATGTTTGGTTGGATCCAAATTGAAAAGAATTTAGAAATACGCCTAAAGATGTTATCCACTTGAGATACGAGCATAGGATGGACCCTCCAACAGGTGGAGCTGCACGTCTTCATGATGGGAATGCCCTTTCGCCGACGTAACCCGAGCACGGCGCATATTTGGCGAGTGCAGTCGTGATAGGACCTACGCTGATATTTCATCTTCTGAATCATTCCTTAGCATTCAGTCATTCTTAACCTTAGGTCGTTTCCTTTGCAAACTTCTTCATCCGCTTCCACATGGTCATTATTTTTTTGTTTTATGATTTTTTTTAGTTTCTACATTTTTTTGGGGGGATACACTGTTAAATTAAATGATACACATCATATTTAATATCTTCCTAAAGACGAAAACAAATAAAGAATCTTTTTAAAACTACCTACACAATATAATCAGGTCTCCAACATTTTCCCCCTTCCCTACAGATTTCTTACATATAAAGAGTAGGAAAGTCGAAAACTGTTAAGGGGTAATGACTACCTTGCGTGATCAAAATAAAATCATTTTCTCCAATTTATGAATAACAAATTCATCATTATTTTTCAATTTGTTATATCGTAAGTTTAATATGGGATGTTAAAGTAACCAAAAAATAAATAAATAAATAAAAATAGAAGAGTTTTAATTTTACGAAAAACAAAATGGCCTCGTCTGACGTGTGGAAGCCATACTTTTACACAAGCGATAGTATGAGGTGGCAATTTTTGATCTAGGTCAGAATAACTAAAACTATTTTGTAAGAAGATGGAAAAATCTAGTAAATTCGTTTTCTATTAAAATATTCGTCGAAAATCGGTCACAAAATTTGTATAATTCAAGCAATCGAAAACTTCCTACGTACTCTACTAGCAAATATTATTAGGAATCAGGTGTTAAAATTTGAAGTCGATCGGATGAAAATTGGAGGCTCTAGTGTATCGACCGATTTGAAAAACATAGTTTTGAAAAATATGATTTTAGAAGTTTAATTTACGAAAATTGTCATTATTTTCCTTTTTAATTTTTTTTTCATAATTTCTTGTAATAAAGACAAAAATAAAATTGTTTTAATTTTTAAATGTATTGAAGGAAGACCGGTGGCGAGAGATTAAAGGCATTTAAAAACCTTCCCGCCAAATAAACGCTTTTGGATATAATTTCTAATTAGTTAAGGAAGCATTTAAGCCCAGAAACAAAAGTGTATAAAAAAGTTACAGGGTAGTATTAACCCTTAAGTTCCGTTGATAATTTTTGTTTTAGTTATAATTCTTCCGCTGCTCGAAACGTTCCCAACATTTATATTTCTTAATTTAGACGGATTGAGAATGTGTGAAACACATTTGAATACAATCTGTTTTTTTTCGAATTACCAAAACTAAAATTCTAGTTCCTTAACTTCTCAAAAGCGGTAAAATATATCTGAACCCCGGAGGTAAAGGACACCATTTTCATTTTTTTATTAAATTGACTTACCAAAATGTTCATAATGTGGATTTTTCGATCCATATAATGGTAAAGGGCACTATATCCTGTTCCTATA
Source organism: Gonocerus acuteangulatus (assembly GCA_946811695.1). Lineage (NCBI taxonomy): Eukaryota > Metazoa > Arthropoda > Insecta > Hemiptera > Coreidae > Gonocerus > Gonocerus acuteangulatus. The sequence goes on from OX328129.1 coordinate 43,157,821, forward strand.
AATAATGACGATAGGACAGGCAAAAATGAAATTATATTCGTTTTCTTTAGGGATAAAAGCCACCATGTAGAGGACATGATTTTTTTTTCGTCTATGGTCAATACTTCTAATTACCTATCAATGCCTATAACAACGTGAACAATTTTCGTTAAAATATTTCTAAAACTAAAATTAACACTATATATATATATATATGGCAGCAGGACCAGATTGTGTCTTCGTGTCGACATCAGAAGCAGAGTTTTCTTTCAATATGGCTAGAAAACAGGGCAAAGGAGTAATATTTAATACACTTTTATGGGATCTCCTTCTGAACTCCTTCTTCGTCGGCAGTAAAATGCTTCATTTGACACGATGATGAAAATACCCCTTCTAGAAGTGAAAAGAAGTCTTCCAATCTTTGCGATAATTTACAAAGGAGGTGAAGAGCTTCGGGTAGATTTCCTGCTTATCCAGCGTGAAAAAAAGCAAGCATGCTGATAACAAAGATGCTATACTTGTTGCAGTAAGATCCGACTTTTTGAGGTGGTTATCAGGAGTATTGGGGCCAAGGATGGAACATCCAGCCCTGTGTTTTGCATTGAATGGTCTGGGACGGGACCCCTCATCCTTTGCGGTGAACTGTATCACTTACGCAAGATAGAAGAAGCAATACTACAAGAAATCTTTCTGAGATGGATGGTGAGCAAAAATATCTTCACGTTCGTATCGATACTTCTTCCATGATACAGATTTAGTTAAGCAGAGATTAGCATGTTTATGATAAATTCCTTAGGTTTATTTCTGTACATTGGAACAAAAAGGGCCAATGTCCAAACCTCTGATATTTGAGTAAACTTCACGAGTGACGTCAGGGTGGGATAAACATTAATTGTGAAAAGGGCCAATGTCTTCCCATTGTTACTCATTTAGGGAAAGAATATTTTCTTTTAACATTAGCCCTTATACCTTGGAAGAAGGTTTTATTCCAAAAATAAATAGTAACAATAAAATAGCTACATTTTCAAAATTGTGAGAAGTTTTATTTCACTTAGATATTAAGAAAATATAAAATTGAAAGATGCAAATTTTATATATATATATATATATATATATATATATATATATATATATATATATAAAGTTGTATAAATAATGATAAACAATATTTAGCTGTGGCTTATTAATTACCAACATGCAATGTTTTTCCTCCTGATTATATATATTTTTTTGTAGAAAGGAATAAATTAGCATAGCATATGGTGTATCCGACAAAAGTTGCTAGAAGGTATGATATATGTTGCATAAATCTACGATCAATAATTTTTAATTAATCTATTTTAAAACGTCCATATTTTCATAATTCTTAACATGTTTTCAATATAGTTATATTACTGTAGTATAATTCCGATATAGTATATTACTATATTATATCTCCTTTGAAATATAATATCGCTGCTAAAAAATAGGCATTGAGCTACTTCAAAATAATAGTGGAGATTAATTTTTATATATCAATTACTTTTTTTGTGAACAAAAACTTGTGGTTAAAATTTCTATGCACATTTCTGCCTATTTACTCTCTAGCTGTCCCATAAATGATCATATTTTGATGAAATTTAGTACAAAAATACCTTGTATGATTTTAAAGGACAAGATCGATAACCAGCATAATCTAATTACCGCAAACTCTGGTTTGGGAGGGGGGAGGTGGAAATTCGTGCTAAAAAAATCGGAGCGATCACTTTCTTGAGCTCAGAGTCTTGCAGAGTCAGGAATTTCAACCTATTGGTTGGAAAATCGAATGAAACCATTCTTAAGTTCATATCGTAACCGTCTTTGAGAAATGTGAAGAAAACCAGTCTTCGGATTTATAAATATATCGAAATCTGTTGGGAAACGGTGGTAAACATAAGGCGTCTATTTAAAAGCTTTGTAACGTTCCTACAAAAACTGTCCTTATGAAATTTTTGAAGTGTCTCATTCGGAGAAATCGGTTCTTAAAATTCAGAAGTATCGGTTTAGGTTTTTTGTCACTATTTGCCTCAGTTTTTAATTGGCTTTTGTTGTGGATTTTTCAATTTTATTTTACAGTAGAATGATAAAACGAGTAGCATATTTGTAATAGTTTTTCCGAGAGCGAAAATTGGGAGTCAGAATAAGTAATTTCTGCAGACGATACTGACTGTTTTCTGTGAATTGTGGCGCCCAAAGTGATTAGGAATTTCAAGAACGATAGAAAATTAAAAATAAAACTGAATGTTTCTATCCTAATTTACACGTTTTTTAAGGTACATAAAAATCTCGCCAATCTTCCTTTCACTTTTTTGGCTTAAACTTTATTTGTTTATTTTAATAGCTTATTATCAGATTTTATTATGAACGTATTATATTTTTAATGATTTTTTATTCATTTGTGTTATATATATATATATATATATATATATATATATATATATATATATGTAAGAGATTCCTTACTTTTTCAACTTACAGCGCAGCTATAGGTTTCTCATGACAGACCTTAATGACTTCCCCATAAGAAGCACATTGTGATCTTTAATATCACGCTTTGGATTACATTTTTGATTAATGTCAGGCACCTAAAATTACTAACGAGAACGCAATTACCCTTTCGTTGACATTTTATCTATTTGCCACGATACATGTTAGGCTTATATTAAATAAAAAAAAAACGCTGATAATTCATAAAAATATCAATATTCAATGAAGCAGTTTATCGCACTAGTGTTACTAATGTGACACAACTCAAAAATCGGTTTTATTCACAGCGTCGTTGTTATGACTGTGAAAGAGCTTGTACACCAGAGGGCACTCTTGTCATCCTTCCTGTCTTAATCCTAAGGCCCCTATATAACCAAGAGTGAGACGCATTTTTAGTTGAGTTTTATTTTGAGTTGTGTCACATTAGAAATACTAGTGCGATATACGCTGGGCGGAATGTCAATAATTGAATTAATATTGTAAATCTTTTTTTAAACTATTTGTAAATGTTTTATCCCGGGAGATGGTGGGTTCGATCCCCACCTCCGGCAGGAATTTTCTCATCTCACGGCTCGTTGGGAAAATTCCTCGCTGCACCCTGGATGTCGGCGCTAATAACCTAGAAGTAGATGCGCGGTAAAAAAAAAAAAAAAAATAATAATAACAATGCGGCTTAACGGCCGACCGAACTTACTTCCTCATTCGATCGTCGAAAATAAAAATCGATTTTTCAGAAATGATGTGATTAAATGAATGAATACAGCGAGCTGTTATCAGATAATAGCCCATATATTGCTACCATACTGGTCGGACTTGATGACCACAAATACATATGAATTAATATACCTATATTACAAGTAACGCACAATTACTATCAAAGCCAACATTTCTGATCTCAAAATAATTTTAGAGCAATTTATTTATTTTTTAAGAGTATATTTTTGTTGGTTTGATTTTATTTATTATTAGATACATTTTTAATAATATTACAACTATAAAATTATTATATTACTTATTATTTGGATGTTTTTTTATATAAGTTCTTCTGAACATGAATTGTATTTAGTAATTCAATGAATTATTTCCTTATTATTTTGCTTTGAGCAGGTTGTGGAGCTCTTCAAGGAAATAAAGAAAGAAAATGGATGAATAAAACGTTCATTTTTATCTACATAAATACAAATAATATTTACATATATTCTCATGTTTTTTATTGTTGTATTAACGATATTTTTCAGGTGACCAGGAGAGTTAAGGCTTGGGCAGTCCTAAGGTCGTGGTTTCGATTCCTATTGTTGGAAAAAAGAAAAGACAACAGTCTTATCCGGGTTAAAAATTTAAAGAAATTATTATGCTTGTCTGTAATGTTTTTTAATATATATGTGGCGTAGGTCTTAAAAAAAAAATAGTACATCCTTTTTGTTCTTTGAAGTAATTTATTTTATAATTGTCCTTATCTATATAGGTAACGAGCTTCACCCTACATACATTTTATTTGTTATTGCAGTAAAATGTTGTAATTTCTTGACATCTTAAGCTCAAGTATTTCAAATCTAAATTATTAAATCTAAAACTATTTATTCTTGAAGAAACTGGCAAGAGTTGTTCCCTAAAATTGTTTATAACATTATCTTATATTTGCGACTTTTCGAACCTGTTCTGTTTCATCAGCAGGCATATTATATTATGTCGTGTTATGGACTATAATAAATTTCATATTAAGGTCAGTACATTTTGAATTTTGAGAGTGAACATTAAATGCGGGTAAGAATTTTAATTTGTTGAGTGGACATGGCTTACTCACACTGTTCGCTCTCGTAATTCAAAATTTATGGTCCTTAATATGAAATTTAAAAATGTATAATAGACCGTAACACGATGTAATATAAGATGTCTGATAATGAACCTAAACAAGTTCGAAACGTCGGAAATATAAGTTAATGATTTAAACAATTTTGAGGAGCAACTCCTGCCAGTTACTTCGAGAATCCATTGATCCTTCCCCAACCTTCAACTGACATGGATGAAATTTATTCTTGCAGTATCACAAATGCTAACCACGTGCTATTGAGGAAGATTGCAGTAATAAAAATGGATATGAAGAAAGAATAATCTCTTGAGATGCATTACATCAAATCCATTAAACCATCCTACGGATAAACTATATCCGACCTAGAAACCCCGCCTAATGTGTTTATCAACACTTAATTGTCTAAATCACGCCTTCACGGGAAGGTGCAAGAACGTAATATTTGATAAAGTGATAACAATCAATTTGCTTACTCTTTCGTAATATATAAAGAGTGTGGTACATTGCGACACTGAGTTGTAAAAGGGCAAAATTTCAATTTTCGCGAATGGACTGTCAAACAAGGTCCCAATTACGTGAATTTTCATAGCATTTTGTAGTTATACTTTAAATGAATTTCTGTTACAATTTATTTTGTGGTTTCAATATATGTAACTCTTAGAAAAAATCAATTCTATTTCTCCAAAAAAACAATTTCTTATTTAATTAATAATGTTACAAGCCAATGCCCATAGCCGCACAGTGGGGCGAGTGATAGACTAGGCCGGACATTCATTATTATCTCCGTTTCTATTGGTCTTAGAGTATTGCTTCGGGTGTCATTTTAAAGCAAATCCAATACTCTATTCAACTACATGATGTTGTAGGATGACTTTTAAATGTCTACATGTATATTATGTATCTCTTTATTTTTGTCACAAGTTCACAAACGCAAAACTAAAACTATAAACAAAAATATATCTAGAAGAAGAAGAAAACAACTTTATTTACTAAATAATAAAGTGGGCAGCCTCCACATTTTTTTTACATTTTTTTTTTTTTTTTTTTTTTTTTTTTTTTTTTTTTTTTTTAAATTTATGAGTATAATATTTCTAAGATTTCAAATGTTTTTTATTTTTATAACGAGCATTTTCTTGAGAATATACCTCTGGAAAAATGAATTTCCTGTTAAGCCATTCGAGATTTTTCCTGAAATAAGGAATTATTTGAAGCATTTGTTCCAAGGATATATTTGAAGCATTCCATTTAAATTGATGATGTAGCACCATTTCTTTAATTTATCGAGAAAACCTTTTTTCGCACTATTTGCAATCGCAAAACCAAGTAAGCCCTCCACTTTTCCAAAGGCATGTCTAATTAAAATTAATATAGTTGGCTTTAAAAACTCAAAATAGATCTTCACTGTGGCAATTTCCATTTTGTCGAAGTGCGAGTGAACATCGGACTGATTCCTAGTTTTACTTTAATGAAGATAATAAAATAATAAACAGAAGCAACGACTAATGGGATTAATAAAATATCAACTAAGGGGCGTAGGCATTAACACTAAAAATATTATATCTAAGCAATAGGCAGGTTTAGGCAAGATCTGACAACGTAGTAAATAAGGCTTTTTTTTTCCAGATAAGTAATAACATATGTAATGCTTGTTTCAAATAATTTATGGGTGATTCAATCAGGAATACGCAAGAAAAATCCATTTTTTTATTATTGAAGATTCTTGCCCAGGGGTAAAATTACATAAGAATAATGTAGTCTTGACTCCAGCTAATAATACTTGTTTTTTTTTTTTAAAGGTCTGCGTAAGCCTGACATATTGTAATGAGCAGCGGTCTTGTCACCTTAATGTTGTACCTTGTTTTCAAGTGGCGAGGCTATCTTGAGTCTATTCATTTTCATAATATTCAAATTATTTTAGATGGGCTTAATAACTTAATTTGATGTGTTTAATATCACAATATTATAATCGTAATATCTAATTTTGTTTTTATTATTTATGCAGAAGATCAATCACTCTAACTATATAAATGTGTTTTATATAGTTAGAGTATAATACGTTAAAAAACGTTTAACTAGTTTATTAAAACTGCACAAACCGGTTTCACGTCAACTGTACTCTTGTCATCACGAGTAGAAAAATTACTTAAAATACTAGTACTAATGCCTAACCGTAGAAAGGCAAACCTTCATCTACAATGGCCACGTCAAGACTTTGGTTAAGGTACGCAAATATTATTGTAAGTAACTCATGTGCTTCTAACTTCTATCTCTAAGATTACCTTCTACATACCATCTTCTATATCATTCCTAATATCACCTTCAATATCCTTCGTAATGCCACATTCTGTATCATTCCTAATACCATATTCCTATATTCTTCCTAATAAAACCTTCAATATCCCTCCCAATACCACCTTCAATGTCCTTCCTTACACTACCTTCATTATACCACATTCTTAATGCCACATTTCTATTTCTTTCCTAATGCTACCTTCTATATCCTTCCTAATATCATCTTCTATATCCGTCCTAATACAACCTTCAATATCCTTTCTAATACCACATCCTATATCCTTCTCAATACTAATCTTCAACATCTTTCCTAGTACTTACTCAGACTTTTTGAGAATATTTATAAATTTACTTGTAACTACAGGAACATTTGTGAATTATATTTTATTTTTATATTTAATATACGCGAATACAAATAAATTTATATTCACACTTATTAAAACAAGTGAAGTAGGAATAAATTCGTATTCATATTTATAATCAAAATTATGCCCAACTCTGCTTAGTATCGCGGGATGTATTTTTGTGAGCCTACTTTCACACGATAGGGCGCTGACGACCGTAAGGTTTTGCTGCGCTAAATATTTCAAACAAACAAAAAATCCTGTGTCGATAAGATTTACGCACGCTATATCGAGAATATTGGCTCAAGCGAGAAGACTATAGCAATGAACATGTTAAAGGAGCCGATAAAAAAAACATGTAATCATCAAAAATTTCTATTGTAAAGTATTTCCTTCTGTTATTTGAATCGAAATAAATATACATTATTATGAGTCAGAAAACGTCGTCATTTCATGCAAGCAGCTTCGGATTCCATCATCGGACCGACATTTGTGCATTGCCCTCCATTTTAAGAAGGAAACACGCTGAAATAATTACTAGGAGCATAGGAGACAGAGCAAAATGCTTTAAATATTAATGAAACAGGCGAAGCTATGTAAAACATTGGATCGACATCTGGCCTATAGTACATACAAATGCAGTAGCACCTTTAGGGGTGTTCCAGAAGAGCACTTTCTCAGCCAGGGGAGCAAAGTCGTGCTAAACAACATTTACTGACCAAGATATCTTTACAAGGAGAACTTAAACATGTGTAACAGCATGAAACGTGTAATTAACCGCAGAAAACGTTTGTGTCCGTTTTCTTGAAGTAAAACGTAAAATTATTGTCTCTTGGTAGCTAGAATTTTCGTCTGGAGGATATTATGGCATTGCAATATATCTGTGGCTTATGCTATTATACGACTAATTCAAGGCACCGGGGGATTTGAGGGTATGGAATACTGACAACCTTGGAGTAGTGAGCCAACTGAAATGCTCTTACAACCCCCCCCCCCCCCCCCGAATTTTTTTCTGAAATAAGGGATCTTATTTAATTTACCGATTCAACCAAAATTTCGGGGAGGAACGACTGCAGCCCCCGGATTATATACGCCCAGAGTATCTTCAATACCAAACAATACTGTGTGAAATATACTGTGACGCATGAGCACTCCACCATCTTAGCTTATTTCCACATAATTATGTTTGGTGTAATTTCGAAAGAGTGGATCGCAACTCTTGATATTTTACCTTCAATGGAACGAAATCGACACGAAGCTTCGAGTAAGTTGGTCCTATTGAAAGTAACGGCTGACATAAGTTTTACGAAATTTGTTAGGTTTTTGATTGATTACCTTCTCCTTACCAGGATTTCGCAATCGTTTTCGATATATTTAAGGAAGAATGCGAAAAGTCCTTAAATGTTCATGTACACTTTACTGTAAAATATTTTTTACCCGTAAAACTTGAAACGCTCCTTATAAGTAAGCAAAACCATTCTATTGAACATTTAATGAATTAAGAATACATAGGAAACTTTTAAGACGCTCTGCCGTTTTTGTATCATTCAAAACAAAACTTCTAATTTTTTAAAATTTATTTAGGAAACTGATAAATATATTGCATTGTATATGGTTTCGAATACATGGAATTTCGGCGAAAAAAACATGTTCTGCTGGTTAACGAACTTGACCTTGCGTTTTAGGCAAAACAATATTACTGTGCAAAATTTTACACGCACGCATCAGCAAAAAAAATAACCGGCTACTCCGACTTATTGCTTTTTCCGTTCGGAAACATAAGTAAATCTATGTGTGTGTGTGTTTTTAATTTATAGTAAGAATTAGGTGTGTTAGGTTATTTAAACAAAGTATTATTATTAGACATATTATTATTATTAAAAATATGCGCATATGATTAATAATCGCAAAAAAAAGAGTATATTTTACACACGCAGGATGGCTTCTTAAAATGTAGTATTACCACCTATTGTACGGCGATGGGTACTAACTCTGTCAGGTATAGAAGACCCAGCCTAGAGACCAATGGCTATTCCGAGCATTATCTCCTCTGCTCCATTAATACTCAAGAGATAATTTCTGTGAACTTCCGTCCGTTCCGACTCTACACTAGTCACATTAATGACAAAAATGAAACATCACTTAAAATCGGCAATCGAACTAAAATATTTTAAAAGTGTTATACGATTTTTCTTTCTGTAGCGGGAGCTTAACGCTAAAAGAACTTAATCTTTTACAGAAAATTAAGATTTTTCGTTAATTTTTGAATAGAATTTTATTCGGAGATCCTCAATTCTCAGAATATGCTTAACTCCTAATGTAAGACTTCTGTAGCTATATTTGTAGACATTAAATAGGGATTGGTATGAAGTCATTGGCCGTGATGAAAAGGATCTTGTAGCGTTTATATTTAAGGCCGTTGACTGTTGAGTTGCAGATCCGGTTCTCGGCGACGACGGGGGTCCATAATTTACTTGTCGAGAACTATCTTATCTTTTGAAGTGCAGCTGATATGTAACTATTTTGATTGATTATAATTATACGTCCTTGATGTCAGGTTGTCTCAACTATTTACTCTGTTTTTTTTTTGTTTTTTAGAATTATAATTTCATTCAACTCTGCTTTAAATATTAGCAAGCTTTCCAGCAGTAGATAGGCTTCCGAAGAGTAACTAAATGGTGTAATTTAAGTTTCACATGCATTTAATAGTATCAAAGATTTTTAGGAAGAGGTATCAATAGGTTATCATACTTTTCTAGCCAGGATAGTACTTATGCCTTATCTTTTTTCCAATGAAAGCCACCACTTCTAGAGGAAATTGAGCCCGCATTATCCAGGGAACCTTAATTGAATGAAATACGGACAAGTTTGATTAATATATCTACCCTCGGAAAAGATCTGTCGTTTAAAAAAATGAATCGGCTTAAAAATAAATTTATTTATAACGCCTATGTTTAGAAAATTTCTTAGATATTTAGATGCATTAGAGCTTTCACATATAATTTTTGTTTTGTTGCATAATTAATCGGAAAGCTTCGCCAGGCTCTATATTAGACCCGACAATTCGGTTTGAAATAAAGTTGGACCAAACTAAGGCAGTCAATATGGAAAAAAAAAATGATGAAAATTGCATACCATATTTTGAAGAGAAATATAAGTTTCAAAGTGGAAGGTAATATGACTTATGTTTGGAGAATCATTATTTTCGGAATACGTCAACCTCGAAAGTTGAGAATATTTGTATCTGGCTTTACCGTATGAAATGTCAGCTTTGTTTACTTCGCGATTTAATCCTTTCCGTTTTTATTTCATTATTTACAAACATCATTGTTATTCATATAGAATTAAAGCTCTTTTATTCCTATTATTTAATCAGTTTGCGTACTGTGTTGTAAGAACGATCCTCTGAGAAAAAAAATAAAACTTAAAATATGACTTCAACGGAAATCCGTATTATTTTTCGTTATGAATTTAAGCTCGGCCATAGCAGTCCAGTCAACGAACAGTTATAGATGGAAATTTTTGGAACACAATGTTTGACTTCGTAACTTTCTTTGGCCTAGATAGGAGGTGAACATATCAAAAGCCGGGGGGAAGGGGGGGTTTAGAAGGTCCCATTTTTTGGGTTTTCACTTATATCTCGGAAACCCTGCGTCCTAGCGACATAACTGTTCTATAACAAATGAAAGCTTATTAAATTTCCTACAAGTTCTATTCTATAATGTTTTTCGAGATATCTTTAGTTTTCAAAATATCCGCTCTTGAAAGTCTGTCATTTTGGGGAAAACACACTTTTTTCTATTCTCGAGCAAATATCTCTTCAACGATGCACCCAAAAAATAAATGTCGGTTATGGGGTTGTAGAACATTCCATTCGCTTCAATAATATATATTACAATACTATTTTATATATTTTCTTTCAAACGTTATATACGCACTCATATGGTCTTAACAAAACCATTGCTAATATAATGGTCAAGATGTTATATAATTGAGTGTGAATAACTGGTCAGAGGCCCAAAATTATATATTTCGTACTATTTATACGTCCAGTACTACCTATATTTACGTAATGAAGAATATTTTGGAGAATACAATGACTGGAAATGGTGTGAAATTGAACGGTTCATTGGTCGACAGTTGTTGCAAGATATCACGATGAACACTAAAACTGTTTTCACAGTTGAAGGAGAATACATAAAATAGTAAAGTTATATATGTTATTGAAGCGAATGGAATGTCCTACACCCTACAGCCGACATTTATATTTTGGATTCATCGTTGAAGAGATATCCGGTCGAAAATAGAAAGAACCGTGTTTTTCCCCAAAATGACGGACTTTCACGAGCGGATAGTTCCGAGATATAAGTGAAAACTCGAGAAATGGGACCTTCTAAACCCCCCTCCCCCCGGCATAAAGGCTAGGGGCGAGGATTTTTGATATGTTCACCTCCTATCCAGCCCAAACAATGTTACGAAGTCAAAAATTGTGTTCCAAAAATTTCCACCAATAGCTGTTTTCAAGCATTCGTTGCCTGGACTGTAGTGCTGCTGAGGCGTGTATGAACATTAACACGGCGTTGGGGAAGGAACGGTGAATGAACGAACTGTTTACCGGTGGTTTTCCAGGTTTCGAAGTGGAAATTTTGACCTTGACAACGAGGAGCGAGGAAGGCCAGAAACAAAGCTTGACAATGACCACTTGAAAAAAGGGTTGAAGCTTGTCCCTTAAAAAGCACAAGGGAATATTCCAAAGAACTCGGAACAGGAGCCTCGACAGTTTCAAGACATTTGAAGGAAATCCGCAAGCCCAAAACATTTCATACGGTACAGCCTGATAGTTCTAGATTGAAGTCATTGACCGTAATGTATCGGTGAGTATCCAAGCAATCTTTAGCATTCTTTCATTCGTTCTTCTGACTTAAAAAACCGTACAAACGAACCATCGACCCGGTAATTTCTTTTGTACGAGTAACTTGTATTATCTCGTCAGATAAATTCTTTCTCATCAGTTCCTCGACCTCCAGATATTCTCCCCCGCCGAATCCATTCATCATCTGCTCAGATGGAATCTTCCCTCCCATTGCCATCCTGCCGGACCGCATTCTCTGAGAGTTGAGTCCCACTATTCGTGCGGAGTGTGGGCCGTCGGACGGCCTTGGCAGTAGGGTGAAAGTATACTTATCTCTACCACTTCGTGCTGGGATCCGCTCAGCTCCCGGTCAAGGTCGGCGGTCTCTCGTCTCCGCTCTCTTTGACGACGAATGTCATTGTCTTCTGGACAGATTTTGTAACCTTTCGAGGAAGCTGTCTTGGAAGGCCCAAGAGTCTATTATCAGTACTACTCTCTTTAAAAGTCTAGAGAACCCCCGAACATTTTTTTAAAATATAAGATCGCTCTTGTTTGTAGCTCTTTCGCTCATAACTCCGCAAGAATCATGTCAGAGATCTTCTAAAGGGGTCAAACGATTTTAGGATCAAAACGATCCTGAGATAAGCATTGTCAAAGGGCAATAACGTCGGCGATATAAAAAAGAAGCAAATTTAACACAAATATAATTATCACATAATTCGTGTAGCCGTCCAAAGTGACCAATTTTCAATCTGTAGAATGTTTTTGTGTGGCGTTTCTCGGAATCCACTAAACGGGATTGAAAACCTAGTGTCAAATTAAGCGTATTTTTGGGCACTTTCCAATGCCGTTTACTGATTTCATTCTGGTTGAAGATATTCATTTCTTAATATAAAACATTGTTAATAACTTAAAAAAAAAGGGTTTTTGAATGCATGCGTCCCTTAATGTTTTTTAAAATATTCCAAATCTTTAAAGCTTTGGGGTTCGCAATTTTAAAAACGTTAATTTTCGCTAAAACCTCAATTGCGAAATTATTATACAAATAATCAAGAACCTAAATGCATTTTAAGCTGCCAAAAAAAATAAAAAAATAAAATAATGATTATTTGTTGCCCTATTTTAAATACTTAGTGGTATTTTTCTTATCCGGAAATTAATCTGAATAATAAGAAATTATAGAAAATTATATTATAAATCCCTTGAAGCCTTGGGAAGGTCTCCGTGGACATTCCATCCATATGCCATTCACCGGATATGTGGAGTATCGTAAAGTAAAATAATTATAATAATAATTTCAAGAGAACTTAAGGGCAGGGAGGACAGATGTGCGCGCAGTTGAGTGGAGTGAACCAACCCCACCAACAGTAGTCTAAACTAAACACTCTATGTACAGTACACACCCCCGGAACACCTACCCTGGGTGACCTAGCGCAAGGGCTTTTTTTTTCTTTTTTTTTACGGCGTTTTTTATCGACATCTAGGCCGACATCCAGGAATTTTCCCAACGAGCCGTGAGATAAGAAAATTCCTGCCGCTGGTGGGACTCGAACCCACTATCTCCCGCAAATGAATCTAAGGCGTTAGCCACTAGACCACGGGGAGACCCCACCTCTTTGTTATCTGTTAATAAACAAGTAAACCATTATTTGTCCACCTGTCTGATTCCGTTATGTCAGCCAGGTGGTGGAAAGAGTAAATAGCTTGGTCGGTGTGTTCTTCAATACTGGCGAGGGGAGCAGAATGGAGGGTAGCTACCCTCAACCACCCCTACATCCGCCGCCTCAACCACCCCTCGCGGTCGGCCTCCTCTGACCCTTCCGAACAGGAGGCCAGCAATTCTGAAGAGCTCTTCTGTATCCTATTATTGATTAAATTTCTGCTTGTTCTAACTTTCTTGGTCCTCTCGGTTGGTTTTTGGGGTTCAGTAATTTGATCTTTGACTATCAATCGGAAGTCAGGTCAAAAATATTTATTTGTCTATTATAAGATGAGATTGTTGATTGTTGAGGTTACCAAGATGGATATTGTCGTAGTTAGTTGAAAATACTTTCAACAACGTTTATGACCGAACAAAAATTTATGTAATTTATTTTTTTTACATCCTTTTAGGAATGGTAATCACTTTTTGGGCGGGAAATCTACAAGTTACAAGCCTTTTAGAGCCAGGATAAGGGCCATACGCTTAATTTTCTTGAAAAAAAGGTTCTTCACTCCTACTGGGAATCGAACCCATGCAGCTGGCTTCGCATAGAATGTTCACGCCTCACTCAGTGCCTTTGGGCCTCCTGTTGTAAAACATATACTCTCTCGCATGCTTAGAAAAATGTATCTTACATTTTGACTTCAATACCAGGCTACCATCTGATCTATGAGAGTACCAGACAAATCTAAGGTACCCGTCAGCAAGCAAATACGAAAAAATCCCAAATTTTTGCCTGTTTAATGTAAACTATATAGAGTATTGCTAAGCTCAAGTTTATTTAATTGTTCGTTTTCCCCTAATTTCTTTGTGTTTATTGTTTAAATACAAATCACGATAAGAGTGAATTGTGGAATAATGAGCTGCTGGAAAAAAAAAACGTTCTTAACCATAGAGATATATAATATATATACTTTATATTATTAAGTACACCCAGGGAAATTCATGAGCGGTTAAGGGGCGGAAACGTTGAAAATATAAGTAATAAGTACTAACATCATTACTTCAAACAATCGGTATAGCTTGTAAGAATACAATAAAAAAATTATTTACTGGACCCACATAGAATGTAGAGATAGTTAAGAAATTCGAAAAGTAAAAATAAGTTCCAGCACTGGCCAATAAATATTTAGGTTTTGGAGAAAGCCTCCATTTCTCATTGACCAACTTTTTTTTTAATTTTTGCAACAACTTTTTCTCATTAATTGAGCACTATGTATGCCGAGATTTGCACCAATCTTTCAATCAATACGACCCTCACGGGTATATTAACAATAGGGGTAGATTTTTGCTGGTTAACGCACAACTCGTATCATGTGTTAAACAGGTATTATGATTGCTGTCGTGTCAACAAACAAATGCATATATATATATATATATATTTATATGAATTTATATAAATTTCAAGGGGGGTCGCATTTGGTATCCAGTAGGAAGGATCGATAAAGATTTGAAGATTTTTTCCAAAAATATATTATTATGAGTGCAACCTCAACCTTCGGAAAGTGCTAAAAATACTATCTTCAGACCCATTGTAATTGGGAAATGTGTATATTTCACTAAATTAGAAATCTTTGCAAGGAAATATCTTGTGTAAACTATTTTTTTCATCAGTGGTTACATGAAATCAATAAACTCTCGTTGAAATCTTGACTTACAAACGACTTGGCTGTTACAATTCAAAAAAACTACTATTTTTCTGGAGTAACGACAAAAAATGCATGTATGCATATCTTCTTGCGATGCAACTATCTTTAAAACCCAGAGATTAATTTTAATTATTTGTGGTTTACGATGTACTTATTGAAGTCCCTTCTCGAAGTTTCTCCGTAATTTTTGAGCATCGTAATCCGAAATTCTAGTTTTCTTTCTGGTTTCCAAGAAGACGGTTCAAGATATTGACTTGCAAGTGGTTTTATTCAATTCGCCATTAAAATAGCCATAAACATGGCGTAAGAATCATGGATACTCTTAAAAGTTATAAACCGAGGAAATCTAGTCATTAATGTCAAGAGTATTACATCAATTTGTATTGTAATAGTGCCAATGAAGGCATTTAAAGGTAGTTAAAATCTCATCGGATGAAGTTAGAAATGGTTAAGTAACAGTCTGTATATAGGATTTTTCCTGGCTACGATGTGGTCAGCAATCATTTAAGAAGATGTTTGAAATATGACAAAATAACTCAGCCACATTCCGCGGTAATCATTTTTTCATTAGGAGTTGTATAAGTCCCCACTTTAGTATGGTGTATTAGTGGAATATAGTTGTTAAAGGGTAGGTCTTATGGTCACATGAACCATGACAAAAAAAAAAAAAAAAGTCTTATCATGAGATTACACATGTACATAAATATTTCTTTTCACATAATCTAACTTAAGGGTCAATAAATTTGGCTTACTTTTGAGAACAGGAAGTATTTAGCAAAAATATGTTTTAAAATTATTTATTTATTTATTGAGAGGAGATCGTTGACCTTTGGCGACGCGACGGTAGAATTTGACAGAGTTTGTAACTACATGTTTTATAAGAAAATGGATTTTATTATTTGCCTTGGTTTTGGCATGAAATTCAAGACTTTATCAGGGCTGTAAAACAAGGACAGAGTTAATACTAATATATAGACAAAAGAAATGTCAGAAACAAAGAAACATTATTCATGGCAGGCGGTGAATGATATATTTGGTAAGTTTGTGTTATCGCTAGGGGCGAGGTTAGCTCAGTGGTAGAGCACTTGACTAATAAGCTGGAGGTCTGAGTTCAAATCCCGAGCAAGCCTTAAACATTTTTTCTTCTAGTGTCTTCGTTCATATGTTGAATTCGGCCTCCCTGACCGTCCCTAGGCCGACCCAGCCTTTAATTAATTTAATAATGGGTACCTTAGGTGCAATGACTCTTGCAGTCGAAGCGGCCAAGGGGAAAATCAGGCGGACGGAGCATAGTACTGACCACACTCACTCCCTAGTGTGCCGTATGGTCATGACTCAGATACCTCTATAGTATCTGCCCCTCAGGGCCCTCGTGGCCTGTTACGGGACTGATTTTTTTTTGTGTTATAGCTAGAGCCTTAAATTAGAGGGAGACGAATACAGATTTAAAACTTAAATGGTTAACACAGAAATATGTATTTATTTATTTTATTGGCCTACATCGGTTCTATCGAAATCATTAGCGGAGTTATATTATATGGTTTAAATGGCTTTCTTTAACACTGACTTCACGATAAGACACTTGCTAACTGACTGCACACTTAGACGAAACTTTTACATTTCGGATAACTTGACTGTCTTACTCAGAGACCGCAGCCAATATATGTTTCCTATAACCAGAAAAAGTTTCATTTTTTAACACATGTACAATTAATTTTACAATTTTTTTTTTTTGTTGTTAAATAAAGTTGTTTTTTCTCTTCTATAGACAAATCAGGCTAAATTCTATTCTCTAAATACAACTAAATTCTTTATTCAATACTACTAATTCCGGCGCTAATAACCAAATAGTTAATGCGCCGGTAAAAACGAAAAAAATACTGCTAATTTTAATAGACTGATTAGAAAATTGATATTTATACCACTGATTGACCCCATCACACCTAACTACCTCTTTGTCATTTTTTTTCTTGCTGTTTTCCTTTCTTCTCGTCCGTTAAGAACTGTTAACATTGTAAGTAAGTATACCATTTTAATTAACTTAAATATATAATATATGCTGTGTTTGCTGACTAATATATAGATTGATCACTTATGGTAAGAGAAATGTCGGTGTTTATTTTTTCCAGGAAGATAATGCTCCAATTGTTTTACCACCTGAAATACATGAATGCTAGCCAAAAGCTAACAACCGCCGACAATAGAGTTCTGGAGAGAATCTATTGAGATATTGGCGGTATTGATGACGAGATCATCAGCATAAAGCAAAGCTTTGGATATGCACTTCAGCAGATTATTTATTACAACGGAAAAGAGAAATGCACTTTTCACGCCACCTTGAGGAACACCGCTTTCCTGAGTATATTTATTTTTCTGTTAAACAGCTGCCGTTGCGTATTTTAAATGATCTATTGGAAAAAAAACATTATGTACCTAGTAGATAGGTACCTACATAATGTTTTTTTATTTTTATTTTTAGTAGGTACTACCTACTGAGGAAAATATCTATAAATTCAATATTTATCATCTATAGGCGGAACTATATCAAATATAAAAGGCTATTTACGTAAAACTCTATGTACGTAAAGTTCTATTAAAAGGATAATCATCTGTCTATGTAATATTCTATCATATCTCTTGTGCTCTATGATCTACGCATTTAAAATTATATTTATCATCTATCTAGTTAAAATACTATCACATGTAAATATTTAATCGCTACAGCCGCGAAGAGTTTAAATAAAATAAATAGTTAAAAAAAGAGGCTTTCTCCCAATAAATCAGATACGTTTCCTTCTAGCGTCCACGTTTTTCTCTTCTACATTAATTACTGTCAGTGTGGATGTGTTCCACAGACAGGGTAGTGTTGTTGCATTTAAAACAGTTCATTTAGGAGATAAGAAAGGATCAATTCGCTATGACCTAGTCTCAGTGTGGCTAAAACTACTTCTTCTCTCCAGTTTTTTTATTAACTGAAGACCAGGATCCAACAGGCTTCATAAATTATGATAGCCTACTATTTCCGATTGAGCCCATTATTACGCATTCCTCTTTTAATGTCGTCCTGTTTTACATTCTCTGTGAAAAAGAATCATTATAGCATTACTAAATCCTTTAACGTAGCTTTTTATCTCATGTTTTAGCGCGTTTCCGATTACCCTCCTTATAAAGGAAACCAGCTTATGAGTTTGACATCATCACGCAATCCGGAAGTGCTGACTGGAAACCTTTACGTTGCAGGAACCATAAATCACGAAAATAACGGAGGTTTAAATATGTCTGATTTAAAGGATCAGATTCTTCAAACAGTTGAATCCGTCCTCCGCAACATTTTTGGCTTAAATTCGAGCGATATAAATCGTAACGCTTATGTTAATAGCCTTATAAATGTGGAATCTAATGAAACCAGGGACCTATCAATGACCGTTTGCGAAGAAAACTATATTTTTTTATGTATTCTTTTTTATATTTGGATGTATTCTTAAATATCTCAAAACCCGTTAGAAAGTTGGAGTTTTAAATCATTTATTATTGACTTCCCTTGAAATTCGGTTCTCATGTGAGTTCCGAGAGATTTTAGTCGTAGAAATCACATTATATATTATTATTATATTATATCGGTGCTTAAATGGAGTAATTTCCGCTTAATACCCTTCCTGTTGTAGTGCCTAATATCTTGCTTCGTTTTGCAATATAATTTTTCAAGTTTTTACAATTTTTACTAAATATTAAGATAAAAACACACTAGGGGTAAGAACGGACACGCACTAAGATGACGGAGTTGGATTTTTTCAAATTTGTATAAAAATACAATGTGTACATCTGTATAACTAACCAACAATAGAAAGCAAAATAATGAGAGTTTCTATCCTCAACTTTCCACATTAGAGGTAATGGTGTTATGAAAATGAGGTAATATTATGCTATAACAATGATTTGTGAATTTCCTGTATCTACTCACTGTGACTCAGTTGAAACTCATAATTGTTCAATCAGATGTCTTGGATTTGGAATTTTCTATGAAATCCAATATATCTTGTTTTACTTCTTGAAATTGAGAAGACATATAGCTTTCCGAGACATATATTTTTCCGATTATATATATATACATATATATATATATATATATATATATATATATATATATATATATATATATATATATAATCGGAAAAATCAATTTTTTTTCTGTAGTTCCCGTAGCTCATTATTCCGAAAGTATATTTATCATGAAATTAGTTATACATAATATGGGGATTAGACATATACATCCGGTTCTGCAATTAATTATACATCAAATTAAATAATTAGACAGTATTATTTAGGCAAGGGCCTCTTTTTCTTCAGTGGCCATGAAATCCCATCCCCCTTCAGGGGTAGTAGGATCAGAGGATCGTATCCCACAGAGACCGGGTGGCACGGTGTATATTGAGCCCAAGATTAATAGCCACTATAAAGATTTAGAACAGTTAAAAAAGGATGTGCTGAAAGCCCTCGACCCATCAAGAAAAGGCCTCCAGCTCCGAAGAGTCATTAAGACTAGGAGCGGAGGAATCATAATAGAAACCGGGCGGGGAGAGGATAGGCGAAGAATCCTGGGTGATGTTGATCTACTCGCATTGAGGGTTAATATTAAAGAAAGGCCAATGCTGAAACCCAGGGTTATAGTACGCCACGCCCCGAGGACCGTGGAGGGTAAGAACCTAGACCTGCCTACCCTAATAGAATGTATGCGGAGGCAAAACTTCGGTGGTGAAGTGGGTCTCAACACCGAGGTTAAACTGTTGTAAAGAACGGGCCGGAAGTCAAGTGAGTCTTGTAATTTGATTTTAGAAGTTAACCCTCGACTGAGGGCCCTACTGCTAAAAGCCGGTGGGGTATACCTCGGCAGCAACTTTTGCGTGGTGGGAGACCATGTTGAAACTAGCAGATGCTACAAGTGTCAGAGGTTTGGTCATATTTCGAGAACGTGTGCACAGAACGTTCACACTTGTGGCCACTGCGGAGAGAGTGGGCATTGTTATATAGAGTGCACCAAAAATAGTGACCCTCCTTGTTGTCCAAACTGTAAGAGAGCAGGTCTTAGGGACACCATGCATATAGCTAGTAGCAGGGTCTGTCCCACGTATCAAGCTGCCCTCGGACGCATTCGTGAAAGGACTGATTATGGATTTTAACTTCGAGATACGAATGTGTAGAACCTGTGGTCGGGGGTTCAGGAATCATAGAAGTCTAGGTCAGCACGTAACGCGTGCCCACCCGGAAGTCCACAATAGAGCAATCCGTCCTCCTAGGATGCCCCGCTGGAGTGAGGAAGAGTTGCGTCTTCTATCACGGCGTGAAGCTGAGTATAGATCAAGGGGCCTCGTTGTGAATAATGAAAACCTAGTACATGGCCTGCTTGATAGAACAGCTGGGGCAACGCAACGTATGAGGCTTACTCCACGATATCGGGAATTCCTACGTCAGGCAATAAATGAGTGGAATAGAGATGAGCTTCGACAGCCTGCGCAAGTGGTAGAGGTGGTCGGTCCAAGTGGTAGGGACCTTTTTTGTGACGTGGCTGCAGAGCAGGCGAGCGGCCTTCGTGGCCATGATATAAATCTTGCGTCACTAGTCGAGGAAGCCAGAGGAGGGCTCGATGTCACGGACCGACTGTGCGAGTGGCTCCAGGCGCGCTTTCCCGAATGGGGTAATACCTCATTCGAGAGAGGTGGACAGCCTGGGGGCCCACGACCCCTTCCATTTAATGCGAGACAGCGCCGTCAGTTAGAGTACCAGCGCATACAAAAACTGTGGAAGTCTAATAGGAGCAGGGCAGTAAGGGATATATTGGAAGGAGGTCCTCTAGAGCGCAGGCATTCGTTGGACGAAATGGAAAACTACTGGCGGCCGGTAATGGAAAGTCCCTCTCGGCCATTTGATCAGGAAGGATTGCCACCGGGAGCTATGGAGATCACCACTCTATGGACGCCTGTCGAAGTAGAGGAGATCCAGGGTAATAAGATAGACAGATCCTCTGCACCAGGTCCTGATGGACTACGAGCGTCTGATTGGGAGTCCGTTCCACCTAAGGCACGTGCGGTTTTTTATAACCTGTATTTATTAGGGGGCAGATTTATTCCTCAAATGATCGGTGCAAGGACTGTCTTTATCCCCAAGGTTAAGCTTCCAGAGACGCCTGGCGATTACAGACCTATAACCGTGGCGTCTGTAGCTCTCAGACAACTTCACAAGATATTGGCTGCGCGTCTGAGAGCTTTGGATCTCCAGGAGACAGGCCAGAGGGCGTTCATAGCAGCCGACGGAACTGCGGAGAACAGTGTAGTCCTGGATACGGTGCTCAGGGAGGCTCGTCGTTGTCGCCGTGAGGTGCACTTGGCCTTCCTGGACATTGCTAAGGCTTTCGATAGTATTAGTCACTCAGCTCTACGAGCCGCCATGATCCGCAAAGGCCTGCCATCAGGAATCGTTGAATACGTGATGGGGGTGTACGGTGAAGGGTTTACCCGGATTACCGATGGTCGGAGGTGGACGGACCCAGTTGTAAGCGGGAGGGGGATTAGGCAGGGGGATCCTTTGTCTCCGTGCCTCTTCAACCTTGCGATGGATTGGGTCCTCCAGGCGGTTCCAAGCCAGGTGGGATATACTCTGGACGGAGTGAGGATTAGCTATCTAGCCTTTGCCGATGACTTGGTCCTGGTGGCGTCCTCGGTGGCTGGCATGCGGGGTGCACTTGCAGCGGTTGGGGCAGCCATCGCCAAACTGGGGATGGAGCTTAGTCCTGGTAAGTGCTGTGCCCTTTCGTTGGTACCGGCTGGGCGTGTGACCAGGGTCAAGGTAGTTGAAGACGCACTGTTTACCGTTGGTGGAGCCCCGGTGAGGCAAATGCAGTACCGTGACTCCGTTAAGTACCTCGGAGTCACCTATAGGAACCATGGAACCGAGAGGCCTGATGAGGAAATTAGAAGGGCCCTTTTAAGAATTGGGAATGCACCCCTCAAGCCGCAGCAGAGGTTGACCGCCCTTAGGTATCACCTTCTTCCAAGTTATGTGCACAAGCTGGTACTTGGTGGCTCCTCCCGCGAAGCATTAAGGAAGTTGGATATAAAGGTTAGAGCAGCGGTGAGGAGGTGGCTAAGATTGCCAAAGGATATACCTGTTGGATATTTCCATGCTTCGTGCGCGGACGGAGGCTTGGGTGTTCCATGCATGGGCGTCCTGGTTCCGGCTCTGACGATAGGCCGTCTGTCTAGGATGGAGCGGTCTGGTCTAGCCGCGGCTAGGGCGGCTTATGGTTCGGAGGACATGACCAAAAGGCTGCGGAAAGCGAGGGAGGCCCTGGCCAGGCAGGGCTTAGTTCATGAAGACGCTTGGTGCCCTGAAATTAGAAAGCGCTGGTGGGCAGAGAGGCTCTTTTCGTCCAACGACGGAGCAGGGTTGAAAGAATCTTCCGCTAGTAAGGCCTCGACACATTGGCTCAATGATGGAGCTGGAACCACTTCTGGGTGGGACTTCATCCAGTATGTTCGTACTCACATAAATGCCCTTCCGACCACCGTGAGAACGACAAGAGGCCGGCGTGAGGGCCGGATTCTTACTTGCAGGGCGGGTTGCCTTGAGGATGAGACCGGCACTCATGCTGTTCAGCAGTGCTATGTTTCACGGGGAGGTCGTTGTTTGAGGCACGATACTGCGGTGGATGTACTGGCGGAAGCCTTAGCCGGAAGGGGGTACGAAGTTCACATTGAAACAGTCCTGAGAGCTGATGGCCGGCGATGGAAGCCTGATATAATAGTGGCAAAAGGGGGTAAAGTGACTATTGTGGATGCACAGATTGTTAATGGGAACACCTCTGATCTGAATTCTCTGCACCGGGCGAAGTGTCGCAAGTATGGGAGACTTGGTGTCCGTTTAGCAGTGGGCCGAATGTTTGGCGTGCCTGTGACCGACGTGGAGGTAACGTCCTGTACATTGAGCTGGAGGGGTGTGTGGAGCGGTGCTTCTGCCAATAGTTTAAGGCAGCTTAGTGTCCCGATGGGGGTGCTAAGAAGCATTACCTTGCGGGTATTAAAGGGCTCCTGCATCATCTTCAGTCGATGGAGGACACTCCTCGCCGGGGCGGGCCGTTGAGGATCGCCTGGGTTTTTTTTTTTTTTTTTTTTTTTTTTTTTTTTTTTTTTTTTTTCATTATTATTCATTTAGTGTATATATGTTTTTTTTATTATTGTTTTTTTTATTATTATTTTTTTTTTTTTTTTTTTTTTTTTTTTTTTTTTTTTCATTTGGTGTATGTTTGAGCGTGGACTATGTTTGGCTGCACTATGATAACCTCCACGAGTATAGTAGCTCTGGTCTAGTGGGTGAAGTATAAGGGTATTTAAGTCTGTAACTTTTTCTTATTATTGTATTTTTTGCTTTATAGTTGTTTTTTGTTAGTTGTTATATAGTTATGTATTTTTTTTTGTTTTTATTTCTTATTACTTTTAAATAAGGTACTTATTAATCTGATGTGTACGTATTTGAACTAAGGTCTCACAGCAACTGGGCTTGATGTTTTCAAGCCCAAGTAACGAGGGTGAAGGAGACGCCCAATTGTTAAGTTGACTATGTATATATCTTATACAGTGTATTATTAAATTTGAAGTGGATTGTATCTCCTAAAAAAAAAAAAAAAAAAAAAAAAAAAAAAAAAAAAAAAAAAAAAAAAAAAAAAAAAAAAAAAAAAAAAATATATATATATATAATCGGAAAAATCAATTTTTTTTCTGTAGTTCCCGTAGCTCATTATTCCGAAAGTATATTTATCATGAAATTAGTTATACATAATATGGGGATTAGACATATACATCCGGTTCTGCAATTAATTATACATCAAATTAAATAATTAGACAGTATGGTGGGAGGAATCGCGCTAAAAATAAAATTAATAGTTATCCAACATCTAAGAAGGAACTTTGTAATGGGAAAGAAGTGAACTTTAATAAAATTAAAATTAATTAATTAGAAAGTACCGATCTTAGCTTTGTTAGCCATGACGGATGACTTAAATATGACGAAAATATCGTGGCGAAATATACGATTGCATTGAATCGTCCTTTTAAAAGTGGAGCTGCGTTGATTTGCATATCTAAATAGATGTAAAAGTCATTGCGACTCTGAGTCTTCCAACTAATTTTAAACGGACAAATGAAAAAAACCTTAATTCATTAAGAGAAATTATTTTTAAGTTGAAGGTGAGGGTAGGGAAGGAACAATGGATTCTTGAAGTAACTGGCAAGACTTGCACCCCAAAATTGTTTAAAACATTAACTTATATTAGCGACGTTTCGAACCTGTTTAGGTCCATCATCAGCCATCTTATATTAAGTCGTGTTGAGGTATATTATAATTTCGTGTTATGGTCCATAAATTTTGAGAGGGAACGTTAAATCCGAGTAAGAATCTTCATGATTTGTTGAGTGAACAAGTCAAATTTACACTGTGTCAGTATACAATGCTTTTGGAGTAGTATGTACTTTTCTTTATTATCGTTCATGAAAGGGTTTTTTTTTTGGGGGGGGCTTATTATCCTAAATTGATTTATTTTTTTTGTATTCTTGCTACATATGAATTTAGGTATTTATTTTATTTAACTCCATCTGATTAAGTATCACGGCACTAAGACGACGATATTGGACGATTGATAAAAATAATGGACTAATTCCTAAAACAAGTTGGGACTGATTAAAAACTCGACAAGAGCCTGGATTGAAGGTAATCTCACTAGAGTAGAGGGAAGAAGTAGTAACAACCAGTTTTAGAATTGGATACTGCTTATTTACGCTTATCTTACGTACAAACTGGAAAGAGGACGTTACAGTGATATACATACTCATAGAATGTAAACTGAGAGACAACAAGTAAACCCAATGCTTTTAAAATGAATGTTTCAGTAAAGCAAGATACGGAAAATGGCATAAGACCGTTTGGGAAACGCGCTCCTGATGACGCAGCTCCTGCGAGTCGGACATATATATATATATATATATATATATTTATATATATATATATATATATATATAGTGGCTTGTTTGCTCTTGAACTTGTCAAAAAATGGCCCGATGTTATTATAATTTGCAACGAAAGTCCTTTCTGTGATTTCTACGATCAAGTTTGCTAACCAGCTGAATCCGTTTACCAGAACATGCTTTTTGGGCACAATATGTGAAAAAATACAAGATTTTCGGCAAGGTACTGGTCAAATATAAATGTTCTTTTAATACATTTTTAGCCTGTTAAAATTCAGTGGAGAAGAAAAATCAAATCATAAGTGGGTACCAGGTATATAAGTTTAATTATACAGTAAAATGGAAGTGCATCGTAAATCTTAAGTAGTTCCTAAAAGTCCTTTCTCTTGGTTCTAAGGATATCTTCAACCCAAGAAGATATGCATAAAAGCAGTTTTTGTCTGTCTATCGCAAGAGATGGGGCCTAAAGAAAGAAGCAACCGTGCGGAGGACAAAATACAAGTCGTTAACCCAGAAAAGCAGTCGTTACAGCTTTGCATCAGCCAAGTCGTTATAAGGGAAGAATTCAACGAAAGATTATTGACTTTGTGTAACCATTGATGTAAAATAGAGTTAGCGCAAGATATTTCGCTGCAAGGGTTTCTAATTTAAGGAAATTTGCACATTTCCCAATAAAGTCTTATTGGTCGATCTGGGTTATGCTACTTGATTTAGCTAAAGTTAGTGATCCAGCGCTAGAGTTAGCGATATCGTATTCTACCAAAAAACTTCAATGAAATAATCAAGCATCATAAAATAGACAAACATCTTCAAAACTGGACACATCAACTTATAACCACCTTATACAAATCTATTTGGTTTGGAAAAGAGATTGGATTAGCGGAATTGTTTATCAGGGGTATCAGCCGACTTTATTGCGTGCTTCCCCCTTGCATATGGGAAAATAATTTTGCTTATGACGTTGAATCATAGATACCATCCTGAAAGTGTTCCGACAAACATCAGGGCTTATTAACAGTTAGGCAAGAAAAATTAATTTCGTTTAGAGCCTTCTGCTCAAATTCAGGAACATAAATGTGCTTTAGGTCCACCCTTTACTTGCAATAAGAGTTTTTTTGTTTTTTTTTTCAAAATGTTCCGTCTGGCAATGTATATCTTGTTCATTCAATGGAAAATATTTCTGATAATATCCTTTGAAATTGAAACTGTGTGATGTACACTGGGCTGAAGAAAATGGAAGAGGAAGTTGGATAGGTCTCAGGTTTCTTAAGAAGGGCCACCAAGCCATGAGTATCAATTTATGGTAACACGATAGGCCTCATCAAGGCCTTTTTGGGATATATAATTAGATCCCTCCATGGGAGGGCCACCTGTTCTAGAACCATCAAGATAATGTGGCTAGTGACAATCTTGGGCAAAATTTTGAACATTTTCTACCACAAAAATGGTGGAAAATACAATGATTTCAACTAATATTAATCAATTTATATGTTATTCATAAATATAGACATACTAACACATGCATACAGGCATATTGTATATACCTATGTATATCTGTATATGGGGGCGAGGTTAGATGAGTGGTAGAGCACTGGATTAATATGCAGGAGGACCAGAGTTCAAATCCCGAGCTAGCACTAAAGATTTTATCTTCTAGTGTCTTCGTTCATGGGTTGAATTTGGCCTCCCTGACCGTCCCCAGGCCAATCCCGCCCATCATTAATTCATGAATTGGTTACCTGGAAAGGGGAAAATCAGGCGGATGGAGCATAGTAATGGCCACACTTTCTTCCTAGATGGCCTATATGCATATATATATATATATATATATATATATATATATATATATATATATATATATATATATATATATAAATACAGTCGGAAGAAAAAAACAAAACGAACACTTTCAATATTTTTCTTACATCGCTTGCTGATTGTGAGTGATGTTTTCGTTTTTTAGCGCGGTTTCTTGTAATCTGGCTAGTGCAGAGGTGGAACGGGCTAAGTTCACTGGAATAATCCCCTGAGTATTAATTATTGTTCTTATCAGGGGCGAGTTAGAGGTTTCAGTTTTGATATCATGTTGTTTTTTACCTCTTGTCCGCACAAATCATGAATTTATTAATTTCTATGACTGAATGTTTGCAAGTTGAATGATGAATTATATCTTGATGTTGTCGAAATTGACTATTGAACAAGGAAAATGTTATCTTTTCGAGAAAAGGGAATTAAACGTTCTTACAGTAAAAAAAAAAAAAAAAATAAAAAAAAAAAATAAAAAAAATGTAATTTCTCAACTTCCAAAATGACCTCAGTGAACAATTTTCTGTTGTATATTCTATTGATATCTGGCAGGGATATCTTAGCGAATTTTTTTTTGCTCAGGAATTGAGTCGTGACTGTCGACATCTGATCTGATAATACGTTATGCTCAATTGTAGCCCATTCTTGAAGATTATTTTTAATTGATAATGATTGTTCAAGCAGATGCGATATCGTCCTGCAGGAGTTGAGCAAATTAAGAGTACACTTTTTCAGGGTAACGCATAAACAATAAAAGTCCGCATGAACAATGAAAGGAGTCCGCATAAACAATAAAAGGAATAGAAACACTTATTGGTAGGGTTTCATCTTTCGTTATAATTATAATATAAAATCTCAAAAAGAACGAAGTTTAAAGCGCCCCAACAGGAAGCTGAAAGTATCCTTAGCGGAAACTACTACCCCGCCTTCTCAATGTTCGCTCTAGTAAAACACTATTATCACTAAGTTTCTTATTTTCTTGCCTTCTTTTATTAAAATACTAATTTTACTGAATAAACTCGGTACCTATGTAAAATAAAGCATTTTCAACCTATTTTATTTTATTCCTCAGCTCCTTAAGGCGTACTGCACGGAACGCTCGGACACGTGTCGGCTATTTTCCGATGTAGAATCACCAGAAAAAAAAAATGGATCAAATCGGTGACCCCACCACAGTATACTCCCCTTGTTAGAATATTTGAGGTGTACTTTGGAATGTATATTGGAGTACGCGATGACGGCGACTGAAGGAATTTAACTCCCAGCCACTCTGTATCGTAGCCAGCGCTGCTCTGCCGCTCAACCTTCAGACGCTCTGTCGTTCTGTCGCTCATCGCTCATCACTCGTATCGTGCCCGGGGCCTTAGGATCGAAATTGTTGTCGATATCGTGTTAACAGACACAAACTCCTAGACATATTTCAAGCTTTAAGTCACGATTGTAACCGCAATAGCTATTATTCCTTTGAGAGAATATAAGACAGTGAATTGTTGACTGACAAGAATGCTTGGAAATAATATTGCTAATTCCCAGGGTGAGTTGGGTCAAGAATAGCTTGGATATGATTAAAATAGTAATAAACATGGAAATAAAATGATACCCAATAAAGGGGGAATGCGGAGGAAAACGTATTTCCAAGTGTTGAAACGCCACGTAATATGTACTGTGTTACTGCTGGCTAGAGGAGAAATTGCGGTTGGAGATCATAATCTCTGGAATTTATTGTATCCTAAACCCTCAGAAAAACCACAATGTTGGGTATATTTTTGATCATGGGTTCAAGGTGTAATATACATTTACATCAAGACCTTAGAACATATTCTATAGGAATGCAGCTATTGATATTACACTCATGAAAAAATGTTTTATAAATATCTTCAAGTCTTTATCAATAAATTGATTTACTAGATACCAGAAACGAACAACGTTTTAATTGATATATTTACATGTATCATACACTCTTGGAACAGATACTCAAAAATCTACAAGAAGATAACATACACTTGACAATGTTTTAGCCACCTGGACAAGTGAATTTATCCGGAAACGTAGACGTATACGCGGAAGCAAAAAATGCTACAAACTGGACGTGGACGAAGAAAGAATTACTGTACAACACATTAACAAACTATATATCAAAAATGTGCCAAAACATATGGACACTCATTACTAATTAGAAATTAAGACGAATAAATAAGACCGTGAATGATTGGTCATCGAATGACAAGAAGGGATTACAAGTCTCAGAAGTCGTCATTCACTACTTACTCAATTTCAATCAAACACATCCTGACAGACTGCAAGAACAGGGACTACTGGGACATTCCACGTTACATGCATGACGTACTGACTGAGAAACGTAAATAAAATATTCTAAACATTTCATTTTCCCCCCAATTTGGTTAACTCTGTAATTGAATGTATCTATAATATTAGATAGAAAGAGCCAACAATTTGGGTTATTTTATTTCAAAATTCGGCATAGGACAATCTCATATCAAACGATTGGGTTTGTTCATTAACACGAAAACTTAATTACTCGCAAGTAATTGTTTACATTAACCCAACAGTCAGACGGACTCATTAATGTATCTCTGGCTGCGTTAACGGGGCCGGTGGCAAATTAACTAAGTAAAGCACGACCTCTTTGCTCACTAAATATTTCGATCATATTTTTACTATTCATGAAATATGTGACTAAAACATCATTCGAAATTGTACAGTCACGCTGACAACATTACTAGTTTATTTTCGTACTGTAGTCCTATAAAATAAATAGTAAACTGTTTTTCTCGGCAGTAGATATCTTCATCGGTATTATTATTTTTTATTTTTTTACAGTAATCAAAAGCCTAAGTTCATTTATCATGAGTATTGACGTGATGGCATCATAGGCTCTAAGCCTTTGTCCTTGAATTTGAAGAATTTCCAATGGACACAATTCTTCAAATACTCTTAATAATTATAAACAACTTTTGAAGACTTTTATTTATTTTGGTACGTACGCTCAGGCCTCATGTCGTGACTTCATATTTCATCCATCATTGTTAAATAAAAACTTTTGACGGATGTTGTTTTAATAAGCTGAATACAAAAGGAAGTCATAAATACATACATGTACCCAGCATATTGAAATAACGAATCCTAGTTGAAGGTCTAAACAAAGGCCAAATAGGTTGTTCAAAGGATCAGATTTTTGTACCAAAAGGCCGGGATTGGTTGATCAAATAAGATTGAGGTAAGAATTGACCATAAATTCAAGTTGTTTACTATTGTGTGTATTATACAGTGGGATAGTAAATTTTAAATCCTATTACATGTATTAGGTCGATCAATTTAGTACATCCTGTTTAGAATTTAACTTTTTCCCTGGTAAAATAGTTTGTAAGGTACTAAATAAGAGACAATATCTTGTAGTAATGTTTGAAGAGAAAACAGGATGTTGCAAAATTCTAATAATAAATTCATAATAATTTTTTGTAGCGTTCTTCGAGCCGGTAATATTCTAGCATTATTATGATAAAAGGACTATGATGACATCAGGTCAATTCTCATGAAAAATAAATTGGACGCCTTTAAACGGAAAGGAACCAAGTGCCATCTGTTCATTCTTTAGAGAATTGGGTTTAAAGTTTTTTGTGGGTCTAAAATTCCTTTATTATCTGAAATGTTTCATTCATTTTTTTCTCATTAAGATAAACTGTTGTTATGGTAATGGGGTTTTATTTTTATAGTTATTGAGAAAAATGGTGCTTGATTCCTTTCTGTTTATTATAGCGTACTGGATACACCATTTCATTTTTTTTTGGTATTTTTTCTTGCTTTAATGACAACATTATATTTTAACCAGTTTTTTATTACTATATAAATTCTCTAATTCTCTATAAGATAGCACCAAAAACACAATTTCCTTAAAATGGCGCTTGGTTCCTTTCCGTTTAAAGGCGTCCAATTAAGCGTAATTCTCAACAACTTAATAGAGATTATGCGCCCAAATCCCAGCTTGCTGTGCTTTGTTTTCTGTAAATTATGTTTTGACATAATTTATCAACGTTTTCCCCTCACGTATGGAAGAAGCATCAGATAAGAAAATTGTTTACTATCCTTATCCTCCTTGTTAACCGAGTCCTGGAAGGATTGTATCACCGTCCTTTCCGACCTCCAGGACGATGTCCTTGTTCGCATGCAATCGACTCCTTCCCATAACTTCGATTAGAGAAGCTCCATGATTTACTTCGGATCGTTTCAGGCGCCTTTACAATTCCTCATTGGATTAGTGTGCCTTTCTCTTCCTAGTCGACAAGTCATTTATGGCCATAGGTTTATGCTTTAGGCCCGTAAAAGGTTCATTGAAACATTTTAATGCGGCCGTGATAAGAAATGTCACTGGTACCACATTTGAGTTGTATTCATGTTGTTAATTAAAACGGATTACTCATTTAATTTTTTTTTTAATAAAACGATTCTTCAAACATTCTTTTAAAAGTAATGGGATAAAGTTTTTCAGAAAAATCTACATTTTGAATGTTTCTCCTGTGTTTTGTATAACTTTGGTATTAATTATTACTTTTAATTATGAGATTTAACTGGGCAAACCGCTTGCTTTGTGAAGCTCCACAAATAAATACATATTTTATCTAAGATTTATGCAAAAAAGCAATCACACTATTAGCACTTCCTCGTTTTGTTCCAGGAAACCAGTTAGTGTAATATATTCTAGAGATTAGGGTAGACTACAGGATGCGGACTGGCTGCATACCATGGAGGAGTTGAAGGGCACGCATGACCAAGGTGGAAGGTTGCACATTCATCAATCTTGTTATGAATAATTAATAGCGTGTTTGTTTTCCTATTTACAAACATCTAATAGTTAGAATGGAGTTCGTTTAGTGTTTTCTGAAGGTATATAGGTATTGAGGCGGGACTCATGAAAATATTTCTTCGCATCAAAATATATTGCCGTTTAAAATTTATGTATAAATAAACATGTGTATATATATATATATATATATATATATATATATATATATATATTGAGGAATGTGCTTAGTTATGCAGCTCCTGCGTGACTGACTTTTTAATAGATTAGTTTGATGTGACGTGACAACGGGAATATACAGTGGTGGGGTCAGCGATTTGGCCCATTTATAAACGTCACGTAACATTTTCGCTTACAAGTTTTTAGTATTTTCCGGATAAGGAAAAATTATTATTTTTTGCTTTCGTTTATATTATAAATATCTATTATATTTATAATATAAATCGGCTATTATTTTTGGTGTAAAAAAAAAGTATAATACTAGTATAATTGAAAACGTAAGCATATTTTTGAATTTATTTGAGAAAATATTATTTATTCTTTGACGATTTAATTTTTTTCTTTAATCTTCTTTCTGAAACAAATGAATTGGTAAAAGGAGCATGTCGATATCATTTTCCAAACTCAATATATAAAATAAAGCATTTCTAACCTATTTTATTTTATTTCTTAGCTCCTTACGCGCTTATTAAATTATTATTAGTATATTTCGACGCAGAATCATCAGAAAAAAATGGGCCAAATCAATGACCCCACCACTGTATACTTCTCTTGTGTGTCAGTTTTGCAAATGAGAACTATCATTTCAGGTTTATAATGGAAAAAAACATATAAATACACAAAATTTTTTTAAATATTTATATTAACATTTTTTTTTAGGTTGCGTAAGCTCTATTTGGTAACTTACAAAAAAATCTGTGTTTTTTTTTTTATAAATAGACGTTAAAATTTAAATACATAAAAAAAATTAAATGGGAGTTTCTGGGAAAAATTCCAACTTTCGTTGTGCTCGGGTTGTAACTGTGAGTAACGTGTAAATGTGCTTATTTACTCGGAACGGCCTGCCGTAGACTGACTGTCATATTCATTACAAGGTACACTGCAGTTCTACCATGTTCAGTATCGAAAGGGTTAATTGGGTGTTTATTTACATAAGGGCCCAGAATAAAAATGACCTCTAGCAATTCCAAGTTATGTTATATTCCAAAGGAGCTCTTTCTGGAATTCCTAATGATTGACGGGTGATGCGGAAATAAGCAATGTTTATAAATTAGAAGAAGGAGGCCACGTATTTCACTAACGATAGTTTCGATGGCCTCACATCATTGATAATAATTGACAGTTCTAGTATCTAGTATTGCGCTCTCAGATCTTTTCGTCTTAATTAATAAAGCATATCCATTGGAACTACATTTAGTCTTTCTTGTTATCTAATGAAAAAGCCCATACAACCTCATTAAGTTTGATAAGAAAACCATGCCATTATCAAAAACCATTTAGCTGTCAATGCGTGACAGGTAAAATAGGCAACCAGATTGTCTAGAAATAATACTCTATTATGTCAATATATCTGTTTGACATAATATATTGATAAGAAACCAATCCCCTGTTAGATAATAGAATGAAATTTAATATTAAGTTTTAATTAAGGGGTTATAATTTGACTACAAATGTTACATAAATACGAACCTATAAAAAGGCCGACTCGCTGGATTTGTGTATTCTTACCGCGTTTCCGTATAATGTTTATCCTTGGTGTGCTTTTGAAAGCTTAAAATAGAAATTCCTAATCTTTCAGCTTCAATGGAACGAAAGCAACACTTCGGAAAATTCAACCACCGTTTTCTCCAAATAAAAGTTATTCTTTTTTAATAGATTTATTAAGCTTACGAATATTCTTTATTTATTTAACAAAATATACCACAATTCCAAAACTACTAATAATTTTGTTATTTATGTTTTTTTTATTTATTTTTTCACGGCGCACTGACTTCTAAGCCACCAAAGACTACTCAGAATATGATTACTTTTTTTGGTTTTAACATTTCATACTACCCAAAAGTAACTAAAATTTATATATCTTGCTTCGATAGTGTTTGGTAAATTTATAACTCCAGGTCATTAAAAATAAAATGACATTGCAAAGAGAAGGAAGATTTAAGGCGCCACAGCAAGAAACTTATAGTATTCTAAGCGGAAATGACTCCCCCCACCTTCTCAACGTTCGGTATGGGAAACGCCTTCTCATTTTCGTAGGTACCTTATATTATTAAAATACTAATTTTACTATTAAACGTAATTAAAAAAACAATTACCAATTAAAACGTTATGTTTACAGTGACAAAACCCCGTTGAAAAGAGCAAAACTAAAAATATTGAAGTATTAAGGAATTATTTTTCAGATTGACATCACCCCGTCGTAAATTCAATTTGAACCTTTTTTGTAGGGAGTTTAGTAAGCTTTGGAATGGTGATCTTCCTCTTACCACGATTTCCCAACCCTTTTCGAGATACTCCTTTCATGATTGTTAATGAAATATTTTATTTCTAGTACTTCCTTTACTCTAAACGGAACCAAAATTTATCTATCTTAGATTACATGAATATCAAACGTCTGGAGGCAGTTTCAACTGAATTAATGGTTTCTTAATACCCAAACTGAAAATTAGTTTGGAAAAGTTGGCGTTTAAATGTTTTTCGAAAACGGTTACAGATATCGTTTTAAAAATGGTTTCATTCACTTTTCTACGTTAAGAAACCTATTAAACGAGTAACTGCATGCATATGAACTCGAGAACGTAAGCGTTCCGATTTTTTTTGTTGTGATAAAAGATTAACTCTTCCTATTCTAAGTTTTACAAATGAGACTAGATATTGAAAGAAAACGGACTAAGATGACACAGTTTCTGCGAGTCGGCCTATATTTGCCATTCTTTAATCTCTAAAACCCTCAGGGTGGCTTGGCTCAGTGTGGTAGCGCTCGACTCTAATGCGAAATATTCAAGAAAACTAGCTCCCGCCAAGAATTTGTTTTCGCTGTCCATCTATTTAAGATCTGCAAAGTTCCACTGTGATTATTAGGGTTTATATATGTGCAGAGCACAGCAGAACCTGTCTTCTAGGATTAAAAGATACCATTTCTGCTTTAGCTTTAAATTTTCTACTTTTCTCCTGCATAAGTGACATAGAAATCAAATACTACCCCTTAATGTAATACAAAGCAGACGGGTAAAATTGATTACAAGACAAATATTCTAATAGAGGCTTAAATCAAGACTAGCGACCTCAAGGGTCATAATGACCTCATAAAAACGTCTTGTGAATCCTCTTATAATCCACGAAGTCCATTAAGTAATCTCATGATAATTACCCGCGACTCATGAGAGATGACGAAGCAAAACTATGCAGAGTTTGAAGACCTTGATTAAGGACCTTGCCTCCTTTCACTGAATCATCGGTTATGTAAACAAACATCTATGGAAATCAAAAGGATTATCAGTAGACCAATAGCTTCTGCTACTACATACTAAACCATTAGGTCAATGAATGTGCAACGTAGAATCGCAGCATGTTTCCTCCATCCTTATTGGTAGGAAAACTCGTTTATGACTCGTCTACTTTTTATAACCCATGAGTCACGACAAAACCTATCGTTCAAACTTGTATAAATATTTGGGCCTACCGTCAAATAAATTGTCTGATTTTTATAAATGTTTGCAAAAAATATGTTTCTTCTTAGAGAAGAGGCCATAAATTTCTGTTTTCTTCAAATTTTTAAGAAGAACCGATTTATATTAAAAATTATAACTTTTATTTTTTTAAAAGTAATATTCATTAAAATTATTATTATAAATATATTCTTTAGTATCCTTATATTTGAGTTCTTCATTATAATTATTATTATAAATTATTAATACGTTTTTTTATTTATTTATTTTTTTTTTTTTTACGGCGCATCAACAAATCTAGGCCATTAGCGCCAACATCCAGGGTGCAGCGAGGAATTTTCCCAGCGCGCCGGTGGGGATCGAACCCACCATCTCCCACTTATAAATCTAAGGCGCTAGCCACTAGACCACGGGAGACCCCATTAATATGTTATTAAATTATAATTGCTATTATTATTTTTTTATAACATCATTTTGTTTCAATCTTCATTAATTGTAATATATTTATTATCACATAATTATCTAATATTTTTTTATTTTACCTTAAATTGAAAACTGCCAATGGTCCTAAAGGGTAGAGGCAAATAGACAAATAAAAAAATAATAATTTCATTCGGCGAATAGCCTTTGTTGCGGATGCTCATAAATAAACAAAACTGTTGTCTAGGAGTTTACAATTCAGGTGGCAAACAGAGCTATTTGGGAGTTTATCAAAATACTTGATAAAAAATAGGACTCCTCTGACCACTTTTACTCCTCTGTCTTTACTTCCGTGAGACTTTCAGTTTCGCCCTAGTATGTTACATATTTCTTCTTCTTCTTTTTTTTTTTTTTTTTTTTTTTTTTTTTTAAGGAATTACATAACGGATTAAACAAAACTAAAAAAACTAATATACCACATTAATGTATCTAGCTCAGATGAAACTCTAGATTAGTCCTCATTATAAAATT
Source organism: Gonocerus acuteangulatus (assembly GCA_946811695.1). NCBI lineage: Eukaryota > Metazoa > Arthropoda > Insecta > Hemiptera > Coreidae > Gonocerus > Gonocerus acuteangulatus. The sequence continues at coordinate 43,194,208 of OX328129.1, forward strand.
TCACACAAATTATTCAAATCTGAATGGAATATAGTTATTCAACACTTCGGCCTTTTTTTATATTGTTTGCTAATTAGTTCCTGATTTATATGGTTTCCATTTTTCACAAATAGCATCATTAAGATAAAAAAAATCCAATAATATTTATTGTAGGAAATACTCTACTATTTAATCACCGGGTTTCCTACAAGTAGTACAGTAATGTTAACACGATATTATAACCAGGGCCGCCACATTTCAGAGCCGGGCCCAGGACCAAATCACGGGCCCCCACTTCTCAGAGCCGGACTTCGGACATTTTAAAATTATTTTCATCTTGAGTTTTGTGCGAAATGAGAATATAAGCCGACAATCGGTGCAGCAAAGGTCACATTCTGTACTTGTAGTTTTATTACGACTCGTAATGAAATATACTATTCTGGGACTGCACTTGTTTTGTCGTTTATGTACATTCAAAAAAATATAGATCCCATTGCAATAAATATAGGCTACGCTCGTCTATATTTCTAAACCCCACTCATTTTACAAGCTCATAACCTATACATTGTTTTCCAATTAACGAGGCCCAGCGCAGGCCCCAACGGCGCCTCACGGGGCCGGGACAACTGTAACCGGCAGTCCCCCCCCCCTCATGTGGCGGACCTGATTATAATATGTTTAAAAATATGGAAAAGTTAGAGGGAAATTGGTCTGGCCGAAATTCGCGGGGAAACGCCCTCTGTTATAACCTTATCTCCGGGAGGTTATCACTCGTTTACTATACTGATAATGGCATGTGAATTAATGACTTTTATATTAGTCTACTTATACTTGTGCACATGCACTTAGGAAGGAAAGTAGCAATTGAGGTTGCACTCATGAAAGAATTTTTAAAACAAGTTCTTCAAATCTATCTATTAGATACGAAAAAAGACCCTGTAATGATTTATATTTTTAGATATATTTACACTTTTACGCATTTATATTTCTAATATATAAAATTCTCGTCTCACAGTGTTAACTATTTTTCAGGTTTTAGTGATAAGAGTGTCCCACCGCAAAAAATGTATTTTGTTTTATTTTGGACACAATATTTTATTTTTATTTTTTTATGATTTTTATAAAAGATAGATACAACCCTAATCACTAGAAATAATTTATGTGGCAAAACAACGTTTGACTGGTCAGCTAGTTTATATATATATATATATATATATATATATATATATATATATGCATCTATCACGATAGAGGCAATAGTTTTCATTATTAGAGGTCATGAAACATTATTTATATCATTCCCACAGCAAACCATTGAACGAATTCGTTAACCAACAAAATCGGTTCATCTGGAGGAGGCGAGGAGTTTACTCCGGACCCAAATTACTAATTTGCACTTCGTTCACTCTCTACTTCTTTTTCTTAAACCTACTAATTTTGTGATTTCTAGTACTTTTTTATTAGGGAACCCTAGATTACATAGGAGGACTTCAATGTAAATAAACGTTATTGGTTTAGGAGTAATTGAATATGGCTAGGGGTCTGTCTTGCGTTGCATCTAGGCGCACGGCAGTGCGCCAGGCCAAGTTCCGGCCTAAGCATACTGTGTGTATATTACAGGCGGTCTTAGAGCCGATTTTTACCCTCTCATAACTTTCAACCAGGTAAGATAAAGCTATGAAATTTTACACAGGTATTATGCTACTAGATGTGAGTAAAACTTGAAATTTTCATAATTCTACATAAAATAGTTTCTGAGATATAAGCGATCGAAAATCGGGATTTATAAGACTCACTGACTCCCTGACTCATCAAAATTATTTGGCACTTCCCATGATGCTAGAAACTATAGAATAAAGGGAAAAATCGAAAAATCCTGAAAAGTTGTGTTTGACTCCGCTTCCGGGGCGGGGGGTGCCAGTTTTGTACTTCCTTCGGAAACCCATCATTGCTTCCGGAACACATGATGTGGGGTATCAAATGAATCGTCTCGGTATGAAGAACCTTTATTTGATGTTTCTAGAAACATTTATATAGGCATATAGGCTTCGTCTAAATCTTATACCAGTTGTCTGTCTGTATGTTTGTTCCTTTTACAAATCCGAACCGTTTGACCGATTTTGACTAAACTTAAGACACAGGTGGGTCTTGATACGGGGAGAACCATAGGCTAGGTTAAATTGTCTATCAACTGTCTGTCTGTCTGTTTGTTCCTTATACAAATACACACCGTTTTGCCGATTTTGACCAAACATGGTACACAGGTAGGTCTTTATCCGGGGAGTGTCATAGGCTAGGTCAAAATCGTCTATGAGCTGTCTGGTTGCATGTTTGTACCTTACTCAAATTTATACCGTTTGACCGATTTTGTCCAAATCTGGCACTCAGGTAGGTCTTTGTCCGGGGAATACTCTAGGCTAGGTCAAAAAGGTCTTTCAGCTGTCTGTCTGTATGTTCCTTATACAAATCCACACAGTTTGGCCTATTTTTACCAAACTTGGCTCACAGGTAGGTCTTGGTACGGGAGTGTCTTATTACCTATGACGTTTTGTACTTTTTGTTTCATCAGAAAGCCATCATTCCCTCTGAAACCCATCATGTGGGTATCAAATGAATCGTCTTGGCAAGGAGAACCTATATTTGATGCTTCAAGAAACATTTCGACGCATTTTAACAACAGGTGTGACTTCTTTCTTAAATGCTGTAAATAAAGTCGAGGGGTTAACTGCATAATGTACTTGAAAGCAGATAATAAGTTTTTCAAAGTCGAGTAATCTAAATTACAAAGTTTAGGACCACAAACCCAAAACGTATCGTCTTTGTTCTTATCTTTTTCTTGAAGGCCTTCTACACTTTACCTATTGTGATCTTTATCCTCGGGATAAGGTTCCTGCGTTTTAAAGAGTAATAGTTTAGTTAAGAGAGCAATCAATTTCTTCTCTAGAGTACTGTCATTTGGAAGAGCTTCTAACTTTTCTAGTCTAGTGATTAGATGTAGATAGTTATGCTACTTATTGGTATCAAATATCAAGCAGTACGGAGAACATTATGCAGAATCCAAAGACCTTGGTTTTACAAAATCCAGTAGGTATGCGGCAACTAAATTTTAATTAATACTTAGAAAAAAGTAATGAGATCCCCAAAATGAGTGCCTGCAAGAGGAAATCAAGCAGCCGGGGCATAGTAGTGACCAAACTATCTCCATAGTGTGCCATATATATACATATATGTATATGTATATATATACATATATATATATATATATATATATAAAGTATAATAATAGCAATATAAATAAATATAACTGTATAGTGACATACCTATTGCTAGAAACATTAACATAAATATGAGTACCTATATGCTTGAAAATACAAATATAAATATATATATATATATATATATATTTATATATATATATATTTATATATATATATATATATATATATATATATATATATATATTTATATTTGTATTTTCAAGCATATAGGTACTCATATTTATGTTAATGTTTCTAGCAATAGGTATGTCACTATACAGTTATATTTATTTATATTGCTATTATTATACTTTATATATATATATATATATATATATATATATATATATATATATATATATATATTTATATTTATATTTCCAAGCATATAGGTACTCATATTTATGTTCATGTTTCTAGCCTTTTTTTGTTGTTTTTTGTTATTGTTTCTGTCCTTACGATTGTTACACCATATATGTTTTTACAGCCCTGAAGATGGCTTGTATAGCAAGCCGAAACATGGCGGCAATAAATATACATTTTAGCAAATAAAATGTGTTTTATTGAATAAGAACACTGACCGAAACCCCGACGATCTACGCTTCCTACTTCTGAACGGTCGACCATATCTTCTCAATTTTTTTTTTATCGTTATTTACATATTTAAGTTTTAAAGTTTAAGAAGATGATGATAATATATCAGTATATAAATAAAGCAACCGTCATTAGTCAAGATGAGTTTGATAATTCAATTCTTTGACATTAGTTTAATAGAGATTGATGTGAGTCCTTGATTTGTGAAAGGCATCATCATTCAGAAGAGGTCAAGCTGAGGTCTGTCGGAGGAATTCCGGCAGCAGGATGCAACCTTTGACAGGGGCGTTCATCGAATCACCTTTCATCTCTATTGAGTGTTTCTCTAATTGTGTGTCCTCCCTCCCTATAGGGAGGCAAATTGCCTCTGAGGGAAGTACTGAAGGGCAATATCGACGTCTCATTGAACAAAGGTGTTGAGACATTTTGTCGTTTAGCCCTGTGTTTTATATATATATATATATATATATGGATGAAATTTGGCATAAAAATACTATATATATGTCTAAAATGATACAAAAAAGTCATTTACCCATCAGATACAGTTCGCCAGAGCACTATTTTTTTAGCGAAATTCCAGCACGTTTTGACGTTTATAGTCAATAAAAGTGTACCTGTAAGCCTAAAAATTATAGGCTTACAGGTAACCTTTTTATAGGTATTTTGGCATGGGGGTAATTTTTTTTTTTTTTTTTTTTACGGCGTATCTACAACTTGGCCATTAGCGCCGGGCTATCTACAGGTTGCCACCCTTTTATAATGCCAACAGCACGTTGTCGGTCACCCATTCAGGTACTGGCCACGCCCGATGTTGCCTAACTTCGGTGATCTGGCATGGGGATCATTTGAAACCATTTTCAAGGCGTTATATTTTACTGTTTTGCTTAGAACAATTTTCTTTTTCGGAGATGGGTAGGTCCTTAAAACGTTTCTATTAAAATTTTTACCACGAAGTTTCGTCCTTGTTTAAGCATTTTGAAATTTAGTAACTGTGAAATTATAATTCAGGGTACATTTTTTAATTTAGTCTATACCAAATGTATTCTAAACAATACATAGATTTTAATACATTTATCTATGCCTTTAGGCAATTATAAGTATATCTTGGATTCTAGTAGTAGGAATAAAAAATAAAGGAATTTAAATTCTTAACATAATAAAGAATACTTCCTTTTTCCAAATAATTCCTCTAATAATAACCCCAAATGTAAGCAAAATTTAAATATCTTAATTTAGATGAAATTTAAACAAGCAGAAGATATTTCAATTGAATCCAACGATTTTAAGTAGGCAGACCGAGAATTAGTTTGGAAAACGTTTTTTCCATTTTTCTTGAAATTGGTTTCATATATGTGTATGTATATATATATATATATATATATATATATATATATATACACATATACACAAATTTGAATCAATTCTTTTCGTTATCCATGGGTTCTGAAATATGAAAGATTCTAGTCGGCGCTTCCGGATTGCGTCATGTGATCAACTGTATAAGCGGGTTTCCTCCCTATGGAGGGAGGGAGAAACCGAGCTAAAAATAGGTCATTCGGATACAATGAAACAAGTTTCGGCACAAAGAAAATATAACTTGTCTAGACGGCATTAATGGTGTATAACAAACTATTATAAATTTAATTTTCTACAATTTATCATTAGACTTAATTTAAAGTTTAAACATTCCTTGATTTGTGATTTTTCAAAGAAAAACTTGAAGAAATCTTTCACAATCTATGATGGAATCATCTCATTTCTCATGAACTTTTGCTAGTTATTATTCATTTTTACAGGAAGACCGAATTCAGTAAAAACGTCTTACGTTATAGCAGAGTAAATCTTACTTAGTGGTATTTACCAGAGATGGATCCCGATCATGATAACAGGGGTCTGTAAGTTGCCAATCCATTATCACGGCCCGTTTCGTGCACTGCTCCCATGATTTATGCCAAAGAGATAAATCAAAATCATGTAATCTCTTCTGGTAGTATCTGACTAGTACTTAAGACATCATATTAAATTTCACTTAATTAAATCAGTTTTGTAAGTAATATTTTTGTGCTACTTCTTAGCGCGTTTCTTAGTTCCCTCCTTAGGGAGGAAACCCGCTAATGACGCCGCCCCCATGCCGCAACCTGAATGTGCCAAATAGTATTTATTTAATTTAATTATTAGTTTATTTTTATTTGATGGTATTTTCTTTTTTATTTACTTATTTTATTTCTTCGTTATGCGTTTATATTCTATTATTTCGTTCTGTGGATCATTATTAATATATGTATACATGTATTTTTTTAACAAGTTCATTTATGTAAATTGTATTATACATATATATTTATTTATATTTTACATTATTCTGTGAAAGACAACAGTTTTTTTTTAACCTGTCTACATTTATTTTCGGTTGGGCTACTGGAAAGGTTATTAGTGCTAACCCTTACTTCCGAAATTATTCTTGGCACATGTCAGAAGTGTCGTGTGTAATAAAATGCCCGTTTTTCCTGTAAAATTTACTTTACCAATCGGTGGTTAATGCCACCAATTCATTGTAGTAACTAGAGCTATAGCTTTCATAACTAATATTAATATATAATTGTAGAATGTGGCAATAACATTGTAGAACACAATACTATTGTAAAGGATTTATTGTAGTATTTCTCTCAATAAAAAAAAAAAAAAAAAAAAAAAAAATCACTATAATTATCATCATCCCAGTGAAAATATATTACATTAAAATCTTCACTACAAGAAGCTGAACTTCAATATCACCAATAAGTATTAGGTCGACATTAACTAAGTGGTTGAATTTGCGCATAAAAAAAAACCCTTAGATTACAACAAATAACTGTGTTTAAAATTTTTATTTATATGTATATTTATTTGTATACACATACTTTAGATTTGTATATCTCTGTAAATTTTACTTATGGAACAAAGATTTGTAGACATGACATTCCTGGAAAATGTGTTCGATACGTATGATAAGATGTAAGGTGTGCATCGCTATAAAGCGTTAACACAAAAATAAAATAAAAAAAAAAAAAGTATGATAGTGTTACATTTATTGCATTTTTGAGGTTCCTCTTTTGGCATCAAATTTCCGTGGCTCGTAATAATCTCTTGAATATCTTGACAATGATTCATAGGTATTAATTACTAATATATTTCAATTAGTTGCGTTAATCTCTGCTCATATTGTTGCACGATAATCTTTCAATAAATCAATAAATGATGGCTTGATTTTAGCTCTGTTTTTGTTGATAATCGTTGGTTACTGCAGCAAATTGAAAGCACATATAATATTGTATGCTCTGTACGCATATTGATTTATAAATTGGTAACTATTATAAGATATATCAGAATTCAGTGTGAGAAGGAAAGTTTTTTTTTTTTTCTTTCTGAAATAAAATTGACAGTTCATAATACACCTGCGTCTGGTTATCTATAGACAAGAGAATTTGATGAGAATGTCATGGAATCTAAGGAAAGTCTAAATGCCAAGCTTGCATCAAAGCACGGAACTGTTAGTATTGTTTTTCCACGTAGGAGACCTCACGTATGTGCCGGCTTGCGGTTTCACGATGTGATAATTCAACCATACAAATTACTACCTACATTTTTTTTTCTTTGGTTAGATAATAAATGATTTTCGAGTTTATTTTAAAAAAGGAAAATTGAGATTTAGTTATACAGGTTAATGCGATATCCTGCGAGTATTTTGCGTAGGTTTTATAACAACAATGCTTTTAGGAATATAATTTTTACTATACCTCAAGAGTTGTCGACAAAAGCCATTTTACTCTGCTGACCCCACATCTTTTTAAGTAGGAACTGTCCAGACTACCTCGGGGAGACCCTTAACTAAATATGGTCCAATGTTACGTTTTTCAATAAGGAATACAGAGTCATCATTTTTGGCAGAACTTATAGAAAAAGTTTGAAAATATGAACGAAAAATTGGTTACTAAATCATTCAATCAATGCTTATTGTGCGTGATATATTTTTTTTTTAATTTTTGCCAGTAATTTGGCTAGTGCAGGGTTCTTCATTGCCTGGCAGGTTTAGCACCCTTCGCTGTACAAGAGGGGGTATTACTACATTTTAAGAAGCCATCTTAGGTCAAAAACTTGGGTGAAATGAATAATTGAATGCTATAAAATAAACTTTTATATTTTTAAAATTGTTAACCATTATTAATCATTTGTACATTTTTCTAAATAATAAGTATTTGTTTTATAACAATATTTTGTTTAAATGACATAAAACATCAAATTCTTGCTGTAAATTAAAGAAACACAGATTTACGGTAGATTCAGGGCCGACAATAACAACAATCACCGACAATAACGACGCCACACAAACACGTACAAAAAAACGTTACCATTATTATTTTCTGCAGAGTTATTGAACAGTTTGTGATAGGAAGTAACTGAACATTAACAGCGAGATCAACCTAGCATCTCGCGTGAAACTGTTAAAATTTATTTCTTAAAAGCGAAAATTTATAAAGAGGAATAAGTCTAGAACAGTTAACAGTATTACATCGGTTGTTAATTTATTCGACTTATCACTCGAAAATACATTTTTATGATTTTTTTTAAATTACATACTTGCTGTTTTTCGGAATATAAAACCTTTCTAAAATAATTATTCTATCGAATTTGTAGTCCTCCCATACGACTTGGCACAAAGAATTGAAGTATTCTTTGTGAATGATTCCGAAATCAGGAAAATTGAAGTACTTACCGGGTTTTCTTCCCAAAATCGGGCGTTTGGCACAACTGTGCTGTTTGACAAATTTTTAAATTTTATACATAGTTACTATGCGGAAAAATATTCCTGTCATCGGTAGGAGTTAGTTCTTGAAATTAATGTTATACGCTCATGTACTTTTAGTCTGGCTTGTAGATTAATTTAGTCTAGGGTTCTCACTATTGTGGCCAGATATGAAGCAACAAGTGTTTTTAGCAAGCCTAGGAGAATTCAAAATCTGAATTTAAATGAATTACAAAAAGCTATAGTCGCTAACAACCAAGAGCTATGGCTGTGTGGGAATATGGTGCAACTTGAGCCTGATTAGTTATGGGAATAGCAGGAATGGTAACTCTCCCACACTTTGCCTAATCTGATTCTAATGAGAACAACAGCGATGGAACGTAATGTTTTATTGTGGACTGTCCGAGCCCGGTTGCGCCCTAGTTTTCAGATGAGCTCTGTCCGGGCTAACGATGGTTTAAGGTTCACTTTTACTTTCTTTGGTTTTCTTCTTTCGAAATATAGATCAATTGTTTTGCCATTCCTTTCTACTTCTAAAGGCAGGAAAAACAGATTATGACGCCGATGACGCAATTCGGAAGAGCGGCCAGGGAATGTTGACGTTTCATAACGTATTGGCCATGAAAAAAAAAACGCAGGTCATTCAAATTTGCATACATTTTTATCGTTCATTAACTGGAGATCTTAAGCACAATGTCTTCAAAAGGATGCATAACTGGTGGCAGCACCTGTTAACACTACCAAGAACGGACCGTTCAAAAGTATGTTATTTGGCACTGATTAAAATTATTGAGGCAACCCCCTTTAATCGGACTGAGGAGATGAAGACATTTTTATCGACAGTTTTTCTTCTGAAAATCGGTGGCTATTGGATCGGGACCAATGTAGGCGCCCTCTAATACAGAACAAAACAAAGTATACACGCATAGCAATACCTACGTTTTTGATATAAATCAAACGTGTCTATTATGCAATACATTAAAAAAATACAATAGCATACTTAACTGAATGCAGGTTCCCATTTTGTATATAGAAAAAGCATGAATAAAAGTCTGGTCCTAATGACCCGATGTGACCTGTAATGAAAGTAATATTCAGGTGACCACTCAACCTCAAATACGTTAATTCCTAAATTTCGATAGGATTAACTCAATCATAGGATTACCAAGTAACGGAGGGCATGAAGTTTTGGAATTGTTGTCTTCAGTACATCAGGCAAAATATTAATTAATATTATTAATATTAATATTAAGAGCTTTAAATTTTAAAAAAATTGCGCCATCTAAGCTCGTTTTCATTCTTATTCCTTGTCACACTTAGAAAGCATAAAATATATTTGGCCCTACAATAGAAAACTTCTCGAATTAAGATCTCTCTATCAAGATTGCATAAGAACCGTGTTTGTAGGAAGAAAGAACACTTTATTAAAATTAAAGCGAGGCTGTCCAAATTAATGGGATTGCTAATAATAAACTTTCCTACGAATTCCCAACCGGTTTCGAGATATTTAAGAAATAATACATTCGAAAATCAAAAGAAATATGTGGTTTCTTTCCATTTCCCTCGACAAGGGCTATAGATATGACCCTGAAAATGGTTCATTAGATTCCCCACATAAAATTACTTATAAAACACATGCCTGGAAATCCAGTAACGCAAAAACCTAAGAGTTATGCATTTTGGCTAAAAAAACAACAACAAAGGTTACTGATTTTGACGTTTCAAATCACAAAAAGTATTTTTATACTACATTTCATGAAAATATGCCAATTTTTGAGCCAGCTAGAGAGTGAACAGGCAAACATATATATATATATATATATATATATATATATATATATATATATATATATATATATATATATATATAATTATACAATTTCGAGCCACCGTTATTTTCACGATTTATGGGTTTTGAAACGTAAATATTTCTAGTCGGCACTTCCGGATTGTGTCATGAGGTCAACACCATAAGCGGGTTTCCTCCCGTTGTAAAGGGGGGAGGGGTGGATAAATATATGGATGAGAACACCTCAATGTTTGGATAGTATTTAATAATTACACAGGCACACAGGAAAAAAGTAGTCTCTTCCAAAGATACCATACATAATATGTATGGCATATGTACATAATATGTACAGCGTCTCGAAATACATAAGAATATATCACCCCAGCACGTCAGGTTTAAGAGCATTTGAAGGTTAAATTTCGTATAAAGTCGTTAAAGAAGAAATAACTAGAGCTTTCATGCTTTTGAGGGTCGCTGAATTCGAAGCCGAGGTCTGTTTCAGCATTTCGCCGCAAAATCAAGGCCCTTTAAGGGGAACAAATGTTTATTTTGCAAGAAATGAATCTGCAGTCAAAATACTTTTCTTTTTTTTTAAATAGACATATTTTTCCTTGAAACGAACTTGATCTTGCACCGATGGGGTGAAACAGACCTTGGATTCAAATTCAGCGACCCTCAAAACCATGGAAGCTCTAGTTATTTCTTCCTTAACGACTTCATACGAAATTTAACATTGAAATGCTCTTAAACTTGACGTGCTGTGGCGAAACGGACTCCAGATTCGGGTTCAGCGTGTCGAAATACATAAGTATGTATGTGTGGTGTCATTGAAAAACACCCCCTTTTTTTGTGTGTGCCTGTGTTACCGAAGGAATTGATTGCGATGATAAAATTTAAAAGAAATTCACCATGAAACAAAATGCCCCGATGTGATGTATTTCCTGATATATGATTTGTCCCTATGTATCTTCTTTAGGAGTACCTATTATGGAACTTTGAGTCAAACCCCGCGGTTACTTGTTGGATAAGACCCACTGCCCTCGCCACAAAGGCTTCCTGGCACGGTGTATTCCTGGGGGATTTCGTTACTTTGGATGATTTGTGGAACCGCAAACATCAGCCTTTCTTTATTTCCTATGAATGGAGGAGTTGAGTCATTCAAGAATGAACTTTCTGGGGTTATTTCGTTTCCTAAACGCTAAACTCTTTTTTCTCTTGAAGCAATTTTTCCTGGTTAAAAATGTCAACAACGCTTCTTGAGGTAAGGATATTTTGGACGTTATTAGCCCTTGCTTTTAGGTTTAAAACATGAAACGAAAACAAAACATACGTGCATATACATAAAAAAAAAGTCAAATGCTATTATAACTGACAGAATAGTACTATTATGGGGTCATCTCTTTTGATGTATCGTGAACCTGTAAAGTGCAACTTTTTTAGAGAATGGTAGAGAGGAAAAAAACAAAAACAAATTTCAAGTATTATAAAATTGACTGTCCACATTTTATCGCAAACAAACAGTAAAAAACGTCTGAATCGTAGGAACTGTCTCATTTCAGCGCATTTCAGTAATGTTCTCAAGTGCCTTTTGGATAGCTTGAGATATAAATATTTAATATTTTTCGATCTTTTTAGGGTAAATGTAGATTTTTCAAAAGACGTGTTAGACAACATTTATCCTTAAAAGATCGATTTAAACAGCTGATCTGCAGTAACCATGTCTGATACTACCAGCCTGGACGTGGCCTGCGGGAGGTTGTTATCTTTTATTTTTTTTATCTGCCTTCTAAAGAGGTGTTAAAAATACGAGAACCATGTAGGGAAAAATAAAGAAGTGGCAAAGAAAAGTGAGTAGTTATTGAAATTTGACAAACAAAAAATTGTTTTTCATTTCTCGTATCGAGAATGGAGTAAGCTTTCGGATGATTACGTACCACTTACTAAAATTGTCCACAATTTTTCGAAATATTTAATGAAATATACGGAAATCTCCAAACTGCTCATTCCTGATAATTTTTTTTCTTATACTTTTTAACTTTGATTACTGATGATCAGGCGATACATTGTAAAAAATGTCTTTTGATGCAACTGGTTTCATGAATCTTCAGGATTTGAGGTTAGCCGCAATAAGCTCTTTCTCCGAGTGCAACGAGAGCATATTGCAGTCATTCTCTTTTGTACTGCTGCATTGCTCTTCTTGCCTCAGAGAGTTTCCCAATGTGCAACCACAAAGTGACAATGCCGAGGAACAAAGGCGGTCTCGTAGGTTCTCCGGAATGCAGTTAAGGATATGAGGGCAATCTTACTTGCATCGCTATACCGAGCTTAGAACTTGGAAATTCATCTCTATTGGGAAATAGGATCCTCAGAAAAGGCTAATAGGGACGATGAAATAGTCGCGAAACTCTAACGTTTTTCCGTTACCAGACTACAAGTACATATGGGATATTATGTCTAGTTTCACTACCTGGAGTACCTATTTAAAAAAAAATAAATAAAAAAGAAAATTAATGGTGAATAATTGAAAACAGATTATTATTATACCATCGAAATACTATTTCTAAATGCTTCCGACTAAATTTTTTCCTGGAATAAAATTTTCGTGTGTAGGTTGTGTTGTTTTAAAAATGCTAATATATCGTTAATGAATGGGCTACCCTCTGTCAGTAATTTATGTAAGCTGTAAGGTAATTTTAGTTGTTCTCGTATTCTGCATTCTGTTAGTAAGTGTTTCAATGTCATTGAAACGTTATACTGTCTGCAAATGGGTTGTCGTTAAATAAGAGTAAGTTTGTAAAGTGTCTCCTATCTGTAGTCTACATCGTATAACCTTTTCTCTTCTATTTCTTCGGCTACTTAAGCTCCATTCGTATATAGTATTTTAAATTTCTCTCAGTTTGTTGTTTTTAGCACTTTCCTCCGAAGGAAAGTAGCTATTGAGGTTGGACTCATGACGGAATTTTTGAAAAATTTCTTCAAATCTTTATCGATCCTACCTAGTAGACACCGAAAATGACCCCCGTTAAAATTTATATATATCTATATATATATATGCATATATATATATATATATATATATATATATATATATATATATATATGTGTGTCTGTTAACACGATAGCGGCCAGAGTTTTTGTTTTTTCGTCACGAAACTTGGTATATAGCATTCAATTAGCAAACGATTGAACGAGTTCGTTAACCACCAAAGTCGGTCCACCGGAAGGGGGGGTTTACCCCGAACCCAAAACACTAATTTGACTATGTCAGCCGTAATATTTGTTATATTTCAACGAAACTTGGTATTCGTAGTGGTAATATAGAGAGAAAAGTGAGATATAAAAATGAACTAAATCGGTTCATTAGAAGGGGGGGTTTACTCCGGACCCACAATACCAATTCGCCACTACAAGCCGTGATTTTTGGTATATTTCGATGAAACTCGGTATTCGTAGTGGTAATCCACTGGTAAATAACTGTTGTAAAAATAAACTAAATCGGTTCATTAGGAGGGGGGGTTTACTCCGGACCCACAATACCAATTCGCCACTACCAGCCGTGATTTTTGGTATATTTCGACGAAACTCGGTATTCGTAGTGGTAATCTACAGGAAAATATGTGTTGTAAAAATAAACTAAATCGGTTTATTAGAAGGGGGGGGGGTTTACTCTTGACCCAAATTCTTAATATACTCATACCGGTCGTAATTTCTGCTGTATTGTAAGGAAACGCGGTATACGTCGTGGGTAACTCATGAGAAAGAAGTGTTGTAAAAATGAGCTGAATCGGCCAATCGGAAAGCGGGGGTTTAATTTGTAATATATTTCAATAGAAAAGCCCGTCAGACGTAGGTTCACAAAGCCGCCGCAAGGAGCGCTTTCTACCACTAGAGTGACTGTATCCTGTTCTTGCGTTAGATCAAAATACGATAATATGAGGTTTTTTGTATTTATTACGTAGTGTAATAGGTACCATCTGTAAACATAACTCTGGAAGCAAATTATTAATTGATCAGTTACTCATTACAAATTTAAAAGAGAACTATTCATGTTTTTATTTTATTTATGTAGGATATTTTAAGCAAATTGTTCTGGAACACACTACACTACCCAAATTCTGAGGAAAGTGCTTAGTTATGCAGCTCCTGCGTGACGGACTTTTTATGTTTGTCCAGTGTTCTTGCCATGTGTGCAGTATAGTATCAACAATTTCTTTTTTCATGTCTTGTATAGCCACATTTCCTATGTCAATATTCTGTTTTCTTGTAGCCAATTTTGCTTGAATGTCGACAGTCATACTTTCTGTAATATTTGTATGTCCAGTTACTCAGATCATTGTGATGGATAAGTTTTTTTCCTGTAATCTGTGGAGTTGATTGTATGCTTCTTCGACTATGGTGTGTGTCCTGTACATATTGTTAAAAGAAAGCAATGACTGAGTGAATCTGAAAATAATTGGATTTTGGAAAAATTTATTGTATCAACGTTTGATAATGCTAATAGGATTGTTTGTAATTCCTCGGTATAAATGTTTGCAATGTTTGGGAAAATTCGAAAGCTTCCTACAAATACGTTTCCTACGTAATGTTTGGTAGATCGAGCTCTCTCGGAGAAATTAGTGCTTACCATTAGAAGGGGGTTTAGGGAGGGTAATCGAATTAGCCTCAAGCCTAAAATAAACAAACGGCAGCCATCTTAGACACTAATGTGACAGATTCTAATGA
The DNA here is from genome assembly GCA_946811695.1 of Gonocerus acuteangulatus. NCBI lineage: Eukaryota > Metazoa > Arthropoda > Insecta > Hemiptera > Coreidae > Gonocerus > Gonocerus acuteangulatus. The sequence goes on from OX328129.1 coordinate 43,209,329, forward strand.
TTTGTTTGTTTCTTTATTCTGTTTTCTCTCAAAAATGCGCATTAAATAAGTTTACTGAATATTGTGGATAAGCACAGATCATTAATATTGTGACTTGTTCAGCCTTTGACTGTAATAATGTATCTTCTGGACCAAATAAGAAGCTGAACGTTACATTCCACAAGCAGTGCTCACACACACAAATGTATTTATATATATTGTTTTTAAGTTCATGGTTTGTTTACAATCATATTCAGAAATTCAAATTTTCGAGCGTCACTGGTCACAGTAAGATGTACGAATTTAGACCTACACTTTTTTAGCATTGGAAGATAAATGAACCCCACAATCTAAGAACTCATTGTTAGTAGCATAGAACTGTAGCACAACAGGCCAGTTTCCTATTTTGGCGCCTAAGAACTTGCTTCACTGAAGGATTAAGATAAAAAAAAACTTAACTGTTTTTATTCTAAGCTTTCTCAATGACACTAGAGATAATAACAGAAACGCGCGGAGATGACGCAATTTTCACTTTTATAAATTCAACTTGGTCTTATGACTACTGCCAGAAATAATGTCCCACAGTACACAAATGGTAACTCTTCAATTTATGAAGAGGGCTCTCGAAGAACGCCATAAAACTCCGTCAGGTAATAGAAGAGGTTCAGAGAATTTCGTTTAGCCCCACGGGATGTGATTCCATGACTAGAAGAATTAATTCGAAAGGCGAACATAGACAATCTCGTCCTGCAGATCATTCACCCAATAGAAGTAGTGGATAGTTTGTAGATTGTGTACTATCATGAATGACGATGACCCTGTGCTCGAAAGCTGAAAGGTCTTGAAGATCCTGGGGGAGCCCACGAGAAGAACCTTTCAATCGCTAGAAACCCCAAGGTCTCGTCACATGGTCCAATCGCCATTCGATTGACTTGTTTTCCTTTCAAATTCCAACCGGTGGATCATATTGTTAACTCCGGTTAAACACTATCCAAGCAAAGTTTCGTTATTTGTGTTGTTACTTGATCCATTAGGAGTACAATAAGTCCTTAAGTACAATATGTCCTTTTTCTAACCATCCACCCACTTATGAAACCATAGGGAGACTTCACAGAAATAGTCCAACAGATTCATATCGTATGGGTGTCCGGCCACTGCAGAATAAAACCGAATGAGGAGGTCGATGCTTCAACGAAAAAAAAAATCGCAAATGAAGGAATCCCTTATCAAAGGATACCGAAAACTTATATTATTAACTACCTGAAGCAAATAGTTTTGCAAACTTCGGGACAGATAATATACAAGCTTGTGTGTGTGTATTTGAGTCTAAACACGTGAAAATTATATTCCGAGTAATTTATGAACTCCTCCTAGGAAAGGCCTCAGCACAGTGTAAAAAGGTAGCAACAATACATTTTATAATAAGGAAATAATTTAAAACAAATTAAAAGCTTACCTTAAGAATACTTAATTCATTAAAAAAAAACAAAAAAAAAAACAAAAAAACCTTGAATGGTAATCCGATCAAACCAGTTTTTATAATGTAGTCAGGACACTGATGGTGAGAAAAATATTTTGAAAGCATTCTGAATGATGAAATTGAATAGAATGGCGTCATTAATCATTTCTGCTTAAAATTACATATATTATTCATTATTTAATTATTTTTTTAAAGTTTTATATTGTCTTATTGCTTATTATTCTGTCTACTTTTTCATTTTTTTTTTCTATTTTTTTTTCGGAGTGAGACTGAATGTTATAAATCTGTGAAAAGAGACCATCGCCAAAGTAGCGGTGCTCAAACAAATAAATAAATTGAATGTGGTAAAAATGCTGGAAATAGTTACTGAATACAATATTAAAGGCACGGACACACGAAATGCGATCTTTATCGCGTCGGGCAGCAATCTCTGACCGCGGGTGGGAGGCGATCTACATGTATTAAACAGTTTTTCATTAGCTCGGTCAGACAAAGGACGATCTGGCGATGCGGGCTTGTCTTTATCGCTTTGCCGGGCGATACGGTTGTAAAAAATTACAGAATTATCGCGCGACAAAATGATTGAAGAAATTCTACCTTTCTTGTCGAATGTATATTCGTTATTTAAATTAAGAACTATATTGTTCACAAAGATATCACGACCCATGTGCTGTCCCCTTATTGCAGACCACCGCGACGATCTTGGGATCGCTGCCCGCCGCGATACACATCACGTTCTGTGTGCCTGAGCCTTAAGATTAAGCCATTTGAGCCTAGTAAGGCCAATATTTCCACTACATAAACCCTAGCGTTACCAAGGAGATAAACACAGGGTTTGGAGGTAATTGTTAGCCATTAAGTGCATATTAAGAAGTTGCGGTATTTGTTGAGGTATTTCGAGAAGCACGCCTTTATCTTCCAGTCTTCGGTTGCTAATTCTTCGCCATCACTTTCCGAAACATAAATCATGCCTTGAAACGTCTATTAGGATACGGTCCGTTGCTCCACTCCGAAAGGTCGGGGGTATTATGGGTAATTCTGAGTGAGAAATGCCAGCTCGGAAGAAGTTTACGCATCTTTCTCATCCTTGAAAACTAGGTGAGCTAACTAAGTTCTTAACTTTATTCGTGAGAAGATGTTCATCCAAATGGAATCAGAAGAAGATATGGAGTCAACAGAGTTATCTTTGTCTTCCAGAATTATTTATGATGTCCAAATCTTTACATTCATAAAATTATTGATATGACAATTTCATAAGACTGGGGTTCTCCAAATGTTGACACTACAGCAGAGATGGGCGATATTTTAAAAGATCGATCTTTTTAACACGAGATATCTATCTTTTGAGTCGATCTCCAAGGGCCGATCTTTATAAAGAATCGATCTCCGAAGGCCGACCTTTTAATGAATCGATCAATCGTTTCAAACTTTAATCAGGCTTTACGGTCACATTTTTGCCAAATCATAGACTGTTATCATCATGGAGTTATGAAAGGAGGGGAGGGGATGTTTTGGAAAAAAAAACCTGTCACACAAACCAATCCGATGGCGGCCACAATTGTTGGTCACATCTCTCAAAAATGTTTGCTTTTTTTTTATGGTTTAATATAATTGGGAATAACTATTGAGTGCACAATGCCTACCAGAGTGTGGATGTTCCAGTTGTACAAGAGCACAATCGAATAAAGTTGGAGTAACATTCCACAGGTAAGAAGATTGAAACTTATTATGCTGCTGGTCGATTCTTAGTACTGATGGACGATTCTCGAATGTGAATCGATTTGAATCGAAATGGAATGAGAATTTCGTAAGTAATTGTAAGTAAACGTGAAATCGATCCATAACAAAGAGCGATCTATATGGAAAATCGATCTTTTTTTGGATCGATCTTTTCATTTCGTTTCGAATCGATTAAAAAGATCAATCCGTTTTAGAGAATCGCCAATTACTACACTACAGTGTAACATGTGTCATCGATCACACGAATGGAAACTATTTTTGGCGGGATAGTTTGAAGTGGAAATTTAGGGTCATTTTTGAGGAGTATTATGAAAATGATATAAAAACTAATATAATATTTTAAATTTTCCTAAATGCTGAGAAAATATCCTGAAATACCAGGCCCTGTTAGTGATTTTAGATGTTATTCCTCAGAATATTTTCACGAGGATTGTCATCCTAAATATTTTTTTATATAATAATAAAAACGCTAGAGATCATGTATTTTTTTTATCACATCTCAGGAACGATATTTTACTGCAAGCTTCTCATCAAATTCTACTTTACTTTCGTCATTTAACAATCGTAAAGAATATATATTTGCATATAAATAACTGGATGGTCCGTAGTTTGCATACATTCTGGTAGATATCAATGGATTTAGGGTCGATGATAGGCCTGACGCCGGGAGATGAAACAGGTTTCGGGGGGCAAAGCCCTTCCGTGGGCCCTATCTGGAAATTTCCGATCGCCTCAAAGGGAAACTTACACGAACACAAATTTAAATTCCAGAGATGCCATTCATATTTATCATCCATACGGCCGAATTCCTGTCATTAATATTTTCGGTGTTAATGAATATTAGATGAAGGAAAATACAAGATTGGTTCTGTAACTATACAATTATGATTTGTCAAATCCACACACACACACACAAATGCAGCATATTCATATACATATAAACAGCACACTACAGTAAATAGTTTTATGAACTTTCGATTGACATCCTTTTTGCGTACTGAGTCACTTCTGAAAGATTTGGGAAAGTCGATACTTTTCTGGGTTCAAAACTCTGGCGTATGATGATATATTTGTCCAACGTTTAATAGGTACCTAAAAAGACTAATATCAATATATCGGAGCATAGTACTGACCAAATTATCTTCCTAGTAAGGTCAAGAATGCAATATTTGTATAGGACCTATCCGTTGCAGCCTTTATGCAAAAACCGTGAAAATTGCTTTCGACGGATTAAGCATTTATTTTCGAGCATTTGTACTGTTTTATTTACCCCAATTAAATATATCTTGTATTTTTTCTGTTTTGGTGTTGCCGCAAATTCATTGGTATCAAAAAGCGTTAAAGTTTCTTGTAATTTAAACATTAAAGTCTCTTTGAATTCAAGACATAACTCTCTTAAATAGTGTAATATCGAATGTACAGTTATTTAAAAATATACAAGGAGGTTGGATCATGGAGGAAATGTGGGTTCGAGTCCCGCCTGTGGCAGGTTAACTTTTTTCAGTGATGGGCTAACCCCATGAAGAAATTTAATGATACGTTATTGATGTTTAGGAAAGTTGGCCCGGTACTAATGGCCAAGGAGTTGTCAATCGCCAAAGAAACAACAAAAAAACTATAATTTTTTTAAAATATAATTGTATACTACAGGTTGATATATTTACACACACACACACACACACACACACATTTAATATACTATATGACAGTACGTATTATCATATAGTATATTAAAAGTGTGTATTATTATTATGATTTCTCAGTTTCAGGACTCACATGGAAATCCTCATTCTCGTACCTTCATTTATAAAATATGGAACTTTTTTATTATATAAAAGTGTATATATATATAGTCGGAGCGTCACTATCTCCATATTGTGCCTTATGATCTAGAGTCAGATGACCTCCCCTCTGGGCCTTCGTAATCTGTAGTGGGACTAACATTTTATAAAAATGATATTAGATAATAAAATGACTTATTAAGTATATTAGACAACCGGACTACTGCACGAATAAAAAAGAATGGAGAAAAAATAATAAATTGATTATTTTTTTGATCATTCATTCAATTCAATGCTCATTCACTAAAAGAATTTTTATAAAAAGGTCTGCTGTAGATGGATGCCTATTGGTCACGTTAAAAGCGAAAAAAAGTCGGAAAATGACAAATGGTTTCTTTTCATTGAAGACATTTTTCTGAAATTTATAAATAAATCTTTTCCTCTGATGTAAGATATTTCTTTTATCGCAGAGACCCTATTTTTCATTTCATCCTGAAAATAGCTTTTTAATTAGCTTTCTCTCTTATTCTTACATATTTAATTTGTAATAAATTAAGTATTATTGCGTAAACAAATGTCTATTTAAATTAGACCATTTAATCTTCTATTGATGCTGAAATGTCAGTTTTCAAATTTAATTATATAACGGATTATTGGAAACTTGGGAACAGCACAAAACCGGATTAAAAAATATATACTTATTTCATAATTAATAATTTAATTAAAAAACTTAAATTATTATTTTTTTTTATTTAATTCGCATTTTCTAATGTAATCGTTTCTTTAAAACTCAGAGGAAGTTCATCATAGCCAGTACCGAATTTATTACGTTTCGAGAGCTTGAAATAAAAACAGTTAATACTTTTGTTTTGATGTTGACATCTCGTGACTAAACATTTCGATAAAAAAGAGAGATTTTTGCACCACAATGCACTGAAACTGGCAGTAGATAAAATTAAGCTGAAATCACCCACTCCCGTTTTTTGATTTTCGCTCATTCCAAAGTTAATCTTTATTCAAAAAACAAAATGTTGTACAAACATGCTTCTCATATATTTTCATTTACTTATCGTATATTAATAAATCATAACAATTAAAAAACCCACCAATTAAATACTAACAAAGGAAGCAATTCCTACAAATAAAGCCGTTTTAAGGAACGAAATCAGCATTTTGAGGCACAGATTTCTCTGAATAAGATAGCTCCATTAAAATATGCTTGAGTACCAGCTTTGCAGAAGGGTTTCGTGATATTTTCATAAATAGCGTAAAATATCAATCAAATTCTAGTGTTTTAACGGTATACGAACATAATGAAACACGAAATGCCAATATTTCATTCCAAATGTAACAACATTTAAGTCCAATGGTCCAATTTCAATGGTATATCTTTCGAAATACATCTTTCTTTCATACGTCATAAAGAATCTCTTGCAGCAATGCAGACTTGCGAGCAAATTAGGTGCACATTTGCCGATAGGTGCAGCGTTCTCAATGGCGAAGTTTGCTGATGGACAAAGCAACCATCTCGTGACTGTCCATCAGAGATCGTCGGGGTTGTGACGACACCAACAGCTATTACATCTTGCGCAAGTCGGCCGTTGCCCGCAACACCCGATGACTTGTCGGAAACTTAAAACGGACGGAAACTATTAGATGGAAATCAGATCGTACCGTGATGTTCACAAACATTGGCTTAATGTCCTTCTCAATTACTGTCCTCAAGAAGGAATAAAGATCTCGGTCTCTTAATGAGATATCGTTTTAGCGAATTCCTAAGGAATGCAGGTGTAAAGGATTCACCCAAGAACTAAGTTTTAACAAACTTCATCAAATCTTCATTATCCGACTTATTATTCACAAAAATGATACTTATTAATATAAGTCTATGTACTTAATCTCTCTCTCTCTCTCTCTCTCTCTCTCTCTCTCTCTCTCTCTCTCTATCCATAAAATAATTTAACCAACACTAAAAAGAGAATCTTAGGATAGAAAATGAACGGGTATGCATGAAAGTGCATGCGTGCGTTTGTGTGGGTGTGTGTGTTTATATATATATGTATGTATGAATATGTATTCGTGATAACATGTATATTTATGAATGTATATAAGGGTCTTGTATTTGTTAAGAAGTATATTTTATCTTTATATAAATATTAGATATAATAATTACCTTCCAAAAAAAAATTTTGATCTGACGAAATATTGTTATGCAAATATTATCTTCTGCTAATTATGGTTCTTCAATAACTCAACAACGATCCAAGTTGTTGAAATGCCTTAAAAAGAAGCATATGGTCTGGAGGTAATGGTTATGGTTTGTAGGTACATATAACCTAAAAATGGGTCAAAAATGTAATATGCAATAATATATGCCCAAAAATATGTAGTCTCGTTCTTTGGGTCAAGTTAACCAATAGGTTTGCAGAAATGATTATACGATGGTGATTCTGTTTGTCACTATCAAATTTATTTTTATAAAGCAGAAGACCAAAACTCATTTACTATACACGCCTCATCGGCACTTAAAATAATAATTTACAGCTTTCTGAAGAACCTTGGACTGCTCAGTCCAACTCTTGAGATATTCCTCACCGTGTATGAGACACCCTTGAGGCCAGAGTTGAACTGTACAGTCCATCGAAGTAAAATGAAAACACCAATAGATTAACTGTTCAGTCCAATAAGGCCAGGGCTGTGCAGGCGTGACGTGTCTTGACTAGAAGATATTTGCTTTACATACAGTGAGTCTGCTATAACTGTACTGTGCATCCCCAGGCTTGAGGTTTATTAACTTACCATGTGTGTGACAGACCCGTGCAGTCCAAACCCGAACTTGTAGGGGCATCATTAGTTCTTTGTGACGAGATAGAGAAATTAACCAGTAGTTAGAGAAATTATGTTCAAAATCATACTATGAAACATTTTTTTAAATTAACGGGACACAAATATGGTATTTGACTGATTACTATATTAATTAATATTGCCCTTCATAATTAAAGATTTTATTGAATTGTTTATTACAAACAATGGAAATGTGCTGTCTAGAATTATAGATGTCGGTTTCTTCAGATGTTGGGCTTATATTTCTAATAAAACTCTTACTTCTTTTTTAACTTTTATTATTTTCTTAGCTCAGTGAAGGGGTATAATTGACATTTATTGGCGTTCGAATTATTGACAAACAGTCTTCTTTATATTTGTTACGGTAAAGTTTTGCATTCTATTTCCCAAGGTTTTCTAGCCAATTAAATCATCCTCCTTTCAAAATGTATTGCCTTAATTGCTAAAGTATTCAATTAAATTAAAAGAAGCTGGCTTCGAATTATTATTATGAAATTCTACTTCTTTATGAAATTTTCCTTTGTTACAACAGGCCTTATGAGCCGGAAAATAATTTAGAAACGCTGACAAGAAATGTCGAGGTTATATGTATCTACTAAAAAAAAAATAAAATAGATAAAAATCAGACCCATAACAGGCCACGAGGACCCCGAGGGGCAGTTACTATAGAGGTATCTGATTCATGACCATACGGCACACTAGGGAGATAGTGTGGTCAGTAATATGCTCCGGCCGCCTGATTTTCCCCTTGGCTTTTCCCCTTGGATTTTCACTTTGACTGCTAGAGTCATTAGCACCAAGGTACCAATTATTAAATTAATTAAAGGCTGGTTTGGCTGTCAGGGAGGCCGACTCCAACCCATGAACGAAGACACTAGAAGAATAAATCTTTAGGGCTTGCTCGGGATTTGAACTCAGGTCCTCCAGCTTATCAGTCCAGTGCTCTACCACTGAGCTAACATCGCACCCTGGTCATACATATTACTGATCACGAAAATCCCGGTCATTCAAATTTGTATAATTGTGGGAATTTATATATATTTATAAATATATACGTTTTCACTTTCTTATCCCTAGTGATATTTGGAAAGTTTGGTTAATATTTTCTCTCTGAGGTATCGTCATAGGAAGAAGTCTTTTGAATATCCCTAACTGGGAGGCAGCGGCGAAGTTTTATCCCCTACAATGCAAAGGAATCTCAAATCACAGGGAAATTACTCACACCGCTCCTGTGGTGTTTGAACCGAGGACATTTTTCATGGGCACCTCCGGAATTTTGTCATCACTTTGACAACATAAGCGGGTTTCCTTCACATGGAATTAAATACAAACAAAACATTGATTATATTTATGAGTCAGTATTAGTTTAATCATAACATTACTTTTGCTCTACTTCTTTCTTGCCTGCTAATATATTTAATAGTAGGCAACATACTGTTTTAGTAAACTTAAAAAAAAAAATTATTAATGACGCTAATTCATAATTTCGAAAGAAAAATTAAACAAAATAAAAATTTGCAAGAAAACGACTTTTTAACGTAAAACTATAAATAGAAATACGGACAGTGATTCGATAAAACCGGTTCCCGAAAGAACGTTTAAAAGCAATTACGGATCTCATGAAAACGGATGATGACTCTTTCGAACCCTTCTGTATTTTTTTTTTTTTTTTATTGCGACTGTTAATTTACATACTTATCTATAATTTACATCTATACACATGCCGATTCGAGCGTTCGAACCACTTCGATTTAAATGTCTTTAGAAATAATATTTGTTGCGTCATAGGAAGTTAAATTAGTCACAATGACAATTCTTCTTTGCATTCGTCTGTAAATTTATTTTGAATTTCTTCTATGATCTTGATTTTTATACTAGTTGTGATTATAAAAAAAAAAAAACAAAACAAATATCAGTCCCGTAACAGGCCAGGAGGGGGAGATGCTGTAGAAGTCAGTACTATGCTCCGGCCGCCTGATTTTCCCTTTGCATGCGCCCATTAATAAACTAATTAAAGGCTGGGTTGGCTCAGGAACGGGCAATGAGGCCGAATCCGACCCACGAACGAAGACACTAGAAGATATTATTAGAATTATATTACCAGAATCATTATTGCACTCGGGATTTGAACTCCAACATATTAGTCACGTGCTGTACCACTGAGCTAACTTCGCCCCCACTAGCTCTAATGTTATTCGTAAAATAATGTTTGGTGAAAGAAGACTGTATTGCAGGATTTGCAATAAAGGTCAACACTTCCACTGAAAAAACGTTCAATAAATGTTAGAAAATTGAACATCGTCAAAAGAAACATGTTATTTCCGTGTGTAGTGCAGATTTCAGCCTGGATATCAAAACACCTATAAGTCGGCGATTTTCTCCCCTTCATAAGAAGGAACCCCGCTTACAAGGTTGACCTTAGAATCGGGAAAATTAAACGTTTCAGAACCCATAGATCACAAAAAATAACGGCGGTTCAAAATTGCATATATATATATATATATATATATATATATATATATATATATATATAGGGGAAGGTGTTGTACCTTTCACCACTTTGCACAATTGAATTTTTTTTAGCTTGAATATTAAGGCTAAATTCATTTTTTTTTATTTCATTGTAATTAGTATTCTATTGTTTAACATATTTAATTTTTTCAAGGTTCTAACTTTACATTTAATATTTTTTATTAATTTTTAAAAAAATAATCGTACAGTGGTCCAAGGTACAACATGTAGTTGTACCTTTGACCATGGGGTGTTGTACCTCTGACCACGTAAAAACAACACAGCAGTGCAGAAAAAAAATTGTATTGAGTAATATTATAATAATTTGTAAGTTTAATAAATACAGGACGTGGATGTAAGCATAATAAAAAGCTATTATTAATATTATGTTATGCTTAATATGCTGAAAAATCCAGTCAAATCAATAAACGTTTTAACTGTCAAGCAGATCCACATTGTCTTCAACATCAATATCATACAAATTTTCATCTTCTCTCGTAAACTTATCACTTAAAGTTTGTTTTTTCAAATATAGGATCTTAAGCAGTGGACATTAAATACCTCAGATCTCTGCGACTAAATATGTAGAAGACATTTTACTTTTATTTTTAACAAGTATAAAATTTCCTTTTTCCAAATCATATTTTTCAAATTGTTGCTGGTTATCGACTTAACTCACGACATTTATCAGACAGATGAACGTCACATTCTCCTGAAGAAATTTCCGTGTCAGTATCGGAATCTGAACTGTCATTAGAATAATTTTTTTTTTTATTTACCACTTTTTTAGGATGGGGTTTATTTGCATGTGGTGTCTTATGTTTAGGGTGGTGCTTTCGTTTTTTGTTTTTTTTTTCACCTTCAATAATTAGCTTTTCAGGAATATCTGTCAGGATACGAGGTTTCCCTTTAGGCCGGCCCCTATTTACATTTTCTTTGCCTCCGCTTTTCGATGAGGTCTTACAACTTCCAGTGGAACGATAAGGGGCGATAGGTTCGAACTGCTACACTGAGGATTAATAAAGTCATTTTGAACTTATTTAATTTATTATTTTTTAAATTCTTTGAACAATTGAAGAAACAAATATTAATTAAAAAAAAAAATTGTAGCAGAAGAACATAAAAGTTGAATTTGACCAGGTCAAGTCGTGGTCAGAGGTACAACACCCTGGTAGTGTAAATTAAAATGCATGCTAAAAATTTTAGGGTTAAGATAAATCAATTTCAGAAGCTACACCATGTTTCTTATTGTAATAGCTACTTTGTCAAATGATTTCCATCTAAAAAGACTTAATACAAAAAATACTATGAGGCTAAACGTCATCAATAAATAACTTACATTTTTATGATAGAAATGGATAAGTATTTTTTTCAAGAATCCTCTTTGACTTGAATAATCCAAAGAAGGTTACACAAGCCCTCTAGTGAAGGAGCTAAACACTAATTACACCAAAATTTATAAAATGTTGCTACATGCCGCCAAAGGTCAAAGGTACAATATGGTCAGAGGTACAGCACCTTCCCCTATATATATGTAACATATATAAACCTTCTACTAAAACGGTTCAGATGACATTTTCGATCTCAGGTGGAAGAATAAGTGCTTAGTATCCCGAAAGTCTTGTTTTCTAAGTATTCAATGTTTCTTACCTTCACTTACTTCTGTGGTTTAATGTTTGTTGTTTTACTAATTTATATTAGCAGTAAAATGAATTTGCTATTGCCCTCTTCAAAATTATGAATGCTACCAAGTTATATGAGTTTATTAAATAAAACATGTAACTATCACAAATTTGTATTGTCAAATACTTCCACCTGAAACTTGGTTCAAAATACAGTGGTAGGATTTCTTTTTTTATATAAACTCTTGGTACGTGATGTCCAAATAATATTGAAATTTAAGCAAAATATTTACCTACGCTAAATAATACGAATTTCAGAATGAGCCACTTTTTTTTTCTTTTTTTTTTTAAAGTAACTATAGGGCCAAAAGAAAATCACGACATGGGCTGAATGGTAGGTTATGATTATATAGCTATGGATCATCAATTGGAATAGGTACATTGAAAGAGTTACCTCAATGCCTCGTTGTTTTGGTTGATTTAAAAATCAATTCTTCTCGGAAGATAAAACAAAACAAAATAAATTTTAAATCCCTGAAGTTTTTTTTATAAAAAGACGCAAGTTAATATACACCTTGGAGTGAGTAATAACATAATGACAGGTGATTGAAGTAATAGAGCCCATGAGTTGTCAGCTGTTAAAGAAATTATTGCTTTTTTCGCCGTAAATCTGTCTGCGGCAACATTAAATAATACAGAAGATGAGATGTGAGATGTAATAATTTCTGGAGTGTACTATTAAATTTATATTTTAAAATAACATTTAATAGATTCCAAGGAACTGCGTCATCATAGCGTGATTCTATATAATGCTAAGTCATAATATTATTTAATCTTAAAATTGAAACTCCTTCTATTTAGTTTTAAACGGATTGAAACTAACACATTTCTCAAACTTTAAGCACCGTTTCATTTTTCTACGTTTCAATCTTCTGGATAAAACACGTATCTTCATTACATAGGTACTTAAAACAATTAATAACCCCTTTAATTTAATAATTAATATAAATACTAAATAATAATAAAATCAAACAAAAATAAGAGAAGGAAGAAAATAGAAATTAAAAGATATACATTCTATAACTAAACAGTACATATTTGTTCTTTGCGATGAGATGATTAACATTTTTAGGGTCCAATCTATATATGTATAGAATTCAGCAGTCTGTATGTTTGTTCCATATACAAATCCACACCAATTTTGACCAAACAAGAAACACAGGTAGGTCTTGATCCGGGGAGTGTCATAAGCTAGGTTCAAATCGTCTAGGGTTCGAAACTGTGAACCCGAGCAGTGAGAGAAGAGTGAAATGTCAGAAATCGCCACTTTTGAAAAATGAGATATTCACCAAGTCGGACCATAACGGAACATCATTTTTTTTTATCTTCTGTGGCATATTGCCCCCCCCGAAATTTTTTTTGACAGTAATATAGTCATAAAACCCTTCAAAATGAATTAAATGAGATCACTTAGCTCATAAAAAGTATTTTATTTTAGGTGTAATAGCTCATTAGTTGCCCAAAACTATTCCAAGTTCCAAAATTGTAAGTATTACATACCCCGGAAATGGTACCAGCCCCCCCCACCCGAAATGTTCCCAGTACCCCCCGAAATTATTTCCTGTACATGCTAAAAAAAAAATGTGTCTAATGAAGGTTATATATATATATATATATATATATATATATATATATATATACATATATAAATAACCTTCAGTAGACACAGTAGTTGTTTTTTTTTTTTTTGTAGAATTAGAAAGAGTGTTAACCAATAGATAACCAGTCCTAAAATTCGTTGTCAATGATAAATAGACGTTACAACTTAAATAAACAATAAGTTATTTTTTATTTTTTTTTTTTTTATTATTTTTTTTTTTTTATTTATTTTTTTTTTTTATTTATTTTTGTTTTTCCCGTGTGGTTGAATTTGCCTTAGGGGGAAAAAAGTTAGAATTTACGTATATTCTTTTTAATTATTACGTTTCCATATTTACAGAATGTCAGCTATGACCGGGGGCTAAAATATTCAGAAATGGACTTCAACTAGTGTAAAGCAATGTGAGTAATAGTTAAAACACTGTAACACATTTATGTGGCGCAACAATTGTGGAACATGACGAAAGGATGGCTGTAAGGCGTGTAAACCATCTATTGAAGATAGTTACGAGCCGTTTAAAAGCGTTCCTAACCTCATGCGTTCGGATAATGCGAGGCGATTTGATGGAAGATGGTCGTAAATTGATGCTACAAAATCGGCTAGTTTCAACAGGGCTTTCATTCCATTGCGTACTCAAAACTAGCCTACATATTTTAATTTTACATATTTTTTAATGTCTTTTGAAATTGGAAAGGATAAACTTAAATTTATTAATTCATTTAAAATTATTTAAAGATTCGAAGGAAAATAATGGAATACAAAATTTGTTAGTTAACAATAGCTCTTGTGTTTTATTCCATTTAAAATTATACACATTCTTTCCGTTTTTTTTTGTAGATTTTATATATTTATGAAGGAATGTAGCTATTATGGTTGCTCTCATGATAGATGTTTGAAAACATCGTCTTTGTATCAAACCTACCTGCTAGGTACCGAAAATGACACCCGTTAAAAATTATATATATATATATATATATATATATATATATATATATATATATATATATATATATACTAGCTGACGCGGCAAACGTTGTTTTGCCATATACATTATTTCTAGTGAATATTTTGCCGGGAAAATAATAATCCCTTACTAGTTGCGGGATCTCGTTGTTTAATGTTTATGCAATATCCGTCTAATCCCTTTCAGAACGTTAACGGATATTTTTTAGCGTCGTATTAATGGCGTGTACCATAAATGCACTCAAGATCATTATTTCTTTTCCGAATCAGGATTTTTCGAGTAGCAGTAAGGTCGCCAACCACAATTCCAGCAACGTCATGAGCAATAGGTGCATTGAATGTAGTCTCCAGATGGTTCTTTATCAGGATTGATGACAATAGTGTTATTGTCACTTTGTAATTTGTGCATGTGTCAGATTTAAATAATTTCAAAAATTCATTCTGCCCATTCAATAGATCGTCCAGCTTACTGAAGAGGAGTCCGTTGCTCCGAACGATGTCGTTTGGAAACATGAATTGAATGTTGGAATTTACTTCAGGAAAAGATTAGAATCTGGCTCCATATTTCTCTTTTTCAAAAGATCATCTTCTATATATTTGTCGGATACCACTCACTCACTCACTGACCTATCATCGCCCAGTCCAAACCACTCGACAGAAAAATTTGAAATTTTTGCATGGACACTCCCTAAAGAACGTAGACACTCGCTAAGAAAGGATTTTTAGTTATTCGAAGTTTTAAGTATTTTTAGAGGGGATTAAAGTATTAGTTGTTTAGAGCGTGCACGCTAAGAAAGTTTTTTTTTATATTAAAATGTTCAAGTACTTTTAGGGGGGTTTGAATTATTAAGAAGTTCCTCATTGGCTCAAAAATGGTCCAATTTTGATGACATTTGGTACAAAAATCTTTCTTCTCATTTGAAAGGTCAAGTTCATTAACCTGCTGAATCCGTTTACTGGAACATGGTTTTTCGAGCAAAATTTGCGCGAAAAATTCGGAATGCTTACATTTTCGAGTCCATACGGTTGCCTCCACATGGTGTTTCCTGGGTAAGTCCGTGCAATAATAAGCAGTACAAAATTATGTAGTAGCGTTAATTTTGATCATACCTTATTTAACGCAATATAAAAACTACTTATCGGCCGTGGTGAAGCACGGGTAGTCAGCTAAAATATTTGAATCTACTTTTCTTTTAGTTCTAAGTCAAAACCAATTCACCAGGTGTAGCGTAAACTCTATGAGGGACATATTAAAGTACTAATATCGTTATTATAAATTGGGGATTCGTGGTAGAAGGTTGAATTTGTTGTATGTTTAATGCTAAATCGGGGAAAAAATAAAAATTAAATGTGCTGCCCAAAAAATAAAAAAAAATATTTTTTGTTTATGTATTCAGTCCGTAAGGTGGTCTCTGCATACTGAGAGACCCTTCTTTTGTACTTGATTGGCAAAGGCCAAATTACTATTTTAGTGTGTTTTCCCCTCCTTTTAAGGAGGTAATCCGCTTCTGAGATCAACCCGGAAGTTAAGATATGAAACGTCGACGTTTCATAACCCATAGCTTACAAGAAAACTGGTGGACGTTATGCATAAAATATCTTTCTTCTTGACAATAAAATTTTCATTCAAGTATAAATGTTTCGAAAATTAAGTTATGAAGAGATTGAATTAATGATGGTTCGTATCAGAATTTCCTTTTCAGGTCCCAAAGATTCGATAACGCAAAGAGTACATCTTCTACAGCAGGTGCAAATTGCAGGTTCTGTGTTACCAATGCAGCCATAAGGTCATTTTGAAAGAAGGTGTAAAGTAACTCGTCTCAGGATAATTGAGTCAATCTTATTCAAAGCGGTGTTTTATCCGTCAGCAAATCAGCCAGGGATGTGATTTGGATTAAGCAACGAGGACCTACCACGCGAAGGTCTTTAAGTCCATGTGTTGTAGAACTTACTATCAGATCTACAATGACATTAGATTAGACCTGGGCATAATTTATTTGAAATAATATTTTCGGAATAAATCATGAAATAACCTTTACAGATTATTTTAGAAATAATTTATTTTATAATTTTTTAAAATATTATTTCGGAAATAATTATTTCAAGGATTAAATTATTTTATGATTAATGATATATTTATTCCCGAAATGATTATTTGATGGAATAATATATTCTGATATCTTAATTTATACAAAAAAATCCTCTAAATACATGTTTTCCTGTGAAGCCTCATTGAGCTGTGTTGGCGGTAATGGCCTAGATGTCGATAAGGCTTAAAAAAAAAAAAAAATTGAAGACTAATTTAATACGTTAGCACCGCTTTTTTTTTTTTTTTTTTTTTTTTTTTTTTTTTTTTTTTTTTTTCTACGACCCATCGACATCAGGGCCATTATCGCCAACATCCAAACTGCAGCGAGGAATTTTCTCAACGAGCCGTTAGATGAGAAAATTCCTGCCGGCGGGAGTCGAATCCACCATCTCCTGCATGAGAATCTAAGGCGTTAACCACTAGACCACGGGGGGAGACCCCAATAATAATGTTAAAAGGATTATCTCCTTAACTCGTGTTTTGATGGTAGTATTAACCATTCGCATTATTATCAAACGTTATTTCATGATGAAGTTATTTCGGGAATAATTATTTTGCATCTAAGTGAAATAATTTATTTCATGAATAAAAAATACTGAAATATCATTTATCAAATAGTTATTTCAGAAATAAAGCTTTTAGAATTATGTTGATTTATTTCAAAGAATGATCAAATTTTCAAATAATTATTCAAGGAATTAATACATCTAGTTATTTGATGAAGATTGTTTTATTTAACGATGAAATAACATTTAAAAAATTTCCGTTATTCCGGAAATAATTATTTCAGGAATAACCATTTTATTTATTTAAGGAATAAATTATTCCAGTATTGCCAAGGTCTACATTAGATTACAAACATGGAGGTTAAATGATTAATTGTAAACCTGATTAGCAACTAAGTTATAACAGGAGATAATAATATGTGTTATGACCTATAGGTATAAGTACATTACTGTAATATTATAAGAATTCAATATATACTAATTTTATTATTTATTAATTGTTTCCCCAAATCTTAATTTTTAGAAAAATAAAACGCACAGCTCATGCGTTCCAACCCATAACATTAATCTACCTTCAGAGCGTTGCAAGTTGATTCATCCAAAGGAACCAATACCTCGGATTGACGGCATATCTCCAAACATACGTAAAGCCAGGATGTTATGCTAAGAATAGGTACCAAAAAAACTAAACAAAAGATTCAGTCCCGCAGGGGTCGTGTTAGATGGGTAGTAGAACAGAAAATGGAATAGTAAAATGCTAGGATGAACAGGAGTTATAGTATTTTGTGTTTCAGACACTGTTGTATTTCCAATAATGCATTTGAGGCAATGTTGTCTGGAAAACATTATGATTGCATAGATGTAAGAACCAGTAATATAAGAAAAAAAAAATTAAATGTATATATTATTTTTTTTTGGTCATTCACATTTCTATTTTTTCTTTGTGTTTATTCATTTATGTTTTTGTATATTTATTTTTAATTATTACGTTTCTTTTTTTTTTCTTTTTTTTGTAAATTTATACTAGATTTGATTAGGACTTTACAACATACTAAGACTAATAATATTTTCTAATACCAGACTAATAATAATGCTACTGAACTATTAATACATGTATACATATTTATTAATTAATTAATATTAGAGGTTTTACACTAAAAGATACAGTTGCGCCTTTTTTTAAGGCTAAAACGGCCAAGGGCGTCAGATTCTGTAGACATATCTGATTCTTGACCACAAGAGACGCTAGGAAGATAGTGTGGTCGGTGCCATGCTACAGTCGCTTAATTTTCTCCTTTGCAGGTATCCAATTTTGCATAAATTAAAGATAGGAGGGCTTAGAGACGCTAATACAACCCTCGAAACAACGGTACTAGAAGATAAAATCTTTAGTGCGCGCCCGAGAATTGGAACTCAGGTATTCGAACCTATTAGCTCCCGGAATTAATTTAAAACCAACGTAAGTATCACGTCTACAGAAATGATCAATCAGCATGATGGATTCTCGTTGTAATACATCTAGCTACTCCATTTTTTGATCCTCCTTGAAAAGCTGTAACCAAGAACGATTTGTTACACTCCTTCATCAAAACATACATATTGAAAGGCTCCTCTGCAACAAGATAAATGGGCAATTTCTAAAGAAGAGCCGAATTAAAATCACATCCTTCAGAGATGCGCATCAATTAAAGTTTCGATTATAAAAAATAAAAATAAAATTGTATTGAGCAATCTCATTTCGTTTGAGTTAACAAGATGCAGCTGTTAAATGGTAGAGTGGATGCCCGTTGTGCAAGCAGGTGATACATTGCTCCTGGCTTGGAACTTGCTTTGCCCCTAGCTTTGATATATGGTTCCTGGCTCGCTCACCTAGACCCTATAAAGCTTATCCTCAGAGCCTAAGAGGTAGGATCTGGAA
Organism: Gonocerus acuteangulatus; assembly: GCA_946811695.1. Lineage (NCBI taxonomy): Eukaryota > Metazoa > Arthropoda > Insecta > Hemiptera > Coreidae > Gonocerus > Gonocerus acuteangulatus. Next base: position 43,228,422 of record OX328129.1, read on the forward strand.
AATTGATTATCATGCGTCAGTTTATCAAGTAAATTATCATTTATTTGTAAGGTTTTCGAGACAAGAAAAATTGGGTGTATTCTTCTGGTCGTCTTTGTATCGCTTCATTATCAAGGAATGTTCTATCTGAAAGGCTTATAAAAACGTTTTTAAGCAATTAATTTACTGGTGAGTAAAGTGTTTTCTTTCCCCCAAAGGAACTTTGGCTGCGATACACGTCCTAACAGTCTGCATAAAAATAGACAACTCACAAGTACCAAGTAAATTGTGTAAACTGCTGAGATACTCACAGATCGCGACTAATATATACAACAAAATATAGCAATATCATATAAATAATAAATTTAACTCAACGCGATAATTTCTAAATTCATAATAGTTGTCCATTCAATTACTTCATTCCTTGGAAAATTATCATTATGATCACATCAATTTGAGTTATGGCTCTCCTATGAATGCCCCTGTGGAGCTCTTTTTCTAATATACTAGATGCTTTTATACAAAATTCAAAAGGGTCATTTTTGCTTAAGAAAATGTTAGTAGAATCTGTAACAAAAAAAATATCAAAATCGACCACCATTTGTCAATTGGAATGGAATGGCCCACGATTAGGTTGTTAAAAGTCATTTTGATCATAAGGAGTCGAAAAACATTTCAACGTCATTTTTATTTTTATATTTTCCGATCTCGCTTTGGGGAATTATCTGACCCTGAGGATGATCCTTATTTTTCTGACCCTGTGTAGAAACAGAAAACATTCTGAAAATTGATGATGACGTTTTTGGACTAAAGGGATAATCAAGTCATTATGAAGAGTGCGATTGGAGAAATAAAATGGAGTTAGGTTATTTTTTATATAGTTATTGATATGATGTACTGTTTGTAATTTGTATTTGGAACGCTTTGTGTTTTCTAGAGTTGTATTCCGCAAGTTAGCTGCTCTTAGAATAATGAAGCAAATGAAGCAGTTTTTAGCGCGTTCCCCTCTAAAGGGAGGAAACCCGTCTATGCAATCCGGAAGTGCCGACTAGAAATTTCACATGTTAGAACCCAGAGAACCCGAAAATAACCGTGGGTTTCTTTTAAGCTTTGCAAATGACGCTAGAGATGAGAACAGAAACGCGCTAAGATACCGCAGTACTTGCGATTCGGAATTAAATCAGTTCTGAGGTCTTATCGTCAGGTATAGTATGTGTTGTAAATGACTCTTTCTTCGATTTAAGGTGTTATTATTATTCCATTTGAAACTATATTTTCCTTTACGCTCTTCATGTCGGGCTCCTGACCATTGCCGGAGAAGTCCCTCGTAATTAAATATTCTCAAAAATTAACATTATAATAATTATTTTTTGAGTATTTAGTAAAACCTAAATTATACATAAGCGACACGATTGTTGGATATTAGACTTGGCAGCTAGGGTATTTTATTCGTTGGGTAAATGACAAACAGGTATCATTATATGTAATTTTATAGATCTCTTAGACATCAAGCCTAATCATAAATTTATACCTATATCATTAATATTACGCCGGGCAGTAGTTTGTGACGTCAATTAGTTTAATCAACGCTTGTTGGATGGTGTTGTAATATTTTTTAAATTGCTTAGGAGAGAGCGAGAAAGGACCAAACGTTTGGGCGCAATCGTATGAACGCGATACTATATATATATATTTATATATATATATATATATATATATATATATATATATATATATATATTTCCTTTCTTCTTATTTCTGTCTATGGTAAGGGGTCGATAAAGTAGTAAACCATTCGTTTATATTTCGTGCTTTGTTTCGCACCTCTAAAGGTCTTAAGTTGTTAGGAAGTTTATTGATTATTGATGAATTTTCAAAAGGTTTAATCTCTAATGCCGTCGAAAATTTGATGGACATTTTCTAAACCTGTTTTTATATTTACGGTTGTTTTTGAATTTTTAATTAGATGAATATATTCTTCAATTTTTCTTTTCAATGTGTTTCTTTTCTTATTTAAAATATGAACGTCCTTCAAAATAAAATTGAAATTAAGTTTTTTTTTTTTTTAATTATTTTTCTATAATTTTTATTCCAACTTAACTTTCAGAAGAATATTATATATAATCGGACATTATGGCGGAATTTTTAATACCGAAATTCTAAACATTTTTTGTTGTACATATTTCGCTCTTAACTCCCAAAGCATAAAAGCAACCCAAGGCCTTAACTGATTTTCAATGAGATTTTCTATAATATTCTAGTATTTAGAAATGTTAAAATTGATTTGCTGCTTTGAAAAATATCAATATGTATTAACAAAAGGTAGGTCGTTCATATTTATAATGTTGATTACATAATATAACAAAGCTCCAAATTTCGTTTAAAGTGGTCAGATAGATATCGCATAATAGTTTTGCAATTGAGGTCTCAAAGCACTTCTGTTGAAAAAAACTAACACACTTTCAAAATAATTTTACAGATTGAAAATCGGTCCAATAGGGATTTTTGGATGCCTTGGGAAGTTAGTTTGATGCCTTGGGAACATGTAATTAATTTTCACTTTTTGGTTTGTTTGTGTTGAAATCAACCTTTTTAGTTAGAATTAGAATCATAAAAAACAAAATGACTTACACACTGGATACTAAGACAAATTTTGAATTGGAGTGCAGAATTACGCAAAAAGGACGTTGTGATTTTTCGGCAGAGGATGAGGAAAGGCTTCAGAAGCCTTAGAACAGAGTTACAAGTTTGATACATGTAACCCTTCATAAGTGTATTTAAAATCTCATTGTGTATATATTTGTATTTACATGATGGAGTTGAGATGTCGAGGGTTACCAGTTGCACGCCTCTCCACTCTGAATCTATTAACCTTTTGATGGTATACAATAGGGCGCTCATCTCAACCCAGATACACTCTGGCAAACACTCGTTCATATTTTCCTACCTGATATCGTTTACTTAGAAGAGTACGAACGTCTCCGATGTTGACACCTATGGAGAAAGTGTTGCTCCTTCAAGATTAGAACATTATCTTCCTGTTGGTCTATTCTTCAATTTGGGTTTGAAGGTGTAGGCCTGATTAATCATCAATGATTTATAAGTATGTTTTATGATTTATCGTATCTGGTGTTTTAATTGGTTGTCGGTCCCTCCAAACAATTGGTAACCTTACATACTAATTTAGATGTCTCAGGTTTTATATCAGAGTTGTTGTTTTTATTTTGGTAATGTTTCATAATTTAAAGACTGGCCACGGCCTTGATAGTTGTTGAACCTTGAGATTGAGAACTTGAGATTGAGAACTCGACTTTGTTTTTTCGTTCTTTTTTATTTTTACGGCGTACTCACACCTAGGCGATTAGCGCATCCATGGCGCAGCAAACATTTTATCAACGGGCTCTGAAATGAGATTAATCTCTGCTGCAGGTGGGACTCGAACCGCCATTTCCCGCATGAGAATCCAAGGCGTTAGCCAATAGACCAAGAAGGTGTAGATAATCGGAGATCTGTCGTATGTTGAATAAAACTACATTTTATAACAAAAATTAGTTATACTTCTGGCTGGTCCCAAATCCAATACGAAACGTATAGGACAAGGCCCGGAGTAGCGGGATCGAAAGAAAACCAAGCTATCTGCTGACGCATATGCCACGACGATGGGTCCGCAGAACACATCTCTCTTATACGTTACTTATATTATACGTGTATGCCATGACGCTGGACCCGAACATGTTAATACACAAGACAAAACTCATAAAATTGGCATATTTATTAAACCATTGATTTCACAAGAGGCTATTTGCCACCCTAGAGCCATAATTTTCAAATATTTAATTTAAGAGGAATTATCCTGCCTGGCATGAGGATATGAACTCAGTTTCCAGATGTTGGTATTTTTATATTTCTTGGTATTATTATTTTTATTTAAACAATTTTTATTAATATAATTTTTTTAAATATTTATTGATGTTATTATTTTTACCCCTTAATAATGGTAAAGTCAACGAACAACGTTGATGGAACCTGCCACCCAAAAAGGTAGTGACCGCTCCAGAGAACTTGACCCCCTTTCACCTTGAATGGCGTAAGGCGGTGCATCCTCCCGCAGAACCTTGCACAACGCCTGCCACTTCTATCTACCATATAGCAAGGATCCGGGTCAGCTGTGACGCCTCTGGGCCATTCTCTATCCACAAAGCACAAGATAAACGGTCTCTAGGATGGGATGAGTCGCTTTTGATTGCTTGTCCAACTCTGAGACTTTTGAGGATGACTGACGGGCTAGATGAGGCAATTCGCTAAATCTAAACAAGGTTTTAATCAGCCCCCCCTCGTAAGAGACGAAATCCACAACGTGCCTCTAAGGAAAAATGGTCTGATTGCACAACCCTGCCGTAGTTTCCGAAGGTATGTCCGTTGTTTGAATAGACATTTGCAATTCTCCGGGCCTTTTAAATGTTAATTTGCTTTAGTTTGAAGAGTGAATCGTTTCGAGTCATGTTTTCCAATCTTTAAACGTGTCTGCTCGGGTTACATTCAAATTCCCTGGGGTTGTTGCAAAGATTTTTCTTGGATTCTTTTAGTTGAGTCACATGCTACAGTGTTCCATCTGTTCAAATATTGATACAGATAGTGTACCTTAATTCATAGATACTATTGTATATCTTTAACTTTAGCAATAGTTGGAAAACATAATTGAACTAATAATACGCGGTGTGTCTTTAAAAACTGGAACAATTAAAATTAATAATTATCCATTAAAATCCCCTTTTGACAGATAGTGATATTCACTTAGATCTTCCTACCCAAGAAGATATTGGCCTTAGATATGCATCTTTGAATAACATCAAAACAACTAAGGAAAGGAATCCGAAAGGAAATCCAAAGGATAGAATTGTGGGGGATTTGAAATGATTAAGAAGTAAAGAAATAACCAATTTTCTTTAACAGAGCCTACCTCAGAAAACTAAAAAAAAAAAAAAAAAAAAAAAAAAAAAAAAAAAAAAAAAAAAAAAAAACACAAATTGGAATGAGGAATGAAGGGGAAGGACACTAAATCACTTCAACTTTCTTTAAACTTAATTTTCATTTATTTATGATTTCACACTTTCAAAACTTTATTTTCTTTCATCGTTATATTGAAATTCCAAGGAGAAAATCACGTAGTTAGGAGGCTCCTATGAGAAAATAAATACATAAAAATAAATTTCTAATGTGTATGGAACTTTCGGTGCTAATAGCCCAGAAGTTGATCACAGAAAAAAAAAATTAATTGATCGATAATATTTTGTACGTTATTCATTAAAATTCAGTAGACATCATTGAATGTTCTGTTTGGCCAATGAGGACGTTATATTTACTTTTGTGCGTCAAAACGTAAAATCTATGGTACCTAAATAATGAACGAGATTTGTAGGCAAAAAGCAAATTGTACAAGAAAATATATAACAAGATGTAAATGAACATCAGTTATTCATTTCTTGTAATAAATTGTACATTTATTACATGTAACCATTCATTTACATTACATCAGTAATATGCAGCTCAATTCACGCCAATTCGAGAATTTACTTTTCAGGTAAAATGTCCCTCCAAAATTAATTTCCAGCCTCTTGACTTTGACGTCACTTCCATAACACTTTTGCGTCACTCGTGCCTCACAATTTAGGACCCTAGGAGGTATTTCACGTTCTCATGTCAATAATAATTTATAATTATTTTTATAAGGCAGTCAGGTTTATCAAAAATAGGCACCATAATCGGATAGAAAATGTTTTATTGGAGTATTGGCCTTTGGAGCCTAAGCCTGGCATCAGAGCTCTAAAACAATTTTTTTTAACTCGTACAAATGGTCCATGAGAATGTTTTATTTATTTTTTTTTTACTGAATAAATTGATAGTAGATAAATTGTATAAATGAATAATATTTTTTTTTCTTGTATGGAATAACTTTTCTTTTCTTCGTAACCATTAAAAGTTTTTAATACATTGTCAAAATAATACATAGTAATTTAAAACCTCTATGATAGTATATATAATTTTAATAAATTACTTATAAATTAAAGAAGAGACCAGTAACCTTGTTTGGTTTATTTTTACACAGAAACTTGTGTTGAGGGAGCTTGATGACTTATAGCGGTACTAAGTTAACACATTGTCCTTGTATTGAACATTCCTTTACATTGTAATTGAGGATTCTCCTTCACATTGCCTGCATAATGTATATGCTAGACATATAAAGTGGTTTGATCCCTAACAATGCGGATGGGTTACCTCAGAAACAAAATTCCCCACACTGGCGGAACAAAATCTATGGCATGAGAATCTATTGTACCTTACTAGCAACTAGAAACCGGGGCGCGTTTCTTTCCTCAATCAATAGGAAGGATACCTCCGCTTATAAGGTTGACCTCATAACCCAATAAGTAAGTGCTAGCATGAAAATTACACGTTTTGGAACCCCCGAGATTACGAGTATATCTGCGGTTCAAAGCTGTATATTTATATATTTGTCTGTTCTCTTTCCCACAGGCTCCGATGACAAATGGTCCAATTTTGAGGATTTTGGTACAAAAATAATTTGTCTAATTTAAAAGGTCAAGTTGGTTAACTTGCAGAATCCGCCTAATAGAACAGTTTTTTTTTTATGGACGTAGTTCTCGCGAAAAACATCGTGACACTTACAGCTTTTCGTTCGTAGGGTTCAAGGTACACTTTGCATTGGATGCTAACGCAGGAAAACGAATGAAACCATTTTCATAGGCATATCACTAACAGTTCTTGAGAAAATTGGATAAAAAAAAGTTTTTCTGACTAATTTATGATTAGATACTTAAAATCATTGCATTTAATTGAAATAATTTCAACAAAAACTTGCAGGACGAAAAGAACAACGAGACACTGACAGTTTGACGTACCAAGACTTGCACACTGATGCAAAAGAAAGAATAATGCTTTGGAAGGATACCTGGTTTAAAGTTGCAGATAAAAACTTAAGGGAGATTAAGTATACAGTTCGTGAATGGCCTTCAAACAGCAGCTGTAACAGACGAAAAGAAGTAGTCCTCTGCCGGCTGAAGACAGGTCATTCTCTACTGACTCACTCGTACCTTATGACGGGACAAGACAGACCAATATGCCAGTACTGCAATACAACACTTACTGTTAATCACTTACTGACAGACTGTAGACTCAGGCAAAAAACTAACTTACCACCTAACATGCATGAATTACTTTCAGATGACAGCAAACATATTACAGACATATTCCAATTCTTTTATAACATCAAAATTCTGGATAAAATCTAGCAACATTTTTTTTTCTTTTCTCCACCTGTTTTAATTGTTTATTTTTGTTATATATAATATTAATTTATTTTTTCTTTCTTCTTCTTTCTTTTATTTGTCTATTTATTTTTTCTTTTTTTGCATTTCCCCCCATTTTTTTCCTTCCCCCCTTTGTATTTCTATAAGTAAATATCACTGAGTGAAACACTGAAATACCAACACAGAATTAAGTTACTTCTCTCAGCTATTAAGTAATACTTTACTTCCGACACGTACTTTTTATTTGTTTTACTATTTATCATTGATTATACTATTGACTTTCTTCTACTTACCTCAATTCTTTATAGCCGCAGTTTCGTAGCCTGAGTTGCGATAAACTTAATTAATAAAAATAAAATTTCGACAAGTTTGAAATTCATCCTAACTGAAATGAACTGTTTTAGGATTTTTGTAAATTTTTTTAAATATCTCTACAACAGTTGAGAAATCGTGGTTAATGAACAGTAACCGTTGGAAAGCAAGATAAATGTCCTACAAATAGGTTTGTGAAGTAATTTTCGATGTTACTATATTGAATCGGCTTTCCGTTTATTCTGGGCACTACTTTGACGTACTACTCGGCTAGTGTAAACATCTTTAATCTTCGGGTACAACCAGTTACTCATTAATAACCAATAGCAGTCACGACCCATCTCATTAAAAACCACCCAATCTGCAAGGATGTAATGACGGATTGCAAAGACGGACACCGCAAGATACTGCAATGCTCTGCTCGAAACCACACAATCTATTAACTCTGACAGAACTTAAGTGATTGCCCATCACCTAGTAATCACAAGGGGTCATCAATTGAGGTGAATTCGATCCGCTATGGTTTCAAAGGTTTTTTTTTATGGTAATTGATATATTTATTTTTTAAACGACGGCGATTCGTCCGAACTGATTGCAGACAGATTATACAGGGTGTCCCCAAAATAAAAAAAAAGTCCTTTGGGATATATCTCGTTTTTGCTTCGTTTCCGAAAAAAAAGCATACTAATATCTTTCATAATGCACAAATGAAAATAGTTAAATAGTTTATCGGAGTTTACCATTATTTTGACATCTTTTTATTTATTTATTATTTTATAGTATTTTTTAAAAGAATAATACTTATCTTAAAATATCGCACTGGTATTTCTAAAGTGACACAACTCAAAATAAAACTGAAAATGTGTCACTCTTGCCTTTGTAGGAGGCATAGTAGTAAGAGAGGAAGGGCGACAGAAGTGCCCACTAGTGTATAAGCTCTAAGGGTAGGAACATACAGTTTTGATGGTTGATAAAGAGATATTTACCATGTCTTTCATATTCGTAACTGAATAGCACCGATTTTTGAGTTGTGTCACTTTAGGAATACTGGTGCGATATGGTGTCTCCGAGATGTGCCTTCTTGTATCGGCAGTGTTTGGGTTCGATACATATAGAGTCGCTAGAAGGGTTTTAACGCAGTTCTTCGCAAGGGGCGTGCTTCTCTTCTCCCTAAAAATCTTTCCTTACCTAGGCTCTAAACACAGCCTTCCAGTTAGCGTGTAGGATAACACATTCATCTCTTTTGAGCATCTTCGGTTGTTCGAATATTTTCACAGGCTCTCTGACTAGGCTTCATTGTAGATTGTCTTCTGGATCTGCCAAATGAAACGTATAAAAAACGACCGCTGGAGATAACCGTTTGAAATTTAGACGTTTATTGTGAGAACTTCCGGATTGCTATAGGGTCTACGTTGTGAGCGGGGTTTCTTGTGAGAACTTCCGGATTGCTATAGGGTCTACGTTGTGAGCGGGGTTTCTTGTGAGAACTTCCGGATTGCTATAGGGTCTACGTTGTGAGCGGGGTTTCTTGTGAGAACTTCCGGATTGCTATAGGGTCTACGTTGTGAGCGGGGTTTCTAACGTATGGTGAGAGAGTGATGAAGCTAGAAATATTAGTATTTGGAGACAGTTCATAATGAGCCAGTTAAGAGAAATATCCTGTTTAGCTTGTTTATCTTAATGGCTTCAACCCTTTTATATAAATCCAATAAATATATGAACTCTGATACTCCAGAAAACCTACGCCGCTTTACCAAATTATTGAGCAATATTATCACTGTTAAAAAAAAATCGTCTGTATTACAAAGTTATCCAATATCAATGCCCTCAGAATTAATGGAGGCATTATATTAGGTTACATGGAGATAAAATTAAGAGGTTTGGTAAGAACTAAATTAAATTACAAAAATGTTAGTTATCTCTAATCTAGAACTCGTTGAAAACCAGTGTTGGGCCAAAATCATTCAGAATAATGAATAAAATCTGTTATTTCATTCTGAACAATGAATAATTTTTCATTCATTATTCAGCCCTTCAATGAATAACGTAAATTTTTATTTTTATTCATTATTGAACAATAATTTATTGATAGAAAATTTTAATTGAATAAAAATGATTTATTGAATGGAAATTTTTATTGAATGAAAGTTATTTATTCGAATGAAAAATATTTTTGAATGAAATTGATTTATTTAACTGAATTTTTCGTTAAATACAAATGATTTATTTTAACAATCTTTCCTAATAAAAATGACTACGTTCATGGAAATTTTTCTTATTTCTATGAATATTATTTATTAAGGTGATACTGTTTACTGAAGTTTGAACGAACCTAGGTTTGTTATTCCATGCACCAGATTATTTTAAATGTATAAAAATAATAAATGAAGAATAAAAAATAATTAATTATTCATTAAGTAAAAATAAATCATTCACTAAATAACTGAATAAGTTATTATTTAATAAAATATTATTGAATAATTAGCCATCCCTGATCATTGAATATAAAATAAATCAGTGGATGAATAACTTAATCAATGAATAAATTCTTATTCAACAAAAATTTATTTGAATGATTATTGAATAAAATATTTATTCAATAATGCCCAACTCTGTTGAAAACCAATAAAGAAATTTTGTGTGGAGTGCAGTATATTTCTTACAATATAGAATCAGTCGTGTATGTTGATAGGACCTCTTTATTTGGAGAAAATGGGTTTTAATTTCAAATGGTTTGGTATTGTTCCATTGAAGGTGAAATAATTAGCAGGGGTTTCCCGTGGTCTAGTGGCTAGCGTCTTGGACTCATAAGCGGGAGATGGTGGGTTCGATTCCCATCAGGCGGCAGGAATTTTCTCATCCCACGGCTCGTTGGGAAAATTCCTTGCTGCACCCTGGATGTCGGCGCTAATGGCCTAGATGTTGATGCGGTTGTAAGAATTACAGGCTACTAGTAGGTAGCTCCTGAGAATTAGACGTCCGTCAGTTTTTATCTTAAATGATTTCAACCATCACCGCATTTAAATTCTATTTGCAAATTATAAGAATTCAATGAATATTTGGGAATTTGGTAAGAACAACAATACAATTTTCAGTATTTCGGCCTTCTCTTTGCCAACCTTCTTCAGCAACGAATGTCTAGCGGACGGAAGAAGATCACAGATTCCAGTTAGGTGACCAGGATGAAATATGGTTAGGTGTCGAGATTTTCCTCATGGTCACCTGGTGGCATCTTGATCCTCCTGCATGCTGAAGAAAGCTGCTAACGAGCAGCCGTCTTATCACTCTGACGGGTTACTATCAAAATCTCATTTTCCAAATTATTGAACAATATTTACACTGTTTTGAAGAATACCTCTATTATTATAAAGTAATACAATACCAACGCCCACAGAATTAATGGTTGCTTTATATTAGGTTACGTAGCGATACAGGTTAGGTTGGGGAACTGAGTTGAGCGCCATAGAGGTTAGTTATCTATTACAGAACTCGTTGGGAGTCGACACCTCCCAATTACAATCGATTATTCACTGTCACTTCTTAATTCCTTGTAGACACAGCCTAACTGATTTATTGCCCTTTTAGAAAAGTTTATTACACCTTCCAATATTTTTATTGGTATCACGGATAACCATTTATTGTGGGTGGTGAATGGATATATCGTCACTATTTTTGTTTTTTTTTATTGATTTACAAGTAAATAATTATCGTATTAAAGTCTAATTTTTTATAATGTAATGAATGGTTGTGGAAAGTCAAGCAGGGCGGGTACTTATGTTATGTTTTAGTCATATTTTTAATTATCATTAATTCCGATATCTTTACAGCTGACGTTTTGGTACGTTAAAGAGACTATTCTCCACAAGCAATGGCAGATACATATTTTTTTAGAAATTTACGAAGGAATGTATATTTTGGTTACACTCATGAAAACATTTTTCAAGAATGTTTTCAAATCTTCATCGTTCCTACGTACTAGATATGGACAATGGCCCCGTTAAAATGTTTATATGTATTTATACATAAAGGTGAGTATCTGTTAACTCAATAGAAGCTAAAATATTCGCATTTTTGCCTAGAAACTTGGATTATAGCATTATTTTTTTTTTTATTTATTTTACGAGCTTCGCAACGACGGCGACTTGCTCTTTTTTTTTCAGATACAGTAAAAAATACAAATTTACATATTCACAATCATCAGTAACTTATAGTACTAACTACAAAAAAAAAAAAAAAAGTTTAAGGAGAGCATAAGACAAAAGTTAGTAGGTTTGTGTTAAGAATTAATTGCTAAACATTATTTAGAGCCTTGCTATTTGAACTATAGTTAAAGTATTTACATAACTTATCACTAAAACTAACTGCCATTATTTAATTATTTATTAGGTCATGGAGGATGCTACATGTTGTGGTTTTCCATTAATGACCAAGAAAAATTGAGTAATAATTACATAATAGGTAAAAAAAAAAAATAGCATTATTATGCTATTATATCATTAACATAACTTATTAACCAACATAATTAGATCACTTGAAGTAGCTCTTTTCTCCGTACTGAAATTACTAATTAGCCCATATTTGTGGCTGTAATTTGTGCTATATTGTAACGAAACTCGGTATATCGCACTAGTATTTCTAAAGTGACACAACTCAAAAATCGGTTTTATTCACACCGTCATAGTTACGACTTTGAAAGACATGGTAAATATCTCTTTATCAACCATCAAAACTGTATGAACCTAGCTTCAGAGCTTGTACACCAGAGGGCACTCGTGTAATCCTTCCCCTACATTGGAAAGAGTGACATATTTTCAGTTGAGTTTTATTTTGCGTTTTGTGTCACTTTAGAAATACTAGTGCGATATACCGAGTTTCGTTACAATACCTATAGCACAAATTACAGCCACAAATATGGGCTAATTAGTAATTTCAGTACGGAGAAAAGAGCTACTTCAAGTGATCTAATTATGTTGGTTAATAAGTTATGTTAATGATATAATAGCATAATAATGCTATTTTTTTTTTACCTATTATGTAATTATTACTCAATTTTTCTTGGTCATTAATGGAAAACCACAACATGTAGCATCCTCCTTTGTCCTAATAATGTCCTAAGTATCTAAAGAGAAAGCCGTGATGTAAAAATAAACTAAATCGGTCCCTCTGAAGGAGATACAATCGGGACCCAAGTTATTAATTTGTCCGTACATGCCGCCATTTTTACTTCCTTGCAACGAAACTCGCTATAGATGATGACCAACCAATGACCAACATTTGTAGTAAAAATAACCCGAAATGTATTCATTAGAAGTTGGCTTTACTCCGGAACAAAATTAAATAAAAATTATTAACACATTGGCTTCGGTACGAGACATATATGTCCCGTACTGGCTTTCACTGAGGTACGGCGGTCAATATAGCCCAACTCACTTAACTTACGATGGCTGAAACTTGTCCCAAAAAAAAAAAATAAAAAAAAAAATAATAAACCTCATAGTCCAATAGATGCACCGAAATTAAACAAATTATTAGAAAGTACGGACAGATGTAATGTACACTAATAAACGAAAAAGGCATACGGGGCACCAGTGTCCCGTACCCAGCCTGATTAAAAAGTGTATAGGTTTTGTGCAGATTGTAAAGGGAACTACCTAAATTGTTTTAATATGGACCATGAAGCCCAACCGAATAATTAAGTAAGGTTTTTAAAAACAAATATTTGAATTATCATTTTTGTTTTGTCTCACTTATTCGTTAAGCCTTGTTAAAAGCTGAAACTTGTTGAAACAATTTTATATTTAAGTAGGTTTTTACGATTTCTGTTCAAAATATTTCTAAGTTTGTGAATATAACGCAGGTACGTATTTTGCATTATCAAGTAGGTACTCATTTGTTTGTTATCTAATCTTACTCCGCTTAAAAATTCTCTTATCATATAACCTTCAGTAAAAAAATATTAAGCAATAACCTCCAGGATTATTTTTGACTTAGTACTTAGTGGTTCTTTTTCCAAAGAAATGCCATCACCCCATATTGGGAATCGTACCCTTGGCACGGAGTATTAAGCATTCACGCCTTAACACTCACGGCCACTGGGCCTCCTTTTAAGCAATAATATTAATACTATCGATGAGGTTTTTCTGAGCTGGATAAGCCCATAGTTTAACAAGGTCATGTTCTAATTATCACGAAAAACTACATCAAACTTTTTGAGATCCTTCGTAAATAAATTAATTTACATTAATTTTTGTCATAACAACTTGCGTCATGCGACTGAAGGGGCTCTTAAGGAAATGGGGTAAAAGTAAAGCAATGAAGCATTGCAAAATTAGTATTGTCTTAACAAAAAACAACTACGACAGACCTAACTTGTGCGAATTCTCATTAAAAGGTTTGAACAATATTCGCAGCCACTATAGTGTTCCAGATGAGAATTAGAGGTAACACTGTTTCCCAGCTAGATAGATAGTTATCGTCTAGTTGAGGAATAGTTCCTCATAGTAAATACTTTAATAGATAATATTTATTTATTAGGGCTTGATTATAAAATTTCTAAAAATTGTAAAAATTCCTCAGAAGGTGAGAACTGTACCCATCATTCCTGATTAATTTTGTGAATAAAAAATAAAAATGAATGAGTTAGCCGTTGAGGTGACGCAAAGTCAAGAGATGGTGGGGATTCGGCTCGGAAAAAAAGTCGGATTATCAAGCACAAATTTATATTGGACGTTTCGGCTGCACATTCGCAGCCTTTTTCAGCCAACGATAAATACACACAATTACAAGTGAGAATAATCAAACAGTAAGAAACCTTTTAAACATCATGAAATTAAATTAAAAACCCATCTTTTTTTTTAAATCTGACGTTTTTTTCTTTTAGACGAATCGCAACCATCCCCTGACTTCGTTTAAACCTTTTATATTTGTGTTGAACAGCTGACAGGATTATTGTTTTATTAAATAATGTTCCCCCGGAGTATTGTTTGTGCGAGGTGCCACACTACTTACGAAAACTTCAAATTTTTGCGAAACTTTTTTTGATAATGAATTTTAAAAATGTATTCATTTCCAGATGGAACAACCATTACATCGCAAAAACAACGCCTTTAGTGGTGTCCGTAACTACCATGATCCTATGTTTGGCTGCTTAATTCAATTTGAGCGTAATTTACAGTAAATCCCAAATTCTAATGAACCGTGTTTGTTTCGTGTTTGATTTTTACGTTACTCATTGGCGGGGCTTCTTGTCTACCGAGTTTCGTTGTAGGACAGTTAAAAATTTCAAAATATATAGACATTAAAAAAAAATTATTATACGTTCAATAGCAATAAACCAACGCTTTCGAAAATTTGATTTCAATTGTCTCTCGCTGAGAGCCAATATTTACAAGAGGACATTAGTAGTAACATTGCTCTGTATGTGTGTGGTTTTGTGGATGAATGTTTCGTCGTATGTATGTGTGTGGTTATTGTATTAATCTATAATTTTCAATATTTTTCATGGTCATTTCATTACTATTTATTCAGATAGCCCGAGATTTTGTGTACATAAAACATTATTTAATATACATTTTCAGTAAACAGTTCGAAATCGATGTAACGAACTCCAAAAACGCGTTATGTAGCTATTGGAGGCAAATAAGTTTGCTAAAAATATCCATTTGAACAGACAGATTAAATCCGAGCACGCACCCACCCAGATGTAGCTATAATACCAAGTTGGTTCCAGATAGAATCGCATGTCGTGGTTACGTGCAGTGAGGCTCCACGAACTGGAGAAGAGCTTTGTAATTTGTGAGAACATGCCCTTCCTATCTTCGAAATTACCTTGTGCAATCCTCCGTGCAGTGCTAATACATTAGCAAGCAATGTGGGTGTTTTTTGTTGCATACTGCTTGCAAATCTTATCTAAAATTTAATCTAAGCCGATAATAATGCCGGACAAATCGGGATTCCGTAACTTATGCTTGAAATTTAGATTATTCTTTCCGCATTGCGTTGTTAATGAGATAATTAAACGATAAATCGTCATAGGAATGATCGTATCTACATCATTTCATTTTTTGGGGATTTATGTGGCGTAGGCCTAAAAAAATAGTACTTCCTTTTTTTCTTTTCGTACCATTTTATTTGTTCACTGCCCTACATGTTTCGTGGCCTTAATGCAACCTCCTCAGGGGCCAATACATCCTAAATAATTTTTATTTTTTATTGTAGTCATTCAAATAAAAAACTTATAGCTAATATGTTATTCTAAGTTAAGTTGTAAAATTTACATCTAAAATGTTTGTCAAAATACAATAAAAAGTCTTAAATGTACATAGCCTGCATGTAGTGAGCTCGCCTCCCATATTCAGAGTTAGGCTAGTTAGTCATCATGTCAAGAGGCTTATAAATCAGCTGATTACAATATGTCCGATAAATAGATTATTTTCTATTTTCTAATAGTTATTAATAAGATAATTAAACGATAAATCGTGATAGGAATAATCGTATCTACATTATTTCATAATGCATCTCCTTTTTTTGGAGTGTTTTTGAACTCGTTTCATTGTATCCTGAATTAAGCATTCGTATAATTAATGTTTTATTAGCATTAGTAGGGGTCGGTGTATTGGGAAATTACATGCTTTACAGTTAGTGGTTCGTTGTCTTGTAAGGGGATTTGGGATATTAGATGCTTCATTGTATGCGATTCATTGTGTTGTAAGGACATTGTGATTTTAGGTGCTTAATTGTAAGTTTTTTTTTTTGTTTTTCTTTTCTGTTGTAAGGGGCATTGGGAGAGCAGACGCTGTTTTGTAAGGGGTTCGTTCTATTGTAGGGGAATTGGGATGTTAGCTGCTTTATTGTAAGGAGTGGGCTTTAAGGCTCATTGAGGAATTAGATGCTTTATTGTAAGGGGTTTGTTGTATTGTGAGGGGCTTTGGAATATTAGTAGCTTTATTATACGGGATTGGTTGTATTTTAAGAGCATTGTGATATTTCATACTTAATTGTAAGGTTTTTTTTTTGTGTTGTAAGGATCATTGGGGAATTCGATGCTTTATTTTAAGGGATTTGTTGTATTTTAGGTGCGTGAGTAGGGATAGTAGGTGCTTTATTGTAACGGGGTCGTTTTTTGTAAGGGAATTGGTATATTAGATGCTTTATTCTAAAAGGGTTCGTTTTGTTGTAAGGGGGTTGGGGAATTAGCTGCTTTATTGTAAAACGAAAAATTGAATATATTGCCTTAGCTGAGTTCAAGCAAAGTTTTGAAGCTAAATCGAAAAGTTTCATATATATTCGTTTATATGTATAAGTGTTTGTTTATACACTGAGGCCTGAAGTGTAATATACCGCACGCCTATTAGGTTTACATCCCTGAAGGATGAAACCCGGAAAATGGTGTAGAGAAAGTACCCATTAATAGCCGCCATCAACTTGTTTAAGTGTTTGTGCCTCATGAGTGTAGTTAAGTCTGTTCAAGTAGTAAAACATGTGTCTCCGCCGTCCTTGACCTTTCACCGCGGAGAGCTTATGTTGTAACACCCTCCTTCTTGGGTTTATTTCGAACATCCGTCTTGGGGACTTGAGTCTGGATCTCGGTGAACGAGTTGTCGCCGTCGGTAATTGGTACAACATATTGATATCAATATGTAGCTATTATGGTTTTGCCTTTAATACTGCCAGCCTTGAGAAATAGTGTTTATTGTCCTTTCGAAGCGGCTGTTTGATATGTTAAGTGAACGTAATCAACATGTTAAGAGGTTCACCTCATGTTCCCATAGATCACGAACAAAGCGGTGGTTCAAATCTGTATATATATTTTTTTGTTATTTTCGAATTGGAATAATTACACAGCCACACACACTAAAAAAAAAGTTCGTACCCAGAGAGCAGACCATGTTTACTATATGTTTTTGGGGTCACTGGATCCAGGGTCAGAAAACCCGTAATAATCATACCATTTTTTTAATTAGAATCACATCCGAAGGCCTTGGGTCAATTTTTGTATAAGATCTCAACAATTATTTGAATCAGAAAACATTATAAATACTAAAATATACGCAAAAACGAAAAATTTTGATAAAAGTCATATATTTAAAAATATATTTGTAACTTCACTCCAAATAGACCAATTGAGCTCGTTGAGGCCTCAAAAAATTAGTATTTTTAAGCACTAAAAGGTTTTTTCGGTTAACGACTTGAATACAAATATTATCTAGTAAAATATCCTAAATTATGCGTTTTGTTGGGTGAGGTTTAAACAAAAAGTGCAGGTTTTTTTTTACCCCGGATTCGGATCCAGCAACCCCAAAAACATATTGTAAACATGGTCTGGGGTTTAATCCACTACCTCGGCATTGAAAACCTCATCTCAAGACACTAGGCGAGATGAGGTGGTTCTGTCAAGGATTAGAATCGGACACACTAATCTCACCCATGCATATTTATTTAAAAGATAATTAAGGCCTGAATGTAGTGCTTGTGGCGAATATCTTACTATTAAACACATTTTAACTGAATACAGAGCCAACGAATCCGCTCGGAACCAAATGGACATTCATGGTCCTCTCTGTGATATACTTGGAGACGACCATGAATCAAGCCAGAGAGCGTTGAGCTTTTTGAGAGCCACTGAGCTATTTAAAAAAAATACAACAATAAAAAATTTCAATTTATTTAAACTATTTAATAAAACATTTCGATTAACTTCAATTTTTATTTAACCTGATCTTTAGTTTCAATATTAGTGTATTTTATTTTCAACAACTTAATTTGTTTTGTTTTTTTATTATTTTTTCCTCTAATACATTAACATTTACTTCAGTAAATTTCAATAGGCAACAACGACCCGTGTGGTTGGATTGCCTTTAGAAAAAAAAAAAAAAAAAAATGGTCTGCTCTCTGGGTCCGAACTTTTTTTTTTGTTTGTGGCTGTGTAATTAGTCCAAATATTTTTCTAATAATCTTTCCAATTTTTTTATTCGATATAAGTCAGTTTTTCTATTAAGAAATTACATTTCAGCTGCTAATAGGCATTCTGGCTTATTCTGGCCGTGTTCTAGTGTCCGATTTTTGCGTCTTATGAAGAATTGATAATCTTAAGGCTATCGTCACCATTTGACAACGTGCTTCATTTGCAAACTTTTCTGAACCCGATTTTTTTTATAACTTTGCCGAAGTAATTAAACTGATGAATACTTTTAAATTTTCCGTATTTTCGTTTTCAACATTTTTGGGCAGTTTTAAGATAAGTCATGTGTATTATGAGGTGCTAAATTGGTTTTTAGACAGTGAAAAAATGTTTTATACTCGTGATACGAACAATTAAAGTGTCCTTTCAAAGAAGTGTTTTACTTTAAGTACATATAGGTAAAGATTACTCATTTTTACACTAAAAAAATATATACACACTCATAATCAGTATCTACTATAATATGCAAAATAAAACGAAATTTTGTTTAGAAAAATAGAAGTCCATTGATTTAAGTATGTTGCTTGGTCAATTGAAGAAACTGCATTTCTTGAATCATTTATTGATACTATCACTATGCGTTGTTTTATTGTAGTAGTTCAGATGGTCGCAGCGCCATCTCTGAGAGTCTGATAAAACTATTACGAGATGTTAAAGTAAATAACTTCATGTTACCTTTATATAAGAATATAACTTTTGTAGCACATTTCGAAGTGACATCACTGTATAATAAAAAAAATAATAATAAAACGAAAAAAAGCTGATTCCTTGGAACTGCTTTATCATAGTTACGCTATGAGCTGGTGAGATTGGGAAAGCATAGTATATACAATCTTAGTATTTTGCTGCCTATTGTAAAAGTAACTTAATAATTAACTCGAAAGATAATAAACAGCTTAAACAATATAAAACAACACTTCTAAAACATTTAGGAATGTTTTCTCGACCGAGATGGGGCTCTCGAAATTTACGTGTAAGTCCCATTTGTAGGACATTTTTGAGTCTGATGTCTAAGTACTTTTCAGTTAAGACCATTAGTCAACAGTTATTGTGATATTTAACTAATAAACGAAATCACAATAACAGCCAAACGACATTCGTGTTTCAAAAATGTTGTGGAAGGCTACAGCCTCCAAATGTTAACCGATTTCAAAGACTTTATTTTAAATGAAACCTAATAAAATTCATAACAATTTTGTCTAGCCAGATTTTTGTTTTTTATTTCCCCTGTTTATTAAATTACCGTGTAAATAATTCGCGATCGTTTACAATTGAACATAAAATAATATTTTATTTTTCATCTAACTTAATATCTTTTCGTAGTTAATAATAAATGGACGTTAAAAATGAAAATTAAATTAACTTAATATCAGCACTGATATCGTTAAAATTCAACATTTAAATCCTGGTTAGACATTGAAAAAATCAAAATCTATTTTCAAATCATACAAAAATCATATTATTTTTATTACCTCTTTGTTGAATTAAATAAAATTTACTTTTTGAAGGTGTCAGTCTGATTTTTTCCAAGTCTAATCAGGATTTGAATGTTTAATTTTAACGATACCAGTGCTGAAATTTATGTTCAATTGTAAACGTTTGAGAATTATTCACACGTAAGTTAATAAACAGGGGAAACATAAAACAAAAATCTGGCTAGACAAAGTTGTTTTAAATTTTCATAGCTTTCATTTTCAAAAATAAGTCATTGAAATCGGTTAAGATTTGGAGGCTGTGGCCTTTTTTGAAACACGAAATGTCGTTTGGCCCCACTCTGCGTCGCCCTAACCACCGAAGTAACCCAATTTAGCCGTAGCGCGCACTAGGATGGCCGACCCCCATCAGGACCACGTGCCGTAAGCATTATTAAATTGATGGGCGCAGAAATTGATGAGTTATCAAAACATATAGAAAAAGTCTGTCACGCAGAAGCTGCATAACTAAGCACTTTCCCCAGAATTTGGGTAGTGTAGACTGCTTTCCAGAACAATTTGCTTAAAATATCCTACATAAATAAAATAAAAACATAATAGTTCTCTTTTAATTGCGTAATGAGTAACTGTTCAATTATTAATTTTGTAATTAATTTTCTTCCAGAGTTATGTTTAGGATGGTACCTACTACACTACTACACATGGTACCTACTACACTACTTAATAAATACAAAAAACTTCATATTTTCGTCTTTTGATCTGACGCAGGAACAGGATACAGTCCCTCTAGTGATAAAAAGCGCTCCTTAAGCGGCCTTGCGAAACAACGTCTGGCGGGCTATTCTATTGAAATATAGTACAAAGTAAACCCCCCTTTACGATTGACCGAGTTAGCTCATTTTTACACCACTTCTTTCTCATGAGTTACCCAGGACGTATACCGAGTTTCGTTACAATACAGCAGAAATTACGACCGGTATGGGTATATTAGTAATTTGGTTCCGGAGTAAACCCCCCTCCTAATGAACAGATTTAATTTATTTTTACAGCCCATTTTCCTCTGAAGATTACCACTACGTATAGTGAGTTTCGTCGAAATATAACAAAAATTTCGGCTGGTACTGGCGAATTGGTAGTGTGGGTCCGGAGTAACCCCCCCCCCCCCTCCAAATGAACGGATTTAGTTTATTTTTACAACAAATGTTTACCTGTAGATTAGCACGACGAATACCGAGTTTCGTCGAAATATTACAAAAATCACGGCTGGTAGTGGCGAATTGGTATTGTGGGTCCGAAGTAAACCTCCCTCCTATAAATTTTAACGGGGGTCATTTTCGGTGTCTACTAGGTAGGAACGATAAAGATTCGAAGAAATTTTTCAAAAATTCCGTCTTGAGTGCAACCTCAATAGCTACTTTCCTTCGGAGGAAAATGCTAAAAGGATCGGGTCGTACATAATGTACTGACAGCAAATCATCTTTATTCTATTAGAACATGAATTTTACTTCTTTATTTTCGTTTGATTTAAGAAATAGAAGCAGTAATTTTATATCTGTGCCCGTTTGGTAATTATTTACTTCCTCTATAGACACGAGTCGCTTAATCTGTTACTTATTACTTAATTGGGGAAAAATCAGTGGTTTTCGTTTCTCCCAAATAAAAATAAAATGCATAGTAGTAGTATAGGTCATGCGGGTTGAGCAAGAGCTAGATCCTAGGGCTGGGCGGGGTGGGGAAATTAAGGCGGGCGGGGGGGTGGTACAGGAAGGGGCAGGGTTTGCTTTTACCCGCACAGCATCTCTGACTCATGGTGGTTACACTTGTTCGACGAGATTTGATCTAATTAGTATATTCGGCTTCTGCTAGGGCAGGGGTGGGGGCGGGCGGGGGGCGAGGGCGGGGTTTAGCCCCGCATCTATGACTCATCTATGTTCAAGACAAGGAAATAATGAGAAGACAGACGAATAAGGTAAGTGAGTTGTATAATTAATTAGAGCATCTGTTTAATATTGTATTTTGAAAAGAGAATCAGTCAGCTGCGTATTCCACATATTCTAAACAAGACGAGCTAAATTAGCTCCCGCATGCTCTTCATTAATGCTACATGCAGTCAGCTGCGTATTCCGAATATTCTAAACAAGACGAGCTAAATTAGCTCCCGCATGCTCTTCATTAATGCTACATGTGGGAGTGCGAATTGTTGCAATTATCAGGGGCAGAACAATATGAAAATAACGTCAGCTGTTGCAGACAGCCTGTTTTTTTTTTCTTTTCTAATTCTCAAAAGCAGGGTGTCATACGGGTATATATGAGCAGACTTAGATATTTTATCTTCTATATTAAAGGAACATGCGGGAGTGCGAATTGTTGCAATTAGATCTTGATAGCGAAACGAGATAAAAATGCTTATTAACGCCATCTGTTGCTCTTAGTCTGCTGTTTTACTAATTATTAAAGGCGGTATAAATTAACGGAGGGTTTTATCTTCTTCATTACAAATGCTCAGAAAAAAACAAAAAAAAAAAAAACAAAAGGCTTATTTACATCAACCGATACACACATTTTACTAGTTAATAAAAAGCGGGTGGTAATTCTGGGGGATAGCTGGAACGGAGAACAAGATGTGTAAATGATAATCTTTTACAATTATAGCATTGAGATAATTTCCCATATTCACTTCCCCCACTCCCAATGTCAAAGTATAAAAGGGGGGACTTGTATTTATTTTACTCATATTCAGTTTAACCCTCTTGACTCTTCCTCCGTTACTTTTGCAGTCTTACAGTGAGTACGTCTTTTTATACATTCTACGATGCCTATTCTTAATCTCGGATCAGGAAGTAGTGAAGCTAGATACATATGTGTGTTCACTATGTATTTAAGTTTGCCCGCATTTATGGTGCAAAATGTGGAACCGTCAGACAGCACTTCTTCAATAGTAAATATTTGTAAATTGTGTTTAGAAAGATTAAATAGAAGAGCTCGTTTAAACGCTGTTCTAACGGGTGCTCACTACATTCTGCCAAGAGAAGATGTGGCATATTCTGTAAACGAAGAAACGTGTTATTCGTGCGAACAAAGTTTAACAAAAATAAGAAACGTTAGAGAATGTCCTGCATGTTGTAACAAAATACAGATCATGCATGAAAATATTATAACGAATTTTACAGGCCATGAATAGTAGGTGATATTATAACAATACTTTTCTCATTTAATTTTTTAATAATTATTTTTTTTTATCATATATATGTATATAAATTGTAGATGTCGCTAGCAAAGAAGTTGAACAATATTGGCAATAATATTGCATACAAAAGTATAAGTGAGTTGGAGGTGAAAACTATTTACAAAATTAAAACGTTAACAAAGAAGCAAACAGAATATGGAGATGCTATTGAAGCTGTTATAGAAGCTGAGGAAGGAGGAGAAGATATACGAACATTTTTACCGAAACGATATATACAATGTTTTTCAGCGGAAGAACTAATAAATTATAAAGGTATGTAATTTTTCTGTTTATTTAATAAAAGCATAATTAGTTAAATGTTTATGTTCATTATATATTCGTTTTGCAGGAACGCTAAAAATGATATATGAAGGGAAAAAAAAGAACGCGTATCAAATTACATTTGTATAGGATTGTTTTTTGTTTTTTTTTCTTTACATGTTTATACAATACTTAATCAATCTAAAGCTTTTAAATAAAGTTAATGATTTAAAGTTATATGATAAATTAGGGTTTTTAAATAAACTAAAAGACATACTCACTGTAAGACTGCAAAATTTTTAAAAAAAGGAGGTTATTATATAAAAATTAAAAACTTAATTTGTCTAAACATATATATATATATATATATATATATATATATATATATATATATATATATATATATATGTATATATATATATATATATATATTTTTCTTCGTAACACATATTAAATTTAATTTATAAATAATTTAACATTAGAATTTTATAATTTATACTATTATTTCATAAGACTAAATTAGTTAATAAAAAATAATATGTTTTTATGTTCTCGGTGTGGGTTGCTTTTGCCAACTCATAGACACCAATGTAAATGGTTGTTTTATTATTGTAAAGGTTGTAGTAAAGAGTTCACCAAGGCATATAATTACAAACGCCATATTCCGAATTGCACAGCCTTCAGTCGCAATCAAACATTTAATATGAACGGATCACCGGAACCGGTGAAAAAGAAAAAGTACACTATTTTCGATAAGCGGTGGAGAGAATCGGCCGTAGCTCAGGAAAATGGAATTATCAAAAGTTGTTTAGGAAACCAAGTCGAAGATGTTTATATTCCAAACGACGATAAGAGTAGAACATCTCAAGAATTTTTATACAGTAAAAAATATGTGATATTAAATTTAATAAAATCCTATCTTAAAGAGTGGAAAAATATTAAAGTAAATTTTATGTTAGAATGCACATACACGAAAAGGGTAGAGAATACCGTTGTCGAAAGAACAGATATTAATTTTAAATCAAAAGTCAAAATTATCGATGAAAGTACAGATTTGGACGAATTTATCAAAAACGTATACGATAAAGTTGTTAACGAACAAGAATCATTTGAGACAAAGGGATCAAACTGGACGTATACTTCGGCTAATTATATTTGTTTACATTTGACAAAATATAAACCCTTAGGAGGTGCCAAATTCATTGAATTACCAAAACAAATAAAAGATAAACATTGTGTAATAAATGTAAAAAACACGTCGACCGACGAATGTTTTCGTTTTGCTATTCTCAGTGAAATTATTAGGCTAAATGATCCCGAAGCATATTCAAATATCGAATCTTCCTATTCATTCGATTGTATATCCTACCCGACTCTAATAAAAGACATCGCACCTTTCGAAATTGTAAATAATGTGAGCATTAATGTTTTTGGTCTAGATGAAAAGTGTCAAGTATATCCGTTAAGAATAAGTAAGAAGTATGAATATGACAAAGCTTTTGATCTTTTATATCTTCAAAATGAGGAAAACACTCATTACTGCCTAATTACAAATTTATCACGATTACTAAGTTCGCAGATATCCTCTTCTGGTAAACGTTCATATGAAATCTGTCGAAGGTGTCTTTCTCAATTTCCAACAGGAGTCGTGAATATTAGGGGGCAAAACGCCAAGGAACGGTTAGTGGATCATCAATTATTTTGTCAAAAGCATAAAGCCGTACGATCTGCTTTCCCAGAAGAAGATAATATTGAATTTAAGCAGGTAGAATACTCACAGCCAGTGCCAATAGTAGCATATGCAGATATCGAATCACTTTTGGTTCCGATATCGACAGCTTCTCCCAATCCTTCGATTTCTTGGACGAAACAAGTACATCAGCATGTGCCGTTTTCAGTTTCTTTACTCGTTAAATCAGATATGTTTGATTTAGACCCGTTCGTATATACGGGAGAAAATTGTATGCAAGCATTTATAGAGAAATTGAGATCGTTAGTCGCCAAAGTCGATGAAATACTTCCTATTCCGATGAACGAATTGAGCAACGAGGAAAAAGTATTATTTTCCTCTACAAATATATGCGTGTTATGTCAAAAAGACAATCTGATGGAAGATCGCGTTCACCACCATTGTCATTATTCAGGGAAATTTATCGGAGCCGCACATAATGCCTGTAATTTAAGAGCAAGAAAACCAGATTTTATACCAGTGTTTATGCACAACTTACAAAACTATGACTCGCATTTTATAATTCCCTTTCTAGGCCTTTGTGAAAATGTAACAGTAATTCCAAGCAATACCGAAAAATATATCAGTTTTAGCATAACGTTTGTAGGGTGTATGACTAAAATAAGATTTATCGATAGCTACAAATTTCTTTCTTCTAGCTTAGAAACATTGGTTACAAATTTAAAAAATAATACTCAACCGCTAATTGAGGTTTTTCCCCATATGTACAAAATTATAAATGATGAAAAAAAAATTGATTTGCTTACCAGAAAAGGAGTGTTTCCTTATAATTACTTTGATTCGCTGGATCGTTTGAAGGAAACTAAATTGCCGACAAAAGAAAAATTCTACAACGATTTAACACAAAAGCATATTAGCGATTTAGACTATACTCACGCTCGGACAGTTTGGAAAACCTTTAATATTAAAACACTAAAAGAATACACGGAATTATATATTAAAACAGATGTCATATTGCTTTGTGAAGTCTTTGAAACCTTTCGCTCACTTTGCATAAAAATATATCAATTGGATCCGGCCTGGTTCTACACCCTACCACAGCTATCTTGGAACGCGATGCTCAAATATACAAATATAAAATTAGATATAGTGAAAGATATTGATATGATTCAGTTTTTTGAAAAAGGAATCAGAGGAGGAATTTGTCAAGTTATTCAACGTCATGCAAAAGCAAATAATAAATATCTGAAAGAATACGATTCGTCTAAAAGTAGCAATTATTTATTGTATGTTGACGTTAACAATTTATACGGGTACGCCATGAATTGCCCACTGCCATATGGGGGTTTAGAGTGGACAGACGAAACTATAAACCCTTTGGATGTAGACAACGACTCCGAGATTGGCTATGTGTTTGATGTAGATATATCCTATCCCAAAGAAATTCACGATAAACACTCTCAATTGCCTTTATTGCCCGAGAACACAATCCCGCCTAATGGAAAAACCGTAAAACTATTAACCACTTTGAAACCCAAATCACGTTATATTGTACATTACATTAATCTAAAACAAGCTTTACAACTCGGACTAAAAGTGACTAAGATTTACAGAATATTAAAATTTAAACAAAGCAAATGGCTGTCTCGATATATCGAAGTTAATAGCAAAATGCGAGCTTTATCAAAAAATACCTTTGAGTCAGATTTTTACAAACTCATGAACAACAGCTGTTTTGGTAAATTTATGGAAAACGTTCGAAACCGAATAGATTTAAAAATTGTTACTAATACAAAATCATTGAGAAACCTTGTAAACAAACCAAATTTTAAAGACAGGTTTATATTTGCTGACAACGTTGTAGGAGTACAGTTGGAAAAGGAAAAAGTTGTATTTAACAAGCCTATTTACGTGGGGTTTTCGATATTAGAACTAAGCAAAGTTCTAATGTATGATTATCACTACAACGTTTTTCTTCAAAAATATGGTTTAAATAACGTGTCCTTGTGTTATACTGACACTGATAGCCTCTTGTATAGCATTAAAACAGATGACATTTATTTTGATATAGCTAATGACTTGCATCAATTTTTTGACACAAGCAACTTTCCAAAATCTCATTTATGTTATTCGGAGAAAAATAAAAAAATTGTTGGTCTTTTGAAGGATGAAACCTTTGGGGACCCTATTGTAGAATTTGTAGGCTTAAGACCCAAAATGTATTCATTTTTAACAAATAATGAAACTTGTGTTAAAAAAGCCAAGGGCGTTAAACAATCATCAGTCAAGGACTTTAATTTTACAGATTATTTAAATACACTTGAAACCAGTAAAAAAATGTTTTCTTCATTTTATACAATACAATCAAAACGACATAATGTTAAAACCGTACTAATAAACAAAATATCGCTATGCTCTTTCGACGACAAAAGATATACTCTAGAAAATGGTGTGCAAACACTGCCTTTTGGTCATTACAACCTGGATCAATAATAAAACAATCATAACCACCATTTGTTATAATAAGTGTAATTTAAGTAGTTAGTTTCGTTTCTTTATTTTTTTTTTTTTTTATTATCTATGTGCTTTTTTATATGTAACGTCGAGAATATATTGAAAGTAATAATCAATTTAATGTAAGATGTATAAATTATAACTTTTGTGTATTTAAAATAGTTTTAGAATAAAGGTATACAAAACAAAACAATACAATTGTGTCAAATACTTTTATTTTAAACAATAAATACATATATGTAATTGTTATGCAATATCATTTTCTTTGATCCATGATTTCTGAGATAATCCCATCCATTTCACATACAAGTTTTTTCCTTTCCTTTTTAAAACTTTTTCAACAAGATATACGTCTGGATATTTGACTTTTTGAATTTCTTCTTCATAAAACGAGCCTTTAATTGATTGACCATTCTCATCTTCCAAAAGGTATGTATAAGGTTTCGTATTCTGAACTTTGATTATTTTAAATATTTCAGCTGTCCAATTCGGAGTATAACCTTTTGAAAATGTAGTTTTATGTTTGGAAATTCTAACGTAATCTCCTTCATCAAATGTTTGTTTATTAATCATCTTTTCTTTTCTTTTCTTTTCTTTTTTTTCTTTGGTTTTGTCGAATACACATTTGCTAATAAATATTTTTCAATATCTTTGGACGTAACCTCGATCGGTTTCATACCAATCGTTTTGTGATATGTTTCATTATATTCATACAAGAGAGAAGGTAGAATATCTAAGAATTTGTAATTTCCTCTGAGACTAAAAGTTTTCCACATTTTTGCCTTTAAAGTTCTATTAAATCTTTCGACAATCGAGGCTTTCATATTTGAAAAAGTAGAATAATGATTAATTTTATATTTCTTCATCAGCATTTTGAACTGAGAATTATAAAATTCCCTACCGGCATCACTCTGTATATTTTTTGGAACGCGTTTGCTCGAGAGAAACACTTTTTCCAAAGCTTTGCTCCTGTCTTGTCCTGTTTTTCTTTTTATCGGCACAGCCCATGCAAATTTAGAAAAGCAATCGATAATTGTTAATAAATATCTGTGCCCTTTGTTGAATTTTGCATAAGGTATCATTTCAACTAAATCTATTTGCCACAAGTCATTTACCCCTTTCAAAACTGTTTTCCGTCTAGGATATATCCGTCGAGCCGGTTTATGCAGCTCGTCGACCACAGTCTTCTTCTTCTTCTCTATCGTCGAGTCCATTATAATGATGATTTCTTTAATATGTTGTTTAGATAACCAAGAGTTACCACATCTCTTTCATGTAGAGGATATTTAATATTTGTAATCCTTTTGCCCTGAGCATCATATTTATCTTCAATTAAAGTTATCACATGCTTTTCTAAATAATCTTTAGTAACAACATCATAACCGTTTATGGGTAGTGCAAAGTTAACAAGCCTTTTTCCTTTACCATTTATATAATTATTAGGCCAATTTTTCAAATCTGTGTAAAAAAGTGCTAACGCATCTGCATACAATTTGTTGACCGCGTCAGTAGAAGCAACCGGGTTAGCAACTTTTATTATTCGTAGGTTATTCGCATCGATATGCTGTTCAGATTTTAATGAACTGAATGGAAAATAATGTTTTTTATACTTTGAATACTTTTTTGTTACGTGAGTTCCAAACTTGCTTATGGTCATTGTGACACTAGCAAAAACATTGTGAGTTAAAAATGATTGTTAAAACGTTAATATATTATATTTTCCTCGCGCAACTCTTCAATTATCGATTCAATTTCATTTTCATGACCTTTGTGTCCGGCTTGAGACGAAGCAACTAGTAATTTGAGTCGATCCACTAATTCGTTCGGATCATTCCAAAATTCAAATACAGGTTTATACGCATGCATAAGCCCAGTTCCCTTTTTTCTTTCAGTTGCTGCTGCTGCTGCTGTTTTATACGACCGGAGTGAAGACACTCTTCTCACAACGGGGCTACGACTACTACTACTACTACTAATTTTGTGAGGACTAAAATACTTGTTTGAAAATAACTTGGATATTACATTTCTATATTTTATAGATCTAGATCCTTGTAAGCCACGCTCTTGGCTAAAGCCTTTCTTGTGTGCATTCGTCAATACTAGAATGTTTTTATAGTTTTTCAGGTCATCTTGTGTGTTAACTCTCAGGGTTTTTTAAATAAAGAAGCTGGAGTAGACCGGGTGTTCCTTCGTATACTTTTCCATTAATGTTGATGTCATCGCTGTTTGCGAAAAGCTGAACGTCTGTCGAATCACCAATGGCAAGTCCTCCATCAGGCATAACTCGAAGACCATACCTGTCGTCTAGAGTTTTCTTACCTCCTCCTTTGAATAACTTGGCTAAATAATGTCTTTGCAAAGGTCCGGCCGTCCTTAAATTTTCTTCGAGTTCCTCCTCTCCTTGTGGTGTTTTAACGTACTCTCTTACTTTTTCAACAAGTGCACTTTCCGTCTCATATTCTTCCTCCTCACCCGTTTTTTCTTTTTTAATCTGTCTTTCTTCTTTTTCCGGTAATAATAATTCTTCGGTACGTAGCGGCGGTGGCGGCGGTGACTGAACTACGACATATGATGACTGTGGTGAGGCGGTCTCGCTAGTTGAAGGAATCATAGTCGATCTTCGATAAATAGGTGGTGTTTGGACTGTGGCGTTTGGATCTTCCCACATACTTTCCTCATCAAATGTTTCGATTAGTTTTCTAGGCTTTTTTATTAATTTGTGAGGTGTAAACCCTCGAGGAGAAGAATAAATGGTAGAAGGAGGGGGAGGAGCGGCTATATTCCTATCGAGTACGTGTTTCTTTATATCTTCTAGTGGTTCAAGTAAGGGAGAAAAAAACCTTTGACGTTCTCCTTGTGTATCCTCCAATCGACGCTTTAATGAATGAAATTTTTTTCTTAACGAATCACTCGTTTGCATAATTTCACGAGTAACTTTTGGATCCATGACGAATAATGATAAAATTTAACTTTAAAACATCCTTATATATCGACAATGAACGTATCAAGACCTTTTCGAAATCGACCATTGTTCGAATCACTACTCTTGTCAATGACAAGATAACCAAAAGAATCTTTCCAACATAAGGAACATATATTTTTAAAAGTCGAAAAACTCAAATCCGAACTGCTAACATGTTCATCATAAATGTGTCTTAAATTCAGTTCGTCTTGAGAGAATACGATCAAAAAATTAAAATTACATCTGATGAGATGTCTGGGAATGCAAACATAACTCTGAGTCAAATAGAAGCAATCGAGGTTTTTATGACGTCCATAACTAAAATATCGTTTAATAGTATTTTGATCTTCCATAGTGACGTCATCAAATATGCAAACAGAGTCGGACTCCACGTCTTGAGGCAATTCCTTTGCATCTTCGAAGGTGTAAAATCCTATAATGTCCGCAACGTGGCTTAAAATAGTTTTTAAATATCGATATTTAGGCTGATGTAAAGTCTTTCCGAAAATATAAACATTTTTAAATTTCACACCGTTTGAATCTAATAGAAGACTAAGCATAATATTCGTTTTTCCACATCCGCTTGGGCCACAAACAGCAGCCCTTATTGTGTTCGGCAACAGTGGTCCATGTCTTCGATCCGTTTCTTTTTCTATCGCCGGTGGCGGTGGCGGTAACTCGACTGCTTGAAAACGTTCTTTTTGCTCAATCAACTTCATACTGACAACTAATACTAGTTTATGCAAATGATCATCTGGTTTTATATATAAAGAAGTTGGCGAACGTTGCTGCATTAGTAGTAGTATGAGAAGGAAACGAGGAAGAGGTCTATTGAACACTCTTATAAACAAACTGCCCTTTGAATTACACCTCCCAGGATATCAGTATTGCGGCCCCGGTACTAAACTAAAAAATCGATTGGCTAAAGGCGACAGAGGAATAAATCTACTCGATCAAGCCTGCAAAGAGCACGATATAGCTTATAATCAACATAAAGATTTGGAGAGTAGACGACGAGCCGATAGAGTCCTTGAAGAACTCCGACTCGCAGGAACTGCCTCATCTTAGCGCGGTTCCGTTCTTATCCCTAGTCTAATTTCGAAAGATTAAAATAGAAGCAGTTATTATTTTGTTGAGAGGAGATCGTTGACCGTTGATGATGCAAGGTAGGGATTGTCCGGGTTAGGTCACTGCTACTTAATAATACATACCCCATATGTGTAGGTATGTGGGCATATATATGTACATATGTGTGCGTGTATATGTGTATGTGTATATGCATATATATAAATATATATATATTACATATGTATATATATATATATATATATATATATATATATATATATTTACATAGATATGTGCATATATTAGTGTTAAATATGTCCTACTTGTATTTACAGCCCTGATGAAGGCTTGAAGTTCAAGCCGAAACGTCGGCACAATAAAACCATTTTTACGATAAAATGTAGTTTTATTAAGTAGCAGTGACCGAACCCTGACAGTTATATTTTGGTTCCACCAGTCTTGAAAGGTAGGATTTACAATCTGACCTGGAAGGGTCGGCAACACAAGAAACCGTCCCGCTAGTTGCAAGGTCTTGGAATCTTGGAAACCAATATTTCTAACAATAAATTGTTTTTGTTATTTTACTTAACCTGTTTTATTTTCGAATACATTATCCAACTATAAGCAATTAAAAAATAACAAGGAATAAAATACAGGCGAAAAGAACACTTTGAATAAGCGAAATCAATTACTTTAAAGCTTTAAGCTCTTATTTCTCCGATTGACATCGCCTAATCAAAACTTTCATTAGAACCTTTTATGTAGAGCATTTAATAAGCTTTCTAATGGTATTCTTCCGTTTACCAAAATTCTCAACAGTTTTCGAGATATTAAAGAAAGTTCCCAAAATTTATATTATTTCTAGCAACAGAAAATTGGCCTCATTTTTCATATCCTGTTTTACACACAAAATTTTCGCAACATAAGAAATTACAAAACTAAAAAGCAATAAAAAACGAAGGGAAAGAGACAAAAATTACAACAAGAACGACAAAAACCCGTTCATAAGAACAAAACAGACGTATTTGAAGTTTTAAGCACTTATTTCTCCGATTGACATAACCTAATCAAAAATAGTTTTAGAATCTTTTTTGTAGAGAATTTAGTAAGCTTTCAAATAGTTTCTATCCACTTACCACGATTTCCCAACCGTGTTCGAGATATTAATGAAAGTATACGAACTTCCCAAAACTTTTCATGTCTGTTCATAAAATATTTTATTCTAACCCTTCCTTAACTCCAAACGTAACAAAACTTTCAACATATTAGTTTTAATGAAAGTAGAACATGCAGATAAAGTTTCAACTGAATCCCATGATTCTAAGTACCCAAACCAAAAACGGTATTCAAAAAATATTTTTCCAATTTTCTCAAAAACGGTTAAAGCTATCGCCTTGAAAATGGTTTCATTCGTTTTCCTAGCCCAGGAATCATATAAAACGAGTACTTAGAAGCTTATGAACTCAAAAACGTAAGCGTTACGATTTTTTTTGCGCGAATTTCGCCCCAAACGCCATCTTCCGGTAGGCGGATTTCGCTGGTTAACGAACTTGACCTTTCAAATTGGACGACGGATTTTTGTACCAAATTTCATCAAAATCGGACCATTCGTCTTCGAGCTAGAGAGCGAACAGACAAATATATATATATATATATATATATATATATATATATATAAATAAATATATACATATATATATATATACAAATTTGAACCACCATCATTTTCGGTCTCTAGGGGTTCTGAAACGCAAAATTTTCTAGTCGGCACTTCCGGATTGTTTCATTGTATCAACCTTATAAGCGGGGTTCCTCCCTATGGGGGAGGGAGGAACCGCGCTAAAAAGCTTGGCAAAGAGCTACAGCGTCGGATACATCGTTGGGGGAAAAGGCGGCTTCCTGGTTAGTGGCGAATGCGATGAAAGCTAAAGGAAAGATGGGTTCGGGTATTCAAAAAAAGACTAGTTTCAAAAAACTTGTTAAATCGGCAAAGGTAAACGATTTGTCCTCGATTATTAAAGCTTCGAAAATGGCTTATAAACAGGCTAAAAAACATCTCAATGGTAAACACAGACCTACGGCACCTCGGGTTCTTCCAATACCAAACAAAACCGGAGGGTTTTTACCCTTTCTCGTACCGATAATGGCGGGTCTTTCAGCTATTGGTTCACTAGCAGGGGGAGCGGCAAGTGTTGCTAAAGCAGTCAGTGAAGCAAGAGAAGCTAAACAAAAATTGGATGAGCAAAAAAGACACAATTTAGCGATGGAAGCTCAGAAAATTGGTAATGGGCTTTACCTAAAGCCTTATCGAAAAGGATATGGATTGTTTATAGGATCTAAAAGAAAAAAAGGCAAAAAATCTTATCAAATATGACTACCTCAAAGGGCTTTAACGGATGTCGAACTGAATCATTTGGCTCAAAACGTATTATGTATTCCACACTTTCGAGGTGTATTTATGATTGATACACTACCTCCGTCTCCATGGAAAAAAAGCGAGTCCGCTATCATAAATTTAGAACCGAGTTCTGAAAAGGGTTCACACTGGGTCTGCTATTTGAAAAATAATAACGAAGTTACTTATTTCGATTCTTTTGGAAATTTAAAACCACCTCCTCAATTATTAAAATATTTTAAAGGGTTAAATATTACATATAATAGAGAAAGATATCAAGAGTGGAATACATCAATCTTTGTTTACAGTATTTAATCGACCATTCGTGAACATTTTATTTATTTACAACCATGAGCTACTCTGTAACGTTAACGGGTAATTCCAGTGTGCTCCAAGCAAACTTTTTACCTCCGCTAGAATTGGACGGCTCTTACTCCATTGGACTATTGTCGTTTGATACTTTTTACACCATTCCAAACGTTCAGAAAAATGTTAATGACATGTTTTATATAGGTAATTTATCCATTCAAATACCCGAAGGTTCATATGATATTGATGCCATAGAATCATTTTTACGTGAACAAATATCTCACCAAGATCCAAGCGTTGTGCTAATGATAAGAGGAAATCCAAATACCTTAAAGTCGGAGATAAAATCAACTCATGTAATATATTTTAATTTCCCCGAAAAACCAAATTCCATTGGACCACTTTTAGGTTTTACTCATCGTAATTTTCTTCTTGTACCATCTGAAAAGTTTCTGGAATCGAATGATATAGTGCAAATACTTAATGTAAATACAATTTCGGTTCAATGTAATATCGCATCTGGCTCATTTATAAATGGAAAAGCCGATCATAGTATTCACCAATTTTTTCCCGCTGTAGAACCGGGATATAAAATAATAGAAACACCAAATCCAGTCATTTACTTGCCAATCAAGGTGAGGACTATAGACAATATTACAGTCCGAATCGTAGACCAAAGCGGTGAACTAATTGTCTTCAGAGGAGAAACTATTACTTTGAGATTGCATTTGAAGAAAGATGGGAATTGATTTTATTCGTAGCGGAGGCGTCGGCAGCAGCAGCAGCAGCAGTAAAAGTAGAACCGAGTATAAAAGGCAATATCAAAGTTCGTTAATGTTTAGTAAACTAAAGTCATCAAGACGGTTAACAACTGCAAACGCAAAATTTTTAAGACAGTGTGGGTTTAAATTGAAAAGAAAATAACAAAAAAGAAAAAAAAAATGGATAACATATTAAATGTGACGTCAGACATTGAATTCGACAATTCTCTTGCTCAAATTCAATTTCATTCACATCAACCGTATGCAGGAAACACATTCAACCAATCGGACGAAATCAGAATACCTGTTCATCAACAAGATGTTTATACGATTCCTTCACAAAGTTTTATATATTTGGAAGGACGTATTTTGAAAAAAGATGGAACCAATGGATCTACTTCAAAATTGACTAATAACGCTTTCGCATTCCTGTTTGACGAAATCAGATACGAATTAAATGGAATAGAGGTGGACAGAGTAAGAAATCCCGGAGTTACGTCCACACTTAAAGGTCTCGCTTCATTTTCTCCCAACAGAGTCACGGGGCTTGAAAATGCCGGATGGATTACTCCCGGAAAAGGAAAAACTCTTTCCATAGATAAAAACGGTGTTTTTAGCATATGCTTACCCTTAAACATTTTATTGGGAATCTGCGAGGATTATCAACGGATTTTAATTAATCTTAAGCAAGAACTTGTTTTAATCAGATCCAGTACGGACTTAAACTGTGTAACGGCGGCTAATAATGATGATGATGTCAAAATCCAATTGGATAAAGTAATTTGGAAAATGCCCCATGTCCGTGTTTCGGATCAGCATCGTCTAAGACTGTTAAGAATGGTAGATAAAAATCAACTCGTTTCGATTCCATTCAGATCATGGGACCTATACGAATATCCTCATTTACCTGCCTCCCAGCAGGAAAGTTGGACCGTTAAGACTTCAACAAACTTAGAAAAACCACGTTATGTTATATTGGCGTTTCAAACAGATCGTAATAGAAACATTAATAAAGATGGTAGTCAGTTTGACAACTGTAATATAAAAAACATAAAACTTTACTTGAATAGTGAACAATATCCTTATGACGATATGAATTTGGATTTTGCTCAAGGAAAGGTAGCTCTTCTCTATGAAATGTACAACTTGTTTCAAACAAGTTATTATGGTGAAAAACATTCTCATCCTCTTTTGTCCAGGGAAGATTTTGAAACATTGACTCCCGTTTTTATCATTGACTGTTCTAAACAGTCAGAGGCCGTTAAAAGTACCACTATAGATATCCGTCTCCTTATGGAATCCACAGGAAATTTTCCAACTAATACTAGGGCATTTTGTCTCATCCTTCACGATAGAATTGTAGAATACGAAGCTGGAACCGGTTTGGTCCGTAAAATGTACTAATGTACTGCGTATAAATAGAAGATACAATCCCATTACACTGGTTATTTCATTACTGGTGCTTCGTGAGAAAGAAGAAGAAGAAGAAAAAGAAGAGAAGAAAAATGAAACGAGCAGCAGTAATTGATTTTCAAGCTTATCGCACATCTATTAACAAACTCATTGTTAAAGAACTTTCCATAATCGATATAAATCACGGTTCATCATGGCATTGGATATTTAAACCTCCTCACGACTCTGATTCGGCTCTTCAATCAAAAGCGAATCTTTGGGTAAAGAAAAATATACACGGAATAGACTGGTACTATGGAGACGTGGAATATAGAGAAATCAACACTTGCCTATCCTCTGTTACTAAAGCCTATGAAGTATTGTGGGGAAAAGGCTTGGAAAAGTGTAAACTCTTGGAGGAAATTGTAAATCAACCCGTCTATGATCTTCATGAGTTTGGATGTCCCAATTTAAAAAAATTGGAAAATGATAATATTGTGTGTCATTTCCATTTGGGCACGTCTTTTGTCTGCTCTCTAAATCAAGCACATCGTTTAGCGACGTGGGTGAGAAAAAATCCGGAGGCCGTGGATTTTAGTAAAGAAGAAGTACGAAATAAAACGTTTGGGAATATTCCTCACCATTTACTCTCATTTGCAGGATTCATTCGAGGACTTGATGGAAATGTCAAATGTGTATATTGCAATTTGAAGTATGATATCGATTCATCTGTTTCTTGTTTGAAACATCATAAGACATTTAGTCCGAGCTGCTTTTGGTTTATGAAAGAAAATATTTAAAATGCTGGAGTAGACAATCTACTTGTCAGAATGATAATGGATTCTATGATGGAAGCAGTAATACGACGTTTGGGAGAGGAAGGAATCGAAAGTTTGTCTACGGAAGAATTAAAACTTTTACCTCGATCACTCCTTTTGTATGTTTTTAATTATGCATTGGATTACATCTGGGATAACTTGCCTGAAGAGTGGAAGAACAATGAAGAATTTTTACAGAAGCGAACACTTTGTTACATCGATGAAATTACTACTACTACTGATTACTGATAATTATTTACGATACTTACTTTTTGTATTGTTTTTGTTTAATTTTCAATAAAACAATTCTAAAAACTTACCATTTTCTTTTTTTTTTTTACCTTGCATGATTTGGTTTATATATAAAAGAAAAACACAACAGTTTCAAAAAATTATTTTATTTTTACATCATCAAGCATAACTGACTTATCATTACATAACATGTTTAATAAAGTATTACAAGATAAGTCCAACGGTTCAGCCTGATGTGGATTCATATGTTTCATATATACTTTTGACACTTTTTCCATTAATAAAAGGGTGTCGGTAATTTTGTCCATTTTAGAACACAGTTTTGCACTTTCACTTTTGTTAAAACTTACTGAAGGTGAACTCAGCGTCATGTGTGGTAATGGGCTGTGATTAAGCATTGCGTACCAGGGATAGGGATTTTCAAATCTGATTACTCTGTTTCTTCCCCTGCTCGAAAAGAGGCAAACGATATTTTTAAAATTTACCTGTTCCTCAACCGTATCTTTCTTCTTCGCTTTTTCAAAATAACTGGTGATTTTCGGTGCCAGGCTCACAATTGAAGTCCACTCTTCTCTATCCATGGTTAACACTGCCTTCTTGTCCACGAGTGCGACTACAGGCAATTCACCGATGAGTCCGACACGGACAAACTTATTGCGACTAAAGTTGTAGTCTGTAACCAGCTCCATCGAGTAAGGTTGCATCTTCACGTTTCGATTAGACCAACAAGACTGACTAGTTTACAAGCTCATAGCGTTAATGGTTTCAATTAATTTATTAATTTCTATCTCCAACTCACGAGACAATGACTCATTTCTTCTTAATCTACTATTTTCATAACACTCACATGCTTCTTTAAGTCTGTTAATTTCACATAAAAAATGTTGAATTTGCGTACACTTTCTTATTTTATGAACCAGTGCATAAAGACCCGTCTGCCTTAATGCGTTTAAAAACATTTCATAAGCAGCAGGACCACGTTTTGGCAACATTTGAACAAATCGTCTCTTTTTCTCTTCAAAGCCTCCAGGAGTATTCAATATTTTATTGAGCATCCATTCATTAAAAACTCTACTTTTAACACAGTAAGACAATACCTATTGAAAAACACATTCGTCACTCAGGTACTTTATAATCACATCTTGAAGAGAAATAATAACTTGTCTGTGCGTTTCTTCCATGACAAACAACAACTGGCTCTATATGATAAAAAGAAAATAGTACAGGATGCACCTGACTCCTACAACACCGCACCAACAAGTGTGAATAAATAAACTGATTAGTGGAGAATTGTTAGGTATAAAATATTCAGAAGCAGCTGACTAATGAGGATATACCGTCCTAACAAGTGCAGCAATTATAAAGATTCTCCGAGGTCAGATTAATTAGATCTCGACAATGAGTCATAGATGCGGGGCTAAACCCCGCCCTCGCCCCCCGCCCGCCCCCACCCCTGCCCTAGCAGAAGCCGAATATACTAATTAGATCAAATCTCGTCGAACAAGTGTAACCACCATGAGTCAGAGATGCTGTGCGGGTAAAAGCAAACCCTGCCCCTTCCTGTACCACCCCCCCGCCCGCCTTGATTTCCCCACCCCGCCCAGCCCTAGGATCTAGCTCTTGCTCAACCCGCATGACCTATACTACTCATAGTATTTTCTAAAAAGCGAATAATACCTAACCCACAGCTGAAATTAGACGGAATTGAAATACCACTGACCGACACGATCAAATTCCTAGGCATGACTTTTGACAGAAAACTTACATGGCTACCCCATATAAAAGCTATTCTCAATAAATGCAAGAAATCTTTGAATCTATTGAGGATCTCAGCTAACACGAACTGGGGTGCTGACAGATGTTCTATGCTGACATTTTATAGAGCTTACACGAGATCGATTATTGATTACGGATGTACAGCATATTCATCGGCCAGTCCAAAAGCACTGAAACTATTGGACACAATACACAACACTGGAATACGACTAGCAACAGGTGCATTTAGATCAAGTCCATGCAAAAGCCTATATGCTGAAGCCAATGAACCTTCACTGGAGTATAGGCGTCAATTCCTTTGCTTAAAACATTTTATTAACCTCAAAGCTTTAAATAAACCTTGTACAAACTCAATAATTGAAATTAACATGAGACCATATAGACTTAAGCGAAAGCCTTTAAAGAAAAGAATTTTGAAATATGCAGATAATTCACATATTCTTCAAATTCCAATGTATAGCTTCGAACTCCTTCCACACCCTCCATGGAGACTAAAGAATTTTAGTATTAATATATCACTTTCAAAGCATAAGAAAAATGACCCTTGCTCTACTCATTTCTACAATCATAACTTTAATAA
Source organism: Gonocerus acuteangulatus (assembly GCA_946811695.1). Classification (NCBI taxonomy): domain Eukaryota; kingdom Metazoa; phylum Arthropoda; class Insecta; order Hemiptera; family Coreidae; genus Gonocerus; species Gonocerus acuteangulatus. The sequence goes on from OX328129.1 coordinate 43,268,438, forward strand.
AATAATATCAGAGAATCCTGAGGCTCTCTTCATTTTCACAGACGGATCCAAAACACTACACGGGACAGGCTCAGCAGCACTCATTGGCGATAGAACATACCACACAAAATTACCAAATAACACTAGCATATTCACAGCAGAACCAGAGATGGGCATAATTTTATTTATAAATAAAAATACGAATTTATTCGTACTTTATACATTTGTGAATACGAATATAAATAAATTCGTACTTCATATATTTGTTAATACGAATATAAATAAATTCGTATTCATAAGTGTGAATACGAATTTATTTTTATTCACATATATTAAATATAAAAATACAAATAAAATTTTATTCGCAAATTTTTCTGCGAATAAAAATAAATTCAAAGAAAAAATTGTAAATAATCACAAAAAATGTGAATATTTACAAAAAGTCAAGCGATTACAAAAAAAATCACATTAAAATATACGAATAAAAATTTATTCACATTATAATTTGTGAATAAAAATTTATTCACAATAAAATTCGCAAATAAATCATGAATTTATTCGTATTAAGATGATATTACGAAAGTTATTGAAGGTGATTTTTTTTTTTTTAAGGCATTTAACGTCTAGGTTATTAGCGCCTAGATTTTTTGTTTACCCCGAGTCCGCCGCGGGACCACCAGCCATGCTGCCGGGACACAGTTTGTCATCTGTACCTCCATCAAAAAAAAAAAAAAAAAAAAATCACCTTCAACAACTTTTGTAATATCATCTTAATACGAGAAAATTCATAATTTATTTGCGAATTTTATTGTGAATAAATTTTTATTCACAAATTATAATGTGAATAAATTTTTATTCGTATATTTTAATGTGATTTTTTTGTAATCGCTTGACTTTTTGTAAATATTCACATTTTTTGTGATTATTTACAATTTTTTCTGTGAATTTATATTTATTCGCAGAGAAATTTGCGAATAAAATTTTATTTGTATTTTTATATTTAATATATGTGAATAAAAATAAATTCGTATTCACACTTATGAATACGAATTTATTTATATTCTTATTCACAAATATATGAAGTACGAATTTATTTATATTCGTATTCACAAATGTATAAAGTACGAATAAATTCGTATTTTTATTTATAAATAAAATTATGCCCATCTCTGAGCAGAACTAAACGGAATTCTTTTGGCCCTTTCACATAGTAAAAATACTAATAAACACATCATAATTTTCACAGACTCACTAAGCTCTCTTCTTTCCCTATCGGACATTTACAGTACTCATCCTATAATCACAAGCATACTTTCACAACTATACGATCTACAGGACACCAACATTTATATAACTTTTGTATGGATTCCTGGACATGACAACATTTAAAGAAGTACTGAAGCAGATAAGGAAGCTAAATTAGCAACGAGACGATCAACACAAGACGTTTATGACATGACTCGACAAGACATACATAATGTCATAAAACAACACATAATGAACAAGTGGCAAACTGACTGGACATACACACAAGACAACAAGCTACGGGATATTAAGCCGACAATAGGAGCCTGGAGTTCCAGTATCCGGAATGTAAGGCGAGAAGAAGTCGTGCTTACTAGACTAAGAATCGGACATTCACACTTGACACATTCATATTTAATGACAAAACAGGACAAACCGAATTGTACAATTTGCAACGTTCCACTGACAATTAAACACCTACTTACAGACTGCAGAGAAAGAGAAAACATTGACTTACCAAATGATTTACACGAACTACTTACAGAGGACAGTACACACATAGACAATATATTAAAATATCTGATACTTAAAAAGAAATTTCACCTTTTTTAATACATTATTGTTTATTTAACAGTTAAATGCATTTAACATTATAATTCATTTAAAATTACAAGTTTTCAAGTTGTATATATATATATATATATATATATATATATATATATATATATATATACATATGCAAATAGGTAATATAACATATGTTTTCATGTTTAATTTTTTAATTAAAAACTTTATTTTTGTTGCATTTTCAATCCGACTGTTCAAAATTACTATTTTATTAAATATATTCCCAAATTCATTGTTTTCTGTTTATATTTGTCAGACATGTTTGTATAGTGCTGTATAATTGTTAGCTTTGTTCGCACATTGACCTAAAGAGCATATCGCTTCGTTGTGACATCTCAATAAATAAATAAATAAAAATAATCTGTTACTACTCGTACATTATTCATTTATCAGTAACGTTAATCGGGGTCATTCTTATTATTATTAATATGTGCAAAAGAACATAGAAGAAGTCATTGGTTTGCATTACTGTACCTATTATTAGTGTATCTATTATTACAAATTATATATTATAAATCATTTTTTTTAAAAAATACTTTCATTTTCTTTTTGTTTTGTCACTTTTTTTTAATTTGGGCCTCTGTCCATTTTTTATAACTCTCAACTTAGTTTTGCATAAAACTACTGATAGATTTGTTCATAAAAAAAAACTTTGTTTACCAAATATTCATTTGTAAAAGAAATTGTTTTTTTACCCATTGTCATGATGTAAACATTTTCTTGCTTTTGTAATTATGTATATTTATTTTGTAGCTGAGGACAGCTGCCAAAGAGTATGCCGAAACATTCGAAATATAGATTCTGAAAATCTGGTGTTTTCTCTTAGCCCAATCCCAACCATTCCTTGGCTTCATAATATATATAATGTTTTTACTATACTAGGGATACATATAGTAAATATGTTTGCATCGGAATAAGGTGCCCTTGGGATATGAAAAAAAAAAGATTTTACAAATATTTATTTATATAAAAAAATAATTTTATATACACAAGTAATATTACTTTATATATATATATATATATATATATATATATATATATATATAAAAACACATATTCTACTCCACTAAAATTCGTATTTACAATTTATAGCCCTTTTATACTGACATATAAAGAAGGCTTTATTATAACAGTTAGAGCTATTATTTAGTTCTACTCTTACTTTATGAAAATGTTTTATTACATTAACCTATATTGAATAACTAAAATAATTCTAGTGATACATTTTATCACTAGAATTATTTTATGATTCGTTTGTAATGCTTTGAACTTTAAGTTTGTAATATTTTTATGTAAAACTCGAAACTTTTTATGGTTCATTAAGAGTCCAATAGTATGTTTCGGTTTATGAACCATATATACTTATGAACCAATTAATGGAAATAAATGAATAAATGTTTTTTTTTTATTTTACGATTGAATAACAGTTTCGTTATTCGTACTATTGGTGTCTGCAGATTTTATTATAGTACTTCCTTCAGTTTGTGTCCTAATGTTTGGTTCAAGGATTTGTGCTTCGACCGTTGGATTAGTTTCTAGGCAGTTCTCAGCTGGAGGCTCCAGTACATCTGAAAGGTTGGTTGAGTTCTTCCGACATGGTATTCTTACTTGGGCTGTTGTTGTGTTGGTTTCTACTGGAGGAGTTGTTAAAGTCTCCTCAGCTTTTGACAAAACTTCTTCTCTTCGGATTTTAGGAATGCGTGCTTGATTTTCTGCTTCTTCGTCTCTAACCAGTAGCTTGGCACTTACTTTTCTTATTATTGTATCATCCTTCGATTCTGGTAATGCACTTCTGGTACTGTTTCTAGATCGGCTTCGTCGGTTGTAGATGTCGCTGTTTCTTTTATTATACGAACCCGACTTCCTTCTTCTAGGGAATGGTTCTACTTTCAGTGTGACTCTTCCCTTTCTTAAGTTTCTGTTTGTGGTTTCTATTGTACTCTCCTGGGGCTTCTCTGTAGTTTGAATTTCTTCGGTTTTATTTGTTAGATTACTTTCTGTTGGGTTTTCATTAATTTTAGTTATCAATCCAATACCTTCTGCTCTTCCTCTGTTTGTTCTGTAATTGTTTTTGATTGTTGGACTATAGTTTCTGGTTCTTTCTCGTCTCCTTCCGGTAATCTGAACGGTTTGAAGCTTAGCATTATTCTTTCTTTTGAGTTCAGCGTTTCTGTCATTTGCATTTCGTTGAATGTTCTGCCTGAAATGTTTGCTGCTTCCCCGAAGTCTTGTATTCAAAGGTTCGGTTGTTTGGACGTTTTCGGTTTTCTCCGAATAGCTATCATTATGTTCCGTTGTGTTTCTATGCTCTATAGTATCATTCAGTCTAAAATTAGTATTGCTTACATTATTGATTTCCTGACGGTTTCTACTAACTGATTCAATTGTTGGTGCTTGAGTCCACCATAAGTTCTGAGGTGTTTGGGTAGACTTCCACAACAAATTTTCAGCGTTCCCTGCGGCTGTATCCTTTTGACTCTTTTCTTTGAGTTTCTGATCGTCTTGGCCATTAATGTAAAAACTTTGCCCAAAACTTCTCCTGGTTTCCTGTTGTCCTCCAATACCTGTATCCCCTCTTTGAAAATTCTTATCCCATAGGTTTTCGGTATAAGCTGTGTTTAATCCGCTGCCCACATTCCACCTATCATTTGTTGCTCTATTATTAGAAGAACCTGTACCAGTATTTCTACTAGGTTTTTGTTGTCTACCAACAATCAGATCAGCTGTGAGCCCCTGAGCATTCGTGTCCCATAGTTTCTCATTATATTCTTTGTTTATTCTACTGCCCACATTCCACCGGTCATTTGTTCCTCTATAATAAGAATTATTTGTACCGTTCCGCCTATTTTTTTCTTGATGTCTGCCAATGACCGGATCAGTTGTTTGTCTCTGGGCATTCTTATCCCATAGATTTTGATTATATGCTGTGTTTAATCCACCGACCACATTCCACCTGTCATTAGTTCCTCTATTATTAGAAAAACCTGTACCAATATTTCTATTAGGTTCTTGTACTCTGCCAACGATCAGATCAGCTGTGTGCACCTGAGCATTCTTCTCATTATATGCTGTGTTTATTCTACTGTCCACATTCCACCGGTCATTTGTTCCTCTATGATTAGAATTATTTGTACCATTCTCTGTATTTTGATTTTGCTGTCTGCCAACGACCGGATCAGCTGTTTCTCTCTGAGCATTCTTATTCCATAGATTTAAATTATATGCTGTGTTTATTCTACTGTCCACATTCCACCGGTCATTTGTTACTCTATGATTAGAATTATTTGTACCATTCTCTGTATTTTGATTTTGCTGTCTGCCAACGACCGGATCAGCTGTTTCTCTCTGAGCATTCTTATCCCATAGATTTTGATTATATGCTGTGCTTAATCCACTGTCCACATTCCACCTGTAATTTGTTCCTCTATTATTATAAATATATGTACCATTCCTTCTTTTTGGCTCTTGATTTCTGCCAATAACCACATCACTTGTTTGCCCCTGAGGATTCCTCTCCCATAGCTCTTTAGTATATTCTGTGTTTAATCCACTGCCTCCGTCTCTTCCAGTATTCCACCAGTCATTTCTTTCGCCATTACTAGAAATAATTGGGCCAAAAGTTCTAGTCGTTGTCTGTTTGTTTTCAACAACCGGAACAGCTGTCTGCCTCTGGGCATTCTTTCCCCATACATTTTCAGGATTTCCTATTTTCAATCCACGTCTCATTTCTCGCTCTAAACCCCACTTGTCAGTGCTTCCGTCATTATTAGAATTATCTGGGCTTAATTCTCTTCTCGTTTCTTTTTGCCTTCCAATAACCGGGTTGCCTCCCTGGATCTCTGCATTCTTCGGTCGTATGTTTTGAAGATTTTGTCCACCCCAAGCTTCTCTGGCTTCAGTCAATCTTTGGTTTCTTTCGCCTCTTCTGGCAATATTTGGACTTGAATTACTGCTGGGTTCCTGGCGCCTTCCTGAAACTGCACCAGCTTTTTGAGTTTGAGTACTCTCCTTCCAAAGGTTTCCACCTTTCTCTGGAATTAATCCGAGTTCAACTGGTAAGTCAACATTTAGTCTTTGATCGTTACTACCATTGCTAGACGTGGTATGTACAATATTTCTGGCGGTATTCTGCTGCCTTCCAACAAATGCATCTATGGTCTGTATTTTGGAATTCTCTCTCCAAAGATTTTGACTATTTTTTGTAAATACTTCAGCTCCAGTACTCCATCCTCCGTTTGATCTGTAATTATTTTTGGTCTTTTCAGGCTTGCTGAAACTTCCAGTGATGTTTCCTACATAATTTACATTGCTGAATCCAAAGGTTGCTGTAGACGGTGAACTCGTTCCTGTGGTTCTATTTCCGACGTTTGGCTCCGAAAGCTTGAGTTGATATCCGTTGACAAGTTGCGAACCACCATTGAATGCTCCGAAGAGACCTCCTATAGTATCCTTATCGTATTTTACAGGGGTGTAGTTCTGAGAATCTGTTGAACGTGTCTTAATAACTTTGTAAACAACCATCTTTTTCATCTTGCGCCCATTTCTTGTCGCGCTGTAGTTTTGGAATTCTGCGTCAGACGCATCTTTCTCGTATACGACTACCTTTTTTGCCTTTACAGGTAAATTGTTCTGACTCGCAGAGCTCAGGTCTTCGAAGTATCTCCGCGTTCTGCCGTTGGTTTCGGAAAATTTGTATATCTCGATTTTCGGCTTAGGAGAGTGACGATTTTTTCTCGGCTTACGAGTGTATTGCTCAATGGGAGTAGCTTGTCCTATGTACTCGACGAAGGCCTTGTATCCGTTGTCATCAGCTGTGTACGATACCTTTTGCCTTCTGCCGTCCGGTAGAAGAATTTGGTACTCTCCGGTCACTTTTTGCCCGTCGCTAGCTGCTGCGTGTGAGTAGTCGTTGCCGGCATCAGGGTACTTTACTTTGTAAGAAAAGCTGAATGGGTCAGGCTGTAAAAAAAATAATTATTGTTATTTATTATTAAACAACATGACGCTTATACACAATGTTAGGGAGATATAGTTAGTTTAACTTGACTTATATTATTTTTAAGTAGTAATAATTTAGGAGAGATATCTATATTTTACGGTATCTAAATTTGTGGTAAATTTTAGATAAGCTATGTCGGTGATAATGCTGTTAAACAAATTCTGACCTTTCATATTGCTTTAAGGACAAAGCGTTTGACCACTTAAATTCTCAGGATTGTAGCTATTGCAAGATTTTGAGTTTTTATTAAACAATTTCAACAAATATTCATTTAAATATGTATATATATATATATATATATATATATATATATATACATATACACATATGTGCATATATACATAAACACGTATATTTAGAGTGGATTCTAAACTGCACAAAATACTTCAGATATTACTAAATATCTAAACAAATCATAAGTTTACTAAAAGTCAATAATAATGAGTTGTAAATAATTAGCCGGTAAAGTAGTAAGAAATAATTAACTATAAAAACAATTCACCAGGGTAACAAATGATATAAACAATATTTTTAAATTTTATGATTTCAAAATACTCAAATTTTCATGAAAAAAAAAAAAAATGAAAAGTACAAGTAAATAATTCCAAATTTTACGTATTTAGCCATTGTACGACGCACAAGACGTGAGTGATTTAATTTTTAAATTTTAATTTCCCGAAATATTAATCACCGGAGATAGGATCCGGGCTCAACTCGTTCATGTCAATTTCCAACAACGTCCAATGCGGGATAAAATTAAATAAATACCATGGACAACAGAAGAATCAACGAGAGCCCGCCTGAGAAAGTACAGTGTCACTTAAAAAGTGAGGCATCCTAGCTAGACGTTTAGAGCCCAGACGTTGGTACGCCATTGATAAAATCATAAAAATATTAAATTAAAAAAAAAAAGAAGAAAAGTACGGCCTATCACCTCCCTGGCCATTGATGTCCGGCTGTCTTTAGGTTACCACCTTTGATAAAAATCCACGACGGATTTTTTCAACGGACCCAGAAATGTAAAAAAAAAAAAAAAAAAAAACAACCTGTTGCTGGTAAGACTTGAGCCCGCATCTCCTATGGCAGGAATCGGATACTCTATCAACCTCACAACGGGGTACGCAAAAATATAAGAAGGTGTTAAAGAAGAGTGAAGAGAGATTTTAAAGAAGTACAACCTTCTTGCTAACTCATTTTAAATTTGGTTGAAATTATTTGGTAATTCCGTTTTTGTCTGTTCGTTTTTCAAAGTATTTTTACATTAGTCATTATTTTTTTTTGTTGCAAAATTTACTTATTTTTTAGTTATTAGAATGAATTTTTATACAAAAAATATTGTTTTTATCATTTTATATTCTAGTGATTTTGTTCCGTTTGTAATTTTTGGCGATGAAAACGGACAAATTATAGATTTTCTGGAAATCTGTATTTCATCTTATTGGTAACCTATCCATCTATTTTTGTGAAGGTGGGTATTGTTGGAGTTCCTCATGAGATATAATAAAACTAATTTTTTTCTCTTATAAAAATGAGTTATATTTCCTTTTTTTTTGCCTTTTTTTTCAAGAATCCATCTTTTTTGAGGAGAGGAGATACTTGTACGTATTGAAGTCGCTAATTCACTTAGAAATTCCATGTATAACTTATTTTATAAAAAAGAAAAGTAGTCCTATTGATTCTTATGATTGATGAAAATCCACCTTCGTAATCAAAACTGCTAAAGACTTCTTCTCTAAAATAATTTTTATTTTTGTTATATTTTATTATGAAGCCTTACCGTTTCGTCTTCTCTGGGAGAGTAAGATGAAGCAGCTTTTCTTTGCCCTCTCACCGAAGCAATTAGGATGGTTGCGTAGCAAAATAACTAAAAAAAGGTAATCATGTATGAAGGAGAAGAATTAAAGAATATTTTATTAAATAAATTAGCGAAAGGTAAAAATCTAAAAACATCGCAATAAAATTAATCCATTCCATTTTTCCTTAGGTTACCAAAAGTCCAAACTACCAGAAACACCGCCATGCTAGTGTATTTTCATACAATTCTTGTCACCTGTTTAATTTCAAAAGCTGAAAATTGAAGGAATAAAATTTTTGTTATAATGTCTGTGAGGGATTGTCCTTTTTAAATGAATTCCTGGATATTTGTTGTGGAAACTGTATTGGATACAAAGAAGACTATCTCATCTCGCTATCTATTTCATTTTTTACTTATTTATTTTTGTTTGCTGAATGGCCACACTATACTTACTTGGAATTCTCATCCGTTCTCGACATATTTAACGAAGGAAAATAGCAAAATTGCTAAAGTTTGTTATTATATTTATCTATAATTCTGAAATTTAATGATAAAAAAAATATTTATCGGACAATTTTTAGAAAAGTATTTATCGACATCGAACAATTGTTTACTATTCCCAGAGAAGCGCCTTCAATCACGATGAAACTAAACGTGCATTACACTCATGCTGTTTTTTTGCCGATTTCGTAGTAATCGGGGGAAAATTGGAAAAACATAATTTCCTCAAATGGGGATGTTATTTTCCTTATAATTTCAAGTTTTTCGTACCGCATTTGCGTTACTATTTATCGATTTTTAAGTTAAGAGTATTAATATTCTTATCCGTATCTACGACAATCCAAGCTGTGGCTGTCTCGATACACCTTCCTTTCCCAATCACACTCATGTCTCTGCTCTGTATATCTTCCACCAAGGGAACCTATAGATGTTCTTGGACTGAAAGACTTACTGACACAGCTACCTACTCCTTTGCTATTTTTAGGGGACTTGAGTGCACAAAGTTTAATGTGGAATTCCCCATCTAGTAATAGTAAAGAAACACAACTACAAACAATATTTGAACAGTTTGATTTGATATCAATCAACACTGACACATCTTTGCCCAAGAACAGGAACACTTACAAACATAGATGCATCGTTAAGCACCCCATCCATATACACTCGCCTTACATGGGAGGTGATCAAAGATTCTTATGGAAGCGATCACTTTCCCATTATCGTGAAACACTCCACATACACACCACTTTTCAATACCATCAGAAGATTTAATACCAAAAAAGCTGACTGGGACTGTTTTCAAAACTTTATTACTGATAACATACAAACCTTACAAACAACAACCATCCAGGACTTTACCTCACTTATAACAATGGCAGCAGAAATCAGTATACCAAAGACTTCTGACAAGTACGCAAAAAGACCCGTCCCTTGGTGGAATGATGAATGCAAAGCAGCTGTTAAAGATAGAAGGAAGGCTCTAAATTTATTTCGTAGAAACCCATCAGATATTAACCTTCAGAACTACAAGCGTAAGAAGGCGAAGGCCCAGTGGACAATTAAAAATAGCAAGTGTAAATGCTGGGTAGATTTTTGTCAGGTTTAAACAAACAGACTTCTGCCGAAGACATATGGACAAAAATACACCAAATACAACACAAAAAATACAGACGACCTGTAACTGGAATTCAAAACAATAACATTACTGTATCAGACCAAAGAGAAATGAGTAATGTCATTGGAGAATACTTTTCTTCAGTCTCCAGTAATGAAAACTATTCGAACCCGTTTTTACGGTACAAAATTCAAGAAGAAAGAATAATACTTAACATAACTACACAAAATAATCATTGTTTAAACGAACCATTTACGATGAATGAACTGACACACGCACTCAAGACCGTACGCTTAACATCACCCGGACCGGATGGACTGACATATGACATGTACAAAAATCTACCCAACATAGGCCTCGTAACGCTTCTCAAGCATTTTAATGAGGTATATTTGAACGGCACCTATCCTTTCTCTTGGAATGAGGCTATAGTCATACCAATATTAAAGCCAGAGAAAGAAAAACATTTAGTTTCAAGTTTTAGGCCCATTTCTATGACGAATTGTTGCAGCAAACTGCTAGAAAAGATGATAAACAAAGGGATCCTATGGTTCTTGGAAAGTCAACCAAAGCAATCCACGATGCACCATTTGGCTACGTTGGAGAACGATATTCTTGATGCATTTCTTCAAAATAAATCCTTACTTGCTGTGTCATTGGACATTGAAAAGGCATATGACACAATGTGGAGAAGAATCATCTTAACACAGTTAATAGAATGGGGCACACAAGGGAATATATTAATATATCTTAAAAATTATTTTTCCTCATGAACATTCCGAGTTAGGATAGGTGCTGCTTTATCTGATGTATTTCTACAAGAGAATGGAGTGCCTCAGGGAGGGGTATTGAGTACAACGCTATTTAATATCGCTATTAACTCTATCAGCAGCTGTGTTACCCAGGGTGTAAAGTATTGCCTGTATGCTGATGACCTCCTCATATACAGTACAAGCAGTAGACTAGACACAGCAGAACATGATATTCAACAGACATTACACAATTTAGAGAATTGGTCATGTAAATCAGGATTAAAATTTTCAAAAGAAAAATCGAAATACATGATCTCTAAAAAACGACTGAACATAACCTGCGACTTAACGCTTGACAACACGATGATTAACTGCACAGACACACTAACATTTCTAGGACTGACATTTGACAAACATCTCACGTGGTTGCCCCATTTGAAAAGACTTCTTAATAAATGCAAGAAATCTTTGAATTTACTAAGAATTCTAAGCAATACAAAATGGGGTGCTGACAAATGTACTATGCTTGCATATTATCGTGCGTATACCAGGTCTCTTCTGGATTATGGATGCATAGCTTATTCATCTGCCAGCCCAACTACATTAAAACTCCTTGACACCATCCATAATACTGGCCTCAGAATAGCTACTGGTGCCTATAGGTCGAGCCCGGCTGAAAGTCTTTGTGCTATAACAGGTGAGCCTCCTCTGCAATACAGACGGCAAATAATTTGCTCTAGATTTATTGCAAAAGCAACAGGTTTGGGTACCAGATGCGTCCACAGTTTTTTGAGCAATACCAATATAGAACATTACATGAGATCTCGCGCAAAAGTAAAACCACTAATTGTGAGATTAAAGGAAAGTGGAAAGTACTCTTTACTATCAAGAATACCTGTTTACGCGAATACATTTACAGACATTCCTCCATGGAGAGTCAAGGACTTAAGGATTGACTTGACGTTGAAAAGGACAGAAAAACCGACCCGACAGCCTCAATATTTTACAAGTCAATATTTAATTCCATAATAAAACAGAACTTAGACACAATGTACCTGTACACTGACGGATCCAAAACGGATGTACGGATTCCTTAAGTGCTTTACTCTCCTTGGAAAACATCTACAGTACAAACCCAATCATAACAAGAATACTCTCTCACCTTTACACTCTTCAAACTAATAACAAACACGTCACAATGTTATGGCTACCTGGACATGAAGACATACCACAAAGCACCAGTATAGACTTAGTGGCAAAACAGGCGACAAAAAGACAGACTATAGACATTTGGCATACTGCCAACATCAGACGTATGTACAGCATTACAGGCACAGGTGCTCCAAGAGTGGGAATTAGACTGGCAGAGATCAGACTCGAAATTAAGAGAAATTAATTCATTACGAAAGCCTGGTCAAATGAACACCGCATCAGGCGTGAAGAAGTGATTTTGACTAGGCTTCGTATTGGACACTGCCATTTAACCCATTCTTATTTAATGGAAAACAAGCAGAGGCCAACCTGTGCAAGTTGTAATGAGACTTTGACTGTTAGACACATACTGACAGACTGTAGACTGCGTAGTGACTTAGACATTCCTCACGACCTTCACGACTTACTGACTGAAGGTAGTCCATACATCGACACAATACTTGAACATTTTAAAACTTTAAACATATATAACAAAATATAAATAGTATTTACCAGCACTTACTTTTTCTAACCACCCCTTTTATTATAATTATTTATATATATATATATATATATATATATATATATATATATAAATATATATATATATATATAATATATATATATATATATATATATATATATATATATATATATATATATAATATTTATTTATTTTTTATTTGTTTTTTGTTTTGTTTACATTTATTTAGTTTTCAGATACAAACAAACTATGCAATCATTTCTATTGCCTGTTCAATTTATTTATTTTTTCTTCTTATTTTTATTTATGTTTGAATATACATTTATGTCTATGTGGACATCAATGAATTATATACATAATGAATTATATATAATATTTATTTATTTTTTATTTGTTTTTTGTTTTGTTTACATTTATTTAGTTTTCAGATACAAACAAACTATGCAATCATTTCTATTGCCTGTTCAATTTATTTATTTTTTCTTCTTATTTTTATTTATGTTTGAATATACATTTATGTCTATGTGGACATCAATGAATTATATACAGATGATATATGTATAAGATTTATGAGCATACTTGCACAACAGGAAATCACTAAAATAGTTTGTTTATCTAATACCTAATGTTGTGGTACTGTTTTGTTTAGTTTTTGTTCTTCTTTTTTTTTGGACTGGACAAGGAACGTGTGACCAACTTTATCATGAGCTCATCGCTATCATTACGAAGCTCATCATAAAATAAATAAATAAATTATCCGTTTCTTTTAGGAGATCGGGTTTCCTAATCGAAAAATCACTCTCTCTTGAAAAATTACATGTAACATGTATCCCGCCGTGCTTAATTAAAATGTTTAGTTAATTTATTTTGGGGACGAGGTTAGCTCAGTGATAGAGCAATGGGCTAATAAGCTGGAGGACCTGAGTTCAAATCCCGAGCAAGCACTAAAGATTTTTATCTTCTGATGTCTTCGTTCATGGGTTGGATTCGACCTCCCTGACCGTCCCTAGGCAAACCCAGGCTTTAAATAATTTATTAATGGGTACCTTGGTACTAATGAACCAGCAGTCGAAGCAGCAAGGACATAGTACTGACCACACTATCTACCTAGTGTGCCGTGTGGTCAGGAATCAGATACCTCTACAGTACCTGCCCCTAAGGGCCATCGTGGCCTGTTGTGGGACTGATTTTTTAAATTAACTTATTTAATTAAAATGCCCAATTAATAATGATTTATGTTTTTTTGAATTTATTCTTTTAGTATCTGAAGAGAATATACTTAGAAGGAAAAAATTAAAATTATTTAAATCAGATATTTTTCATTTCATGTGGTGTAAAATTATACAAAATGAATTTAATGTCGGTTGCCATCCTTGGATAGGTACAATTTGTTTTGATAACACAAATTTATTTATTTAAGTGATTCGTACCTTTAACGTAATCACGCAATAAGTCTTCTATGAACTATTAATTCATTCTTTGCATTATATTGTATTACATGAAAATGCATTACGCTGTTTAAAATTTAACTGAAAGTATGAATAAAGCATATTAAAATACGATTTAACCATGCCATAACGTGCCATACTGGTTGTTATTGGAATGAGACGTATATTATATTATATGTATAATGTAGAATCCATAAACTGTTTTGACATTTTACGTTTAGAGTAAATGAAGTAATACACACACAGATTTTTTCATCTAATGTCTTTGTTCTTGGGTTGAATTCGGCCTCCTATCCGTCCCTAGGCCAACCTAGCCTTTACTAAATTTATCAATGGGTACCTTGGGTGCTAGCAGTCGAAGCAGCCAAGGGGAAAATCAGGCGGCTGGAGCTTAGTACTGACCACACTATCTCCCTATTGTGCCGTATGGTCATGAATCATATATCTCTATAGTAACTGCCCCTCGGGGTCCTCGTGGCCTGTTACGGGACTGTAGTGTAATCTCGTAAGTATTAATTTCCTATTAAAATTATACTAGCATAGACGTTTCTTGCGTCCTGTAAAATGTTGTACGATTTGGATACATCCTGTTGGAATGTCGACATGTACTCTTCAACGAAGAGCTAATCGTCCTTATTTTGGAACTTAGATAAACAAATATTATTTAAATTTTAATGTCCTTTTTTCATTTTTTTTTGAGTTTTAGGACGGTTTGTCAATAGGTTAACACATGAAACCCACGACAAGAGTGCACACACCTTAGCAATCACGGTCACCGAGCCTTCATACACAAACAAATACATAATCCGTTACAAATATAAATAATTTAATTATATTTTTTACTAATTAGCTGCATATAATTTTCGGTCAACTTTCTTTCGAGCATAACCATAAACCATAAACTTCAGATATCATTTACAATATATTATATATATATATATATATATATATATATATATATATATATATATATATATATGTACACACGAAAAGACTTACTTGTAGAAGTGAGCTCATCTCCAAACCGAAGGGATTACTGAAGGAAAGATTGGAAAATGATTATTTATATGTAAGATCTAAAATAGTTCAATGGGTTGACTAGGTATTGCAATCGGCCCTGTTGTCTAGTTAAAAATGCCAAGATTAAAGAGAACACTAATGCACTCTCTGAAAGTATCGCTTGGCATTTAAATGTGTGTTGATGGGTTGCGATCTATTGGCCCACGAGAATTGGTGTCGAATTCCATTTGACACTGATAATGGAGCAGAACAAACGTCTCAGTTCATGTGCTAAGATTAGGACATGAACTTTATCATTTAGTGTTTATATTTACCTGTAAATTACTCTTTCCGCCGTCCCAAGTTTCTCTCTACGAAGACTCTACTACGAATTTGTTTCTAATTGACTTAACTTGCTTTACTAACATATCCATTTTAGTGTTAAATGCAATTAAAAACACTAAACTACTCATTTTACTGTTAAATGCAATTAAACAAAATAAAATTGTACAAGAAAATGGGAAAGTATTATTATGTTATTTTTTAATGTATTACGCCACACACAACCACAAAATATAATTATATTTCTACTATAGCATTTGGCTTTATGACTTCCTACAGGTACAATATCTGTCATCTCTCCTAGGATGCATCTTGATTTATGAAGTGCAATAAAACCTACCTGAAGCCTGCCTAGTAGCTCGACCCGAGCAAATGTCTGACCCTACTCAGAGTCTAAACATTCTCTTTCTGCAGGAACTGCGTCATTTTAAGACGTATCCATTCTCATCCATATTGTCATTTCGAAAGTTTAAAATAGAACTAATCTTTTTTTTTTTTTTTTTTTTTTTATTATTTCATGAAAACTGTTAACACCCACAGGTTAGAAGCGGAAATTCCTCAATCTAAAGCATAATATCTACTATCTCGAAAATGGTTAGGAAATCGTGGTAAGAGGATAGAAACTATTTGAAAGCTTATTAAACGCTCTACAAAAAAGGTTATAAAGACATTTTTGATTAGGCGATGTCAATAGGAGAAATAAGAGCTTAAAGCTTCAAATACGTTCGTTTTGTTATTTTGAACGACGTTTTAAATAAATCACGTTTTAATTTTTGCCTTTTTCCCTTAGTTTTTATTGCTTTTATTTTTGTAATTGCTTTTATTAGGAAAGTGTTTTTGTCTGTAAAACAGGATAAGTAAAATGAGAATCAATTTACTGTTGTTAGAAATAGATGGGTTAAAAAAATAAGGGCACCCTTGCATAAATTCCTAACATAATTAAAATTTTCATGAACGTTAGGGACACCATTATAATGGATTTTGTTTATCGTTAATGGATAGGAAACTCGTTTCCTCCTTCTCTCCAAAGATAGGAACCCTGACGTTGACCAAATGACGTAATCCGAATGTGCCGACTAAATGATTTCACGTTTTAGAAATCGTAGATAACGAAAGTAGAGGTGGTTCAAATTGAAATATATTTTTGAGTAATAAATGGATTTTTGTATGAAATGTCCAGTAGTTAAAATTATAACTATTAATAGAAATTGGAAAATATTTATTAAATAAAACTCATTTAACCTTTTACAGAGAACTCTATTATAACATTTTTTAAAGAAAAGGATAGCAGATTATTTATTTAATTTATTTTAAGGGTTTCACATCTATGGGGATAAGCTCTTGGATAGCAGATTACCCCAGAAGTAAGATATAGCAGATTTCCATTTGCTGGAAAGGCCGGTGTAGTTTGATTTATGACAGGCCCGCCCTTCTTTACCTGCTCTTCCAAAGTGCAGCCTAAACGTCTAATATAGAGTTTTGCTTGAGACTTTTTTGTTTCCTCCTAGCCGAGTCCCAACCATCCTTTCACTTCGCGTCACCTCAATGGCTAACTATCTTCATCTCTTTTAGTATTTATATTCGCTCTCCAACTGGCTAAAAAATGGGCAGATTTTAATGAAATTAGGTATTATTCCTTTGTGCTGAAGCATTTTATTAGTTAGACGGAAATAAACATTCAACTGGGGGGCGAGGTTTGCTTATTAACTTTTTAAAAACTACTACTTACTAGTTAGCTTATTAAAAATTACTAAATAAAAATATATTCATTGACTAAATATATGATTGATTAAATATTAAGTATATGATTAATTAAAATATATGATTCAAATAATACACTCTTTTACATTTTTACGTCATTGAATTTTCATTTGCTCACATGTACATAGGCATCCATGACCCTAGTGGTTAAACTGCCTTCAATCAAAAAACAAAAAAAAAACATTGAACTGATTAAGAAAGTTGCGAGGTGCAGTGTTAAAGCACTTGCTAATATCTTCTCTAGCCCTCTAGCCCTACCCAGCCTTTAATTTATATATATATATATATATATATATATATATATATATATTATTATTAACTACGAATTTTAGGAAGGGGTTTCTATAGGTTACCACCCTTTTCTAGCCAGGATAGGGGTGATGCCTTTTCTTTTTTCGAAAGAAAAGCCACCACCCCTAGTGGGAATCGAACCCACGACCTTTGGCACGGAGTGTTAAGTGCTCACGCCTTAAGCCTCACGGCCATGGGGTATAAAAAAAACTAGGTATATATTGTGGTCAATACTATGGTTTGACGACCTGCTTTTCTCGTTTATAAGTACCCATTAATAGTCATGAAAGGCTAGGTTGGGCTACGGAAGATATGAGCGTGTGCTCTAACACTAATCATACTTTGCTCCCGAGGAAGATCACATCAAGGAACATAAAGAAAAAAGTCCGACTCGCAGGAACTACGTCATCTTAGCGCGGTTCCTTACTTATTCCAAGTGACATTTGGAAGCTTAGGATAGAAATGAACAGTTTTTTCTAGTAGTTCGTGAAAAGTGTCAACTACTACTCAAAGAAATGGGATAGATTAGACATTACAAAGAACAGGAAACTGACAGTAGCCAACTTACACAGAAGCGGATATGTACTGAAAACTTACTCACTTTTTGACTACTGGACAGAAGGCTCTATTCCAAAGAATCGAAAATTCGCTGTAATATTAAGTACCCAGTTTTACTAGCAAATGCATTTTACTGTTAAAATCAATTCTATATAAGTATTTCATGGCGAATAAAATATTCATTCTTTCGTGGGTTAAATATTTGCTAATCACTAAAAAATAATGATAAATTCAGTTGTAGCAGTATGAGGAAGGTTATATAGATAGGAGAATTAAAAACAAACGTATGTATGTGCCATCATAATAAGCCATTACTACTTCAAACTTTTCACGCTTCACATTTTCTTGCCTTCTTTTACTGAAATACTCATTCTATTGATAACTCCAATTTCAATAGGTATATATATAATTTTGAAGCACCTACATTTTCGTGATCTATGGGGCCCATAGTATGGGCTCTATAACAAGAAATCTGCTAGTCGGCACTTCCAGATTATGTCATGAGGTCAACCTCTTGAGTGGGTTTCCTCTCTATGGAGGGACGGAGGAACCACGTTAATTATTTGTTAAAGAGAGATAGAGATGGCATGAAATAATTTAAAGTAAAATATAAATTGTATGATTTTTCTTGGACTAAGGGCCTTGAATAATCTATAAGAATATAGCGGATGTATGTTATAAAATAATAAAAATCTCGATTTTTCCTCTTATATTTGTAATAGCTTAAACTAATAGATATATGAAATAAAAAATAAAGTAGGTTCACTTAGCTGATCAAACAAAGTTATTTTTATTGAAGAATTAAGTTGTGATTTCAAGATCCAATTTTTCTGTTACCACAAATCCAAAGTAACTGTAGTGCTTATTGCAGGAAGAAAACGAAATAAACACACTGTTTTTTCCAAAGTCACTCAAAATAATAAGGCTTTGCATTACAAGAATTGAGGGTTGTCAATAAAATATTTTAACAAATGGATGAATCGGGGTATGTTGTATCTGTAAAAGGCAACAACCGGCGTGGACTGACAAGAAGTGAAATAAAGAGGCAAGATCTCTAGAGTGACTTCCACATCTTGTGAAACCCTCCTTCCCCTACTTCCGACAGCCAAGGTGTCATAAATATCATATGTTATCACCCCTCCCTGATCAAAAGACCAAATCTGCAATAATCCTCAGAAACAAAGTGTCTTTTTGTTTTCTTTTTATTTGAATATTTTTTATTGTTTGAATAGCATGTCGTCGAAGGATTTTATTTTCAACTAGTAATTACATAAAATTAAAAAATATGTTTCATTTTAATGTAACAATTAAAATAAATAAAAAGAGAATAGATATTTGTAAATAAAAATTAAATATACTTTAGGTCAAGAACCGATATTTCAGTAGTGGATTTTCTTTATTTTTAGATAGTGTTAATATAATAAAAATTGTTCATTAACCCATTCGCGACCAATTGTACACCGTGTGTGCAATTGATTTCCGAGACTATGAGACGTTCTACACACCGTGTGTGCAATTGATTTCCGAGACTATGAGACGTTCTACACACCGTGTGTGCAATTGATTTCCGAGACTATGAGACGTTCTACACACCGTGTGTGCAATTGATTTCCGAGACTATGAGACGTTCTACACACCGTGTGTGCAATTGATTTCCGAGACTATGAGACGTTCTACACACCGTGTGTGCAATTGATTTCCGAGACTATGAGACGTTCTACACACCGTGTGTGCAATTGATTTCCGAGACTATGAGACGTTCTGCACACCGTGTGTGCAATAACAGTAACGAGCAACTATCAGTTATTCTGAGTAAGCTAGTTGTCGAAATATGATTTCTCTTGGACTAATGAAATCTGTAAAATACTGGAAAGCAAAGTTTAGCATTGGTTTTACTATATATCCAAACATGAAGAATTATCTGTATTTTCATCTTACCTTACATCGCAAATCAGCCCAATCCGCTGTAAAAAAAAAAAAAAAAAAAAATTAAATTAAATAATTCCCCGAGGAGGGAGTTGCTCACCTTGTGTACAATGATCTTATTTATGTGAATTCACTTACGAATTGGGTTATTTCCATTGTAAACATTTTTTAAAATTAAAAATGAACAATATAAAGAAGAAAACAAAATGTGGCTCCTGGGGACCGTGTTCGAAAAAAAGCTACGTCTCGAATCTGTTAAATAATGTTATTCAGATTCATTCATTTCAAGGGAAATTGTAGGCTGGCATTGATAGAAACGTTGACCTCAATTCTATAAGGAGGACAGGATCGAGTTACCTTCTCCCTCTTCAAGATGTCTGTTGGATATCGAATATGTATAAAATAGCTCCAACGTTATCAGCTATTATCAGTACAAGCTTACAACTCAACATGGTATCATTATATGAGGTAGAACAATATTCCTTCACATCATTATTTACAATTGATTATAGAAAAGTAACTTTTAATGGATCAATTATGAAAAATTTATTTAAGGATCCTGATAATTATAAATTTAACTCTTAATTAATGGAGGTCAATGTTACAATAGATTAATTTTTTTCTGGGTTTCTTCTTCTTAAAGTTTCTTTTCAAGGTTTGTGAGTAGCTAAGTACTTCTTCAAGGATTCGCATAAAAATTAATTTGTTATTTAGGGTGGACCAATTTTAAGTACATTCATTTTATAATAATATTTTCGTACGTAATTTGCAATTCTTGCATTAATAAGGTAAATTAATCACAGAAAAAGATTTCGTTGAAATAAATCTCTATCTCTTTTTAATCAGATAGGGATTCAGCTAGGAAAACATCAATATGATTTTTTTTTAAATCTGTATTAAGGACATTTCTACTGTTTTTTCTTCTAGCCGAAAAGTCCTTATTACAGATTTTTACAAACATCGTATTAATGTTTTCCTAGCCGAATTCCCTGGCTGCTGTTTATTTTACGCCGAACTATCTAAGCCCTAATATCTCTTTTTGTTACAGGTTTGCATATTAGCATTTTTCGTCGCAGTTAAGGCAGAAGGACCTGGGCGAATGTACCTTCCTCCTGGTGGTGGTGATGAAGGCGGAAAGGTAAGATGGTCTGAATGAAAATGTAGAAAGCAATAAAAAAAAAATCAAATAAGGTAACATTTATGTATTGTTTTTAATATTAATATCTAAAATAGGTTTAAAAACGTATATTTAAAGAAAAAATCGCTACAATTCACATTTTTTTTTTTTTAAATTCGAATACAGCCCGAACCATTTAGCTTCTCGTACGAAGTGAAGGACGCTGCCAGCGGTAACGACTACTCCCACATGGCGAACAGCGACGGTAAGAGAGTCATGGGTGAGTACATGGTCCTACTTCCAGACACAAGGAGACAGAAGGTGAAGTACATGGCAGATGAGAACGGATACGTGGCTGATGTCCAATACGAGGGTGAAGCCGTCTATGGAGGACCTGGAGGAGCAAATGGTGGAGGGTATCCGTCTGGAGGATCTTCTGGAGGTTATCCGTCCGGAAAGCCTGGAGGTATGTAGAGCCTAACTTATTATTCGTTGTACAATAATTATAATACGAAATATCAATTATTCATAAAAAAAATGTTGTCATTGTTTCGCAGGTAAATACCTCCCACCTGGAAAATAAACTATGGCGAATTCCATAACCTGAATGTAATTCATATATGATTTTTCAACAGCGGCATCTATGGACCTCTTACGGAATTGGGATATTTATTATTCCTATGTTCCTACGGAAAATTTGTACAAATTATTTATTTAAATAAAATCTAATAATGATTATTAAATGTTTATTTTTATTGTTTCGTGCCTTTTCTCAAAATTTATAAGGATAGAAGAATTAATTTGAAATTATTTATCTCCTCTAAATCTCTAAGTTCTCGTCTTCATGAACAGGGTGGGGTAATAAATCCGCACTTTTTATTAGATTAAAAAATCACATAGAAACATTTCTTTAGTCATATAAATACAACAAATCTTAGGAGCTTTAATGAAAATTTTGATAAAAACAGAAAAATATATTATGTGTTAAGTAACGTTCCAGCAAGGTGTCTACCACCTTTCTGTACACATTAACTAACAAGAATGTTTCAGTGACAAGTCGCACAGTGGGGTAAAACTAAATTTCGTATTTCATAAAATACGAAATCATTTTTTTGTATAAATTCTTATTACTTATTATAAATCTATAGGATACAATGTATTTATTAAAGCTTTAAAAGTATTCATATCGCAGAGTAAAACACTCCCAAAATAAGACCTTATTTTTACTAGTAATCTGGTTTTCAAGAAAGTATGAAAAAAAAAAACAAACAAAAAAAAAAAAACGCTCTTTAGAGCACACGATGAGTCTTATCTAAGGTAGTAGGCTATGGATGTACGTGTCAAAAAATATCAGGTTTACGTCTGTGGGAGATCCAGGGTGTTTGGTGTGAAAAAGCCTGGTGTCGAGTACCTGCATTGTGCTTCTTTGTACCTCCCTCTCCCTCGTTCCTTATCTTCCTTGGCTTCTGGTAGGGTTAATCAGTCAGTATTGTATCAGGATTGCCTTTGTAAGTATCAGTAGAATATATAGGAAGTAAAATGTTTTTCCACCTACAATTATTTTTGGAGTAAAAATGTTAAGGTATTATTTTTTTTAAGGCCAATCAGATTTATGTTGCTGATACTTTTCAGATATTTAATTACCTGATGACAAATAATCATCACTGAGGCACTACTTCTTTCTGTTTGTTTGTTTAAAAATAAATAATAAGAAAAAAAGTTATGTAAACTGATGGCCGACCATAATCGGCGACAGCTTTCTTATCGGGGTCTCCCGTGGTCTAATGGTTAGCGCCTTGGATTCATAAGCGGGAGATGGTGGGTTCGATCCCCACCTCCGGCAGGAATTTCTTATCAATCCAAGGAAATTTTTTTTTAAAATTTATTTATTTTCTGCATAAAATTTTTTCTTCTTGGAATGATAATAAGCTTGCGGCATATGTATAAGTCAACAGTAAATAGGGTGCAAAACAAGTCAACACACCTCCACTGTTTAATTCCTTTATTTTAACATAACGTTTTCGAGGTCAGCACCTCATCCTCAGTGTCCTGTTAACACCCATCAACAAAGGCAACATTACAATCAAATAAAATAACTTAACTTAAATCACATGGGTACGTCACATTATACGATACGTCAACTATTAAAAACAACTAAAAACAATAAAAATAACATACAGTACAATTCTAAAAAAAACCCAAAAAGGCATATTTAAAAAACCAATCGTTGCCAGGAGGCCATCATTAAAACATTTATAAAATTAGATAGTACTAACAATCAATGAATACAACCAACAAAGCATAAATACCCCCCAATTAAAAACCACACCTACCTCCTATAGCTGGGCGAGGTTCACTCGGACCTTCCTCCGACTATACTGGCCCTCTAGCCTAGCTAGGTGGGGGAGGCTGGCGTTAGGAACAAGTTGAAAAATGCCTGATTTAAGTTAAGTTATTTTATTTGATTGTAATGTTGCCTTTGTTGATGGGTGTTAACAGGACACTGAGGATGAGGTGATGACCTCGAAAACGTTTAATAAATAAATATGATAGTTCAAAAACATAACATTTTTATTATGATCAAATACAAATAACTTAATTAATTAATTCACTTTGTAAGGGAATTGTCTGAAGAAGATTCGTCAATACTGTATTCCTCGTCATCAGTAAGAGAAAACATTCTCCTAAATAAGTCTTCTATATTCATTTTTCGGCCCTATTTTCTAAAGATAACTGTCTATACTTTCTGATGTATTTATTCCTCGTTTCCTGAGCCTCTTCGCACAATTGTCCCATAGGAAATATTGATAGTTGAATAATTAGAGGAGGATGCGCTAAGATTTTATGGCACAGTCGAAGTCAAAGGAAATCAACTACATTTATTTTTCTTCGAGAAGAGACAAGGTCTTCTGCCAATATGCTTCCACAATATCGATATTTATTTAACTCCCACAAGAAATAGCATACAATATTGCAGCAAACCGTCTTATTATTTGCTGATCTACGCCAGTTGCTCTAGAAGCTGTATCTGCGAAAAACATTTCAATACCTACTCAATAACAACTGAACACTACAGACCCTAACAATCATGAGGTAAATTACTAGGGGAATACTTAAGCTACCTTAATGGTATGATAAGTGATAGCTGAGTATGAAGGTCCCTTGGCCACGTCCTCACCTGCCCTTCAACAGCTACCTGAACGATGGTATAAATCTCCTTGTGCTGACAACGGCTGCAAATGAAATCTGCTGGGATTGTTTCTCACATAAATAGGCTGCAACCTAGTATAGGTCCCTAGGGGCAGTAAGAGAAATGAAAATTACATTTAATTTGTGAACAATCTCCTTCAAAATTATCAACTGTTGGGTTGCTAAATGTCCCTAAAAATTAATTTTATTCATTCTTTGCCTGATTTTTCCTTCTAACTGCGGGGATGTGAGTGACGAACATGTCGAACGATTCCACTAAGATATCTCGGCAAAAGAAAAGAGATATCAGGGTCGATGGAATATGTTAGCGGACCACTGCTGGAATTTGTGAAGAGATATCTATGAAAGCAATTACAATAGACAAACGACAGACAAGAGATATTCTAAATAAAAGAGGTTTAAATATTTTTTTTAATAATTTTTTTTAAAGAGTAAAAAATACTAAGAAATAACTATATTTTTTAAATAAATTGTTTTGTCCTTTAAAATGTCACTAAAAGTCAAATTTTGTACCTATATTAGGCATATTTTCAAAATAAGAGCAAATTAAAAACAACATATTTGTGTTTTCGTATTCAGTAATCCTAAAGCAGTATAAAAATAACAGAGAAGTATGCTAATAAAGTTTATTTTGTATATATGATTTATGTTTGTTCATTCAATTCCACCTTAGTGAAACGTCCAACATGCCTGCCAAGAAGTGCTGGAAGTCATATGGTGCAGCCGTAAATGAAAAATATAAGACAATGGATATCCATTTACACCAGTATTGTTTGGGCAACCTTCGACATGTTGTGGGTTGCGTTTATGGTTCAAAATAAGAGAACCTCGGATTTTAAAGTAACGCGATAGATATAAATCAAAGGCTTTGAAGTTTTCCGCCCTCCTCTGACACAACTCGGCTTGCTCACTCACTTGATTCCGCAGGAGCAAGCGACAAACTCCATCTAACTCGATCTGTCTCATTTCGAATCAGTGTAAGAAGTGTAATATCACTTTTTCTTAATTGTTTTTTTTTTTCAAAATATTTCGCGGGCCGGATTGCCCACATATAATTCTTGGTATAGGAGGACGAGAAGTCGTTGTCGCGGCCTTTGCACTCTCTGCATTCACCTGATTAATTGCTACAATAGTGATATTCCATTTGCGGATTCAATGTCTTGTGTGATTTAAGTGATTGGTCAACCATAGACTAAATAATAAAGTCCAGTAGCATGGTTCCTTCCTCGATTCATAGAGAGGAAACTCCCTTATAAGTTTTGCCTCATAACGCAATCCGGAGGTGCCCACTAGAACATTTTACGTTTCAGAACCATGGATCTTGAAAATAACGATGGTTAAAATTTATATATATATATATATATATATATATATATATATATATATATATATATATATGAAACGTGAAATTTTCTAGTCGGCACTTCCGGATTCCGTCTTCGCCCCCGTCAAAAACGTCAATTCACTTAAATTTGGCCAAAGGTCAGTAATAAAAACATTATTACCACGTGCTGTTGGCATTATAAAAGGGTGGTAACCCGGCGCTAATAGCCAAATAGTTGATGCGCCGTTAAAAACGAAAAAAAAAAAAATAAAAACATTAATTCAGCTCCAAATATTTTAATCGATGCGGTCGTTTTTATTGTATTTTACATTGTATAGGAGCCCAGTTTTTACTATATTCTTTATTTTTCATAAATCGTCGTTTGAGGCTCTATTACTTAGAGCGACATACAACACTGTCTTTGTGATCTCTCATGGGCCTATGAGCCCTGATTATGAGGTGCAGCCCCCCCCTTCGAAGTTATGATTAAATCGGTAGGAATGTGCCATACAAACTTCACAATAAATTAAATAAGACCACTTAGTTAAGCAAAAAATATTTTTTTTTGGGGTGTAATAGCGTTTTAAGTTGGCTAACTATTCCAAGTTCTAGGTTGTTAGTATTCCATAAACCCCAAATCCTTCGGTGCTCCTAGCCCTCCCCAAATGTTTTTCCTATATACGACCCAGTGATTTCTACTCTTTTTTCATACCCTCCTGGCGCTTCTTCAGGAACATAGAACTAAAAAAAATTCTGGTCTTATCAGTAAACATGATAGACAACCCAATGGAGCTAAACCATCCAAAAATCCCGCTTGACCCAATACTAAGCGATTTATCGATTTTAAAATGCGATTATTTTCATTAAAATACAATTTAGTAATTTTGACTGATGTGGCCTGAAATATTTTACGTGACATTTAGATGATCGAGTAAAAGATCTAATAAAGGAATTAATGGTATATTTATTGTTGACTTTTTGCCACATTTAAGTCAATTTTGATACACATTTTCATCTTGATCTTTTATTTAGAAACATGATAAAAACTTGAAAATGAAGTAAGATATTTACCGTGATATTATTGATAAAGAAAATAATTGTATATTAAATTACTATATTTAATAAATAATTTGTACAATTTATCTCCAAATAGGAGCTTGAATAAATATATCTTCTAATAATCTGAATAAATATATCTTCTATGGCTATTAGAAGAGTCAGTTTGTCCCATGTCCATGTCGATTTGGTTTCATTGAATTTGCAGGTTATTTTCCAGGTGGAAGGTAACTACCTGTATAACAGTAAAAAGATATATTAGAAAAGCTATCTTAGCGAAAGTATTTGTGTAAAAAATATTTTGTGATTGTACTTATTGAAAATATAATATACTTTGAAACACTAATAATTTTAAATTTTGTTTTGTATCACCTCCAGGCTTTCCAGACGGATAACCTCCAGAAGATCCTCCAGACTGATACCCTCCACCATTTCCTCCTCCAGGTCCTCCATAGACGGCTTCACCCTCGTATTGGACATCAGCCACGTATCCGTTCTCATCTGCCATGTATTTCACCTTCTGTCTCCTCGTGTCTGGAAGTAGGACCATGTACTCACCCATGACTCTCTTACCGTCGCTGTTCGCCATGTGGGAGTAGTCGTTACCGCTGGCAGCGTCCTTCACTTCGTAGGAGAAGCTGAATGGTTCCGGCTGTATTAAATTGAAAGTAAATCGTACATAATACGAAATTATATACATTAAAAGCTGATTAATAACGTGTTTTACTATTTCCTTCCAGGGATAATGGGCGGCAGGTTAAATGCAAAAAGGATTTTTACATTTTTATACAGTTTTTCTGTATCAAAATGTTTATGTATGTTTTTAACTTTATTTATTGTGAGTTGAACAATAGTGGCGATTATATCATTGGGATGACAGAACAAACGTCCGTTTAAATATTAGTCAGTGTTAGAGCAAGATGGTGATATTAGATGTAACCAAAATAAAATATTTTATATTGTTATATCGTAGAATATAAGTGTGTTTCTTTTTAGCTTGTAAGGAGTATATAGATGTACGGGCTACCGTCAGTTAGTAAGTCATGAAAGTTGTAAGGAATGTCAGAACAGCGTCATTTGTAGAGGATAGCATCAACAACGAAACTGTTAAGTTGAAAAAGACTAGTCAAGGTGTAACCTTCTTAGTAAAACTTAATTTTTATCTAACTGTGTGTTCTGTTTTTCTGCCACCAAGTGAGCCCATAGACGTTCACTATCTCTACAACGAATTGACAAATTGTATATTCAAATAGATTTTAACATAACATCGTTCATACTTACTTTACCACCTTCGTCCCCTCCACCTCTTGGAGGAAGATACATACGTTCTCCCACGTCTCCTTTCACGGTGACTGAAAGGATAACAGCCACAACCAGAACCTAGAAATGTTAAAATTATTAGCAATAGTTCAACTCATTGACACGGATTTCCTTAATAAGAAAATTCAAAAGAGATGATGATGAATGTATACCTGAAGTGATACCATACTGAGATCGAAGTATGAACTGATGTTGAATTCCGTTCCACGGGCTATTTTATACCCTGAAGTTTTAACATCCTAATATTTTGAAAGATGTGCTAGATCTTGCAACCCTGTCCTTGTTCTCAAATAGAGGACAGTATTTGCACCACTCCGCTATTCCATAGAATATTGCCGATTTAGAGGTATGTGTGTCATGGAATTACTTTTGTTGAATAAAAATAATAATAAATACACAAAAAAATGATAATAGCCTCAGCAGCAAATTCGCAACAATAACATATAAAAAAACACACACACAAAAAATAACAGTCCAATAACAGGTCACGAGGGCTCAGAGGGGCAGGTAGTAGAGAAATAACTGATTCCTAACTATACGGCACGCTACAGGGATATTGTGGTCAGAACCTTTGAGCCGTCGGATTGAAAAAGAAAACATAAAATTAATAATGAGCAAAAAATACATATAAATGATTATAACAATAAATCCATAAATTAATTTGAGAAAGTCGATTATGCAGCTAATCGAAGCCTGCAGGTAGATGTTAGAGATTCAGAGAAAGAATATTTATTAGAGTGCGGATATGTAGATATTTAAAAAATAAATAAATTAATATGATTGCAACACATTTTATTTATTAGTGTCTGGACTAGTAAAGAACCTGAGGAACTAAGATGTACGGAAAAGATGCTGTTTGTTTTCTGGGCGGGTCTTGGGTCTAAGATTAGTACAGGCTATTAGATCCATTTGTGTGCAATAGACACGTATTCACGTAGAACGGGCACACCGATTAGTTTGTTTTTCGAGGCATTACAATTAAAACGTCGAGTGTACATATTTCAGGATTGCTAACCAAATTTTCCGATTCGCAAGAACTGCGCTTCTCAGGGCGGTTCTATTCATATCTCAAGTGCCAATAGTAAAGAGCAGTTATTGGTGGGCTTTGATCTTTTGTGAACAGTATAAAATAAAATCTCAAAGAAAATTATGTA
This sequence comes from Gonocerus acuteangulatus, assembly GCA_946811695.1. NCBI lineage: Eukaryota > Metazoa > Arthropoda > Insecta > Hemiptera > Coreidae > Gonocerus > Gonocerus acuteangulatus. The sequence continues at coordinate 43,297,631 of OX328129.1, forward strand.
AGCTTTTAAAGAGGAACAACAGGAAAAGGATTGTATCCTAAGCGGAAAATACTCCATTCTCTTTCTAATCATCCCCTCTTAGAAACCTAATGTTTCTCTAGGGTTGAAAAGAACAAAACTAAAAATTTTGAAGTTTTAAGCTCTTATTTTTCGGATTGGCATCACCCGATAGAAAATTGCATTTGAACCTTTTTTGTGGGGAATTTAAGCTTTCGAATAGTGACCTTCCAGTTACGAGGATTTCCCGACCGTTTTCGAGATATTTTAGAAAATACACGAAAATCCCAAACCTTTTCATGTCTATTAATAAAATATTTTTTTTTCGAATACTTCCTTTCAATGTTTCAACTGAATAAATCCTTTCAGAATATCCATACTGAAAATTAGCGTGGAAAACTATTTGTATCACATTGTTTCGTTACGGTTACAGATATCACTTTGAAAATGATTCCATTTGTTCTGATAGACGAATAAGGAACTTATAAACCCCGCAAGCATATGTACTCGAAAACGTAAGCGTTCTAATTTTTTTCACGCGAATTACTTTCCAAAAGCCATGTTTCGGTGGACGAATTCTGCTGGTTAACTGGGTTGAGTTGGGTTGGTGGCTTAAGGGCAGAAAACTGCTCAGAATCCATCCACCGAAACATGGTTATCTCCGCTTCACGAGTATAATTAAATTGTGCAAGTTTAATGTAAGGATGTGTTTTCTGTATTGATAGAGTTGTGTTACTAAACTTGTATTTGTTAGAATCTTGCTTTGGAAAAAATTATTGTTATTAAAAAATTGCATAGATATAAGAACCAGATTCAAATGCCCGTAAAAAAAAGAAATAAAAACACACATAAAAAATGTATACATTTTGTTTTATTTTTTATTACTTTTTTTAAGGTACTGGACCTTTCAAACTGGACGCATGATTTTTATAACAAATTTAGTAAAAATCGAACCATTCTTGAAAGCGAAGATTCATACCCGGAATTAACGTTTACTATCAAAATTCACAATTATAAGGACAATAATATGAAATATTAAAATTATAATAGACCTGAACACGACTTAATTTAAGATACCTAATATATTGCATTGTGTGACATAGGAGAAGTTTCCCCTTTGTTCTTTGCTTTTATTTTATATTGTATATGCCTGATGATGAACCTAAACAGGTTCGAAACGTCGCAAATATAAGTTAATGTTTTCAAAAAAAAATTAGGTGCAAATCCTGCCAGTTACTTCAAGTACGTATTATTGTTGTTCGCTCTACTAAAATAAGTACTTCCATTATAGTCGTGAAAATGAATTGGCAAAATCATAAGGAAAATCGGAGTGATGTTTACGTAAATACTGTCCTCTATATGAAAACAAAGAGAGAATTCCAGAATCTAGTACATATTTCAACATACAAAGATGTTTAAACTTGGGGATATAAAATAGCCCGTGGAACGGAACTCAACATCAGTTCATACTTCGATCTCAGTATGGTATCACTTCAGGTATACATTCATCATCATCTTTTTTTTTTTTTTTTTTTTTTTTTTTTTTTTTTTTTTTTTTTTTAATCTTATTTTTAAAGATGAATACATAAACCATTCAATATTTTTCTTAATTGATTTTTGATGTAAGACTTCATAAAACCAAAGCTGATAGGTATGGACTACAGCCAACAATTCTCACATTTCCAGATTCTGGTATTAGCGGTTATTCTTGCAGTCACCGTGAAAGGAGACGTGGGAGAACGTATGTATCTTCCTCCAAGAGGTGGTGGGGACGAAGGTGGAAAAGTAAGTATTTAACGTGTAAGTCAATGAGGTACGAAAATCTGAACCAATAATTTTTCCAAAATTTCGGAAGTGATTTTTATTAACATTTTTTCCATCCTTATTAAATATAATTTACTGTTGAAAATTTCCTTCAAAATCGCTTTTAGGTTTTATAGGAAAAAAATCTGTTTTTCTGCACCCACGCACAATGATTAAAAATCGAAATCTATTTCGACAAAACGACATATTATACATCTGGCTGGGAATACTTGTACAAACTAGATAACCTTATTGTGAGGGATCAAGATAATCTCGCCCAAATGTTTTACACTGGACCAGCCTTGTTCAACCATTTCAGTTCTTCCGTCTGTAATTGCTTAAGTAAAGAAATATGTCTTTGTTAGAAATACCTAACTTTTACAACGTTTACTTTTTTTTACTATTTACCAATTCCTTTCAATTTAATACAGCCGGAACCATTCAGCTTCTCGTACGAAGTGAAGGACGCTGCCAGCGGTAACGACTACTCCCACATGGCGAACAGCGACGGTAAGAGAGTCATGGGTGAGTACATGGTCCTACTTCCAGACACAAGGAGACAGAAGGTGAAGTACATGGCAGATGAGAACGGATACGTGGCTGATGTCCAATACGAGGGTGAAGCCGTCTATGGAGGACCTGGAGGAGGAAATGGTGGAGGATATCCGTCTGGAGGATCTTCTGGAGGTTATCCGTCTGGAAAGCCTGGAGGTAGGTAATCTCACTAGAGCATATGTTACAAATATTTTCTGCAGGAATTGTTGTCTAATACATCATTGTATTGCTTTGCAGGTAGTTACCTTCCACCAGGAAAATAACCTGACTTGACGGAAAATTATGTTTTGACAGCTTGAAAAATTTGGACCAACCTGGACTTTTCATCATCTGACTCAGATAAACTTCGAAGAGTTTAAGGATATTTATTAAACTTCTACGAGGAGTTAAATTGTACAAATTATTTATTAAATAAAGTAAATTGTATAAAAGACTTTTCTTTTATTAACTTCCTGTAATCCAGCATTTTTCAAGTCGTGATACCATAGAGTGGAGGTTATCCACGTGGAGGGTCTGTAGGTTACCGTCTGGACAGCCTGGTGGTAGGAAATCTCACTAAAGCATGTATCACAAATATTTTCACTACGATGACGTTCAAATATACACTTGGTTTATTTTGCAGGTAGCTACCTTACTCCTGGAAAATAATATGCCTTGGCCCAAATTCGATTTATTAATTCGACCTACCTGGATAATTGGATAACTGACTTTAAAACTCGACATGTGGTCAGCTCGCCATCAATATTATATATATGTATATATATATATATATATATATGTATATATATATATATATATATATATATATATATATATATATATATACACAGGGTGTCCCGTAAATGTCTAGTCATATTGTGAAGGGTGATAGAGGACCTTTAGAGGAACAAAAAATGTTCTATGGCGATTTCCCGAATTCTCGCCCATAAGGGAGAAAACGTCGTTTTATTGTTTTATCGAGACAAACGTGGTTTTTAGAAGAATAAGCGTTGTAACTCCGTCCCAAATGGTACTACTAGAAAGGGAGTGAAACCAATAAAAAGCTGAGTAAATTTACTATAACACTAGTTGGGATAAACGTAAAAATGAATGAATGTAAGTATGTATATCTTACCAAAAGAAAGCTATTCTAAATTTCCTGACATTTTATTGATATTTCTTTCCAGCGTTACTCCTCAATGGGCAAGATCGGAGATTTCCGGGTTTCAGAAAAACTTCCTCATTTAACCAGCTTTCCATTCATGTATCACAACCCTGTGTTATTGTAGTATGTGAACGGTTTAGGAACAAAAGTTTGAAAAAAAACATGGATCTGTGAAAAGAAAATTATATTTTTTTCTTCAGTTTATTCAAAAAGTTGAAGAGAAAAATTTATTTTTATAAATGTTTACATAAATATTAAGTAAATATTTACTTAAAACTATAAAAAAAATTACTTCCACAAATATAAAAAAATATCCTAAAAATGTAAATAAATAAAATACACATATATTTTGAATTTGTTAATTACAGTAACTAATACTGGGTACAGGAGGTGGCCATTAATGAACCCCAACCATACATTAACCTCAAAAATTATTATTTTTTCCTAGATCACGCATTTGAACACATTATTACAGGTATTTACATTTAGAAAACAAATGTTTTACCTTAAATTGATGCTGATGGCTACGCTTGTGAAACTCACTGGGATTCTCGTGAGCCCATGCGTTTTTGTTGTGGTAATTAAAAATTCTATCCCTCATAAATAAGATGTACATAGTCCTGTATAAATGTCTTCAAATGCGTGATCAAGGTAAAAATAATAATTTTTGAGGTTAATGTATGGTTGGGGTTCCTTAATGGCCGTCTCCTGGACCCAGTATTAGTTACCTGAATTAATAAATTCATAATAAATGTGTATTTTATTTTATTTTTTATATTTTGTTTATTTTTATTTATTTTGTTTTAGGATTTTTTTTATATTCGTGGAAGTAATTTTTTTTATTGTTTTAAGTAAATATTTACTTAATATTTATGTAAACATTTATAAAAATAAATTTTTCTCTTCAGCTTTTTGAATAAACTGAAGAAAAAAATATAATTTTCTTTTCACAGATCCATGTTTTTTTTCAAACTTTTGTTCCTAAACCGTTCACATACTACAATAACACAGGGTTATGATACATGAATGGAAAGCTGGTTAAATGAAGAAGTTTTTCTGAAACCCGGAAATCTCCGATCTTGCCCATTGAGGAGTAACGCTGGAAAGAAATATCAATAAAATGTCAGGAAATTTAGAATAGCTTTCTTTTGGTAAGATATACATACTTACATTCATTCATTTTTACGTTTATCCCAACTAGTGTTATAGTAAATTTACTCAGCTTTTTATTGGTTTCACTCCCTTTCTAGTAGTACCATCTGGGACGGAGTTACAACGACTATTCTTCTAAAAACCACGTTTGTCTCGATAAAACAATAAAACGACGTTTTCTCCCTTATGGGCGAGAATTCGGGAAATCGCCATAGAACATTTTTTGTTCCCCTAAAGGTCCTCTATCACCGCTCACAATATGACTAGACATTTACGGGACACCCTGTATATATACACACATATATATTTATACAGGGTGATTCAGGTCTAAGTAGCCAAACTTTAGGAGGTGATTCTAGACATCATTTTCAACAAAAAAGTTCATTTGAAGTATGGTCCGATTCCGAAAGGGAAAGGAGCTATGTCCAATTTTCTGTTTTTTTTTTTAACGTAGTCATGTTTTTTAATGAATAACAACGGATTGCTCAACAACTATTAAAGATAATTAAATTATAATTATACCATCATAAAATTGACAAATTTTCCTTAAAAAAAACAGTAATTTAATTCACTAAAATCATTATTAAAAGATACTTTATGTACGTCCGATAACGCACTTTTGTTTTTATCGAGGAATCAGAGTTTTTCGCGAATTTTTTCCTCAGCAACTTAACGGACTACAGCTTCAATACTTAAACGAAAACTGCTACATTTAGTAAGCGTTAAATATATGAAAATGAAGTGGAGGTTTAATGAGGGATAAATTGAACGAGTGGCTCCCTTTTGTCAAAAAATGTGGAATATAGTTTTGTTACTTTCAAATACCAAATTAAAAATTATTCATTTTTTATTGGCCAAACTGTGGGAATCCATTGCCTTGTCCGGAAGCAATAAAAGTAACTGAAAGAAACGATTGGAAACATTTTTTATTTGAGAGATATGTCACATTTCTTGTTTTCCAATTTTTCATTGATTTACCTTTTACGAGATGTATTTGGCACCCAGTTTTGATTAGAAATTTTGAGGGGAGAATTCAAAAACATTTCAGGGTGTTTGAATAATTGTAATCCAAAATTTACACTTAATTAGAAATGTTTTCAAATATAATTTGAAATAAAACTAAAATGTAGGCAAAACATTGCGCGAGGAAAAATTTGAAACGTCAGTTCGCCCGCTCACATTCACGACGATGGCACATTTAACAGTCCCAGTTCGCATACTTGGTCTCATGTTAATCCTTATGCCGAGTGAAGATCACTCAATCTGTATCAGCTCAAGTTAACATGTGGTGCGGAATTTTGGACGAATATCTTCTTCAGCACGATGGACCTATTGCATTGACAATGCAAGACGTTCCGCTTGCACATGGATTCATGGTTCCTGATGGACAGCTGTCCTGCAAACAGCGTAAGTGCTGTTAGACTGAGGATGAATCCACTGACCAAGTTGATAAAGGTCCAATTGCAATTTCGGCAAATTTCAAATTTTCAAATATTTTAGAGCCAACTACATCGCGTATAAGATAAATCACTGAAAACTTGTAAAACGCAAAATGTAAATATGCAGAGCAATGTATTATTTGAATCAAAATATTTAATATAATTAAGATATATTTAATAACTAATTTTTAATAGAGAGGATCAAATAAAGATAAACAAAGGTTATAAAAAGACTTAAAAATGTATTTTAAACGCACACATGCTGAATAATACACGCACACGCACACACACATATACATCATCATCATTCACATCTATTTTCTAATTCTACTCCCCGTTTTAATTTTAATTCTCATTTATATTTTTGTGTACTTCGTAGGGATCTCTGACACAAGTGATGGTATATCACAGAGAGGACCATCAATGCACAAATGTCTAATTAGAACACTCTGATCGATGTGTTATACAATAATGTTTTAACCAACAGAATGACACACGTTATTTGTTTCGTCAATTTTGTTTAATTTTAAACTCCATAAATGTGGTACGGATTTCTCGGGAAGGACTTGAAAGGAGAGGGTATTGCGATCGTGCCGGTGAAGATCGTGTTAGGGAAGTGAACTGATTCGTTTTAAAACGGAAGGAAACGAACAATAAACTTTCCCCAGAGGCAACATGAAATGCCATACGGAAATTATGGAAAATATTACTTTGCATACAGTAAGAAATGGATTTCCCGAAATATGTAAATCGGCTTATTCATTTCGGTGCCTATAGGGGTTTATGAAGAAAAAAATAATGTGGTAGAGAAACAAAGGAATTAATTTTCGCTTTGTAAAGTTAAATATTGGAAACTTGTAAATTTATTTAGTATTTAATAAACAATAGTTATAACAAAATGCTTCAAAAGATTCATTCCAGGAGCGTATAACGCCACTCTAAGATGTCGTATAACGACAAGAAAACTGTTGGATTACAGAGAGTTGCAAAAGAAAAGTCTTTGAAACAATTTTCTTTATTTAATAAATAATTTGTTTATTCTCTATTCATTGTTTTCAAATTGTATAAATGCTTTATTTTATTATTTTTAGTTTTTTGTTCTAGATTAAAAATTGTCGCCTGCAGACTATTGCCTGTGACAAGAGAGGGTATGCGTTCGTCAGACATTGCGCCGCGATTTTGTTTTCGCAGAATTAAAACTTTTCTTTTTGTTTACATTAACATTCCATATAAAACTTATGACATAAAGAATTGAAAAATACTGATTTAGTTGTTATCCATAAATTGGAGAACATTACTTTTATTTTGGCCACAGAAGTGGAAGGACCAAAATAAACCCGGCCTACTACCAAGGGGGCAAGAGGGTATAATATGCAACATTAAACTATACTTGGTAATCATAACTAATAATAGAAAGGAATAGAATTTAAATAAATGTTAAGGAATCATCCATCGTTAGCTTTTTATATTTTTATTTAATAAATAATTTGTACAATAAATATTCAAATAGGAACAAAGTAAAAAATATCTCCATTCTGTTCGAGGTACATCCGAATCTCCATGTAGTTTCAGGTTTCGGGTATGAACGATTGTGGCTTATTTTCTAGGTGGGAGGTAACTTCCTGTACAAAAATAGAAAGGAAAGGTATTAAATATTGAGAAGTGTTTTATCATTTGTAGTTTGTTATCCGAGAATGCATACCTCCAGGCTTTCCTGACGGGTAACCTCCAGAAGATCCTCCAGACGGATATCCTCCACCATTTCCTCCTCCAGGTCCTCCATAGACGGCTTCACCCTCGTATTGGACATCAGCCACGTATCCGTTGTCATCTGCCATGTACTTCACCTTCTGTCTCCTTGTGTCTGGAAGTAGGACCATGTACTCACCCATGACTCTCTTACCGTCGCTGTTCGCCATGTGGGAGTAGTCGTTACCGCTGGCAGCGTCCTTCACTTCGTACGAGAAGCTGAATGGTTCGGGCTGTGTAAAAGAATAAAAAAATAAAGTACATATCTAACAAAAAGTGTATACTTTTTAAGCAAATTTAAAAAAAAAAAAAAATCACTTTCTCCTTTCTCAAACACTAACAAATGATGTTATTTTAACACAAAAATATTGTAAAAATTTATCTGAAAAGGCTATTCTGATGCCTACATGTTTTTTTTTTTTTCTATAAAAGTTCTAATATATTAGAACTTTTGTAGAAAAAAAAAAAAAAAAAAAAGATAACTATAGTTATCATTTTCAACAGAAAAATAGATTCTAGAGATTAAAAAAACACGACAATTTGTATTATCAGCTCAATTTTATTTATTTATGTCTGACCATCCTTAAGAAAAAGTCAATTTTAGTAGTACCCTTTGTACTTACTTTTCCACCTTCGTCCCCACCACCTCTTGGAGGAAGATACATACGTTCTCCCACGTCTCCTTTCACGGTGACTGAAAGGATAACCGCCACAACCAGAATCTATAAATGTATAACACATAATAATTTAACTCTCTGAGTCACATTTATCTAAATAAATATATAAAAATCACAATTACACTACGCCGTCTTAATAAAAATAAAATTCAAAAAAGATGTTGATGAATGTATACCTGAAGTGATACCATACTAAGATCGAAGTATGAACTGATGTTGAGTTCCGTTCCACGGGCTATTTTATATCCGCAATATCAAACATTTTCATATTTTGAAATATGTGCTACATCTTGCAACCCTGTCCTTGTTTTCAAATAGAGAACAGTGTTTACGCAAATGTCACTCAGCTATTCCTTGGGATACTGTAAATTTATTTTAATGTGTCTAATGTCATTTTGTTTAGTTTTTAGCAAATGATTAAGGTTTCAGAAATTCAGACTTAAATGAATTTTATTTATTTTGGCCTATAATTGGTCTTGGGCAGGGCATATAATGAGGAAAACCCCCAACACATGGGCCCAAAAAGTATTTGAATGGTACCCAAGAGATAGGAAAAGACGACCAGGAAGGCCAGAAACCCCATGGGATGCAGAGATGAGGAAACCTGTGGTGGGGTAACCTCGAGAAGAGTTGCAGAGGAAAGAAAGCCTCGTCTGGCTACAAGACGTACAAGAACACAAACCGGGCTCAAACCTCAGCATTAGCTGATTTTATGCTTAATTTGAGAGACTATTAATTTTATGAAAAATAAGTCCAAATATAATTTAATGTTATAAAAAATAAATAAATAAATAATTATAATAAAAAAAAAATAAGTAAATAAATGTACATATCTGCAATGTAAGTTGTTTCACTAATGTAAGTTGTTTCACTAATGTAAGTTGTTTCGCTAATGTATGTTGTTTCACTAATGTAAGTTGTTTAGCATAAATAAAGGTTTTCATTCATTCATTCAATTGGTCAACGGTTGTTGACCTTTGAGTTGGCCTTTGAGAGGCAATTAGAAAATTGATTGTATTTTAAGTAATTTGGAAGTATCTTATGTCTTAGACTTTCATGAAGTTGGAAGCTGTAAAATAACGGAACCTACAACTAGGTGTAACTACTAGATTTGGAAGGCCGTCTACTGCAATTGATATTTTTTACATAGCGCGGACGTATATAAGGGGAAAGGGCTGCAGCCTCCCCCGCAAAGTTGATTCAATCAGTGAAAATGTTTCATAAAAACCATAAAAATAAATTAAATAAGAGCACTTAGTTTAGGAAAAATGGCTTTTAGTTGGCTAACTATTCGAAGTTCTATATTGTCAGTATTCAATACCTCCCATATGCTCCCAGCCTCCCCGAAAATCCTTCCTATATGTATACGCCCGTGGAAGTTGTACTTCGCGGCAGTGTTGTTATATTTAGGCTTTGGAGCAACGTCCCTACGACGCATGGCGATCGAGAAAAATCGTGTGATAAAAATAAAATGCCAGGAAATTGATTTATGAATGTAATTGATCCTACCCCTTCAGAAAAATTAAATAAGACTTCAAAAATATTAGAGTTATCTTTCTTAAAGTAAATTACATAACAAAGATTCAATAATATAAAAGAAAAATAATTACAATACTATGTTTTAAACCTAATATAATAAAATTAATGATTTAGCTTTCATTAAAAGAACTGAACGGTGGTAGACTTGTAAACAATTGCCAGGCGAGTTTTTGCTGGTATGTCATTGCAGTTTATTTTCCTATAGTTAACATTAATTGTTTTTAATACGCCTAATTACAGGAAACATTTTATTCATACTTTAGAAGCAAGTAATAAACGGAATTATAGTGAATTTAGTAAATATTGTGTAGCTCGAGCCAAATAAATTTGAAAAAAATATTCATTAAGCATTTAAATTGTTTTGTTAATTTTGTCAGTAGCTCCATTGGTAAACGGGTTATTAATCATTCACTCAAGAAACATGTGTTTTAGTTTTTCGAATTTTTTTTTAAAATTAATCAAAAATATGAAACTCTTTAAATGACTTTCTGATTGCCCATGTATTTTAAATGGTAACTATAGACTAATCTATTTAATATCTATAGACTATATAAGTCTATAGATATTAATAATGTATAATGTATGTATAATGTAAATATAAACAATTAACATAGATATAGTGCAATAATATACGCATATGTATATATGTGTGTGTATGTGTATGAATTCTGTAATCATGTCATCATCATTTATTGTCAAATCATCATATCTCTATTTATTGTTAAATCATCATTTATTGTAATCACTGTTATCATCATTTATGTAATCATCATTTATTGTTATAGAGTATATCGCTAAAAACTGCGAAACTTTTAATAAATAAAAAAAAAAAAAAATGGTAACTGTTTAAGGTGGAAGTGGTAGTGTACAGAAACAATCAGAAAGTCTGTTAATTTTATTATCAACTGTAACATATATTTATCAATATTTTGGAAAATCGACAAATAATTTTAAAATGTAATTTCTATATATGATACCTACACTTCACAAGTGTTGACCCCTATTTAAAAAACGAGGGCGTTACGTCATCACCCCCTCTTCTAAAATGCAATCCATTCTGTTGTATATATAAAAGCTTTAATCCATGACACACATCATCAGTAAATCATTTCATCTCATCATGTTATCTACTACTCAGGTATAACACCAATTTATAAATACATGCATGCGCCTCAAATAATTGCTTAAATAGCTTAAAATCAATAAAATTCATTATTTGAAACTTGATTATAAGTAATAATCATTTATGATAGAAAATATTAATACTTTTTTTTATTGATAAATTAATAAGGAACAAGTTCAATTTTTTAAATCATCATTGAATAAACAACAGAGGGTCTACAAATGGAATATTTTCATAAATTTATTACTACTTTATTTTAAGAATATCTTTAACCGACATGTTTCGCAGATTGGCTGATACTTCCTCAGGGGCTCTTCCTTTTGCACATAATTATAAATTTAAAAACATAATTATAGACATGCATAAATCATTCAAAGAATCATTTCATTGCAAAAACTGAAAAGAAAAAAGAGTCTAGATGCTACATTTGTTTGTGGATAGTATACATACCAACATTTTTTATTAATTCCTAAATCTGTAAATATGATAGTAGTATATACGACGAAAAAAAAACAGAGTGATGGAAAAAAATTCAAAACTAATATGAATTTATGAATAACTCATCCATTAGTTTATGATTGTTCCTTCAGGTCCTTGCATTGGCGTGTTTCGTTGCTGTCTCCGTAACGGCAGAAGGACCAGGACGGATGTATCTACCGCCCGGAGGAGGTGATGAAGGTGGAAAGGTATGCTAAGGGAAAGATAACCTTATAAATTTATTTTTTATATTTTGTAACTTTTTTAATAATGTTTTTTAGATATAAACAAAAATATTGTTCTGAAAATGTTTTTCGGATTCAAATTCAAAATATTAATCTGTCGATTCCATACATTGCAGCCGGAACCATTCAGCTTCTCGTACGAAGTGAAGGACGCTGCCAGCGGTAACGACTACTCCCACATGGCGAACAGCGACGGTAAGAGAGTCATGGGTGAGTACATGGTCCTACTTCCAGACACAAGGAGACAGAAGGTGAAGTACATGGCAGATGACAACGGATACGTGGCTGATGTCCAATACGAGGGTGAAGCCGTCTATGGAGGACCTGGAGGAGGAAATGGTGGAGGATATCCGTCTGGAGGATCTTCTGGAGGTTATCCGTCTGGAAAGCCTGGAGGTATGCATTCTCGGACAACAAACTGCTATTGATATAAAAGTTTTACAAACGTATCTTAAATGATTTTTCTTCTTCTTTTTCAACAGGTAGTTATCTCCCACCTGGAAAATAATTTCTATCGTTCAAACGATTGAAGTTGATACCTCAAACTTGTAACCACCTGGAGTCTCGGACGGACCTCATACCGAAAGAAGATATTTATTAGTTCCTATTTGAAGATCAATTGTACAAATTATTTATTTAATAAAAATAAATATGAATTAAAATGATATTTTATATTTTTTAATATAGCCTAACAGCGTCATTAAATTTTATTCTTGTGACTCCTTGAAGTCTTCCATCTCCTACAAAATTCAATTCTCAAAATGCCTTCGAAGAAATAACAGAGTTTGGTTTCTTGAGTGGAATTTGACTTTCCATAATAATTTAAAATATCCATTTATCTGACCCACTTGCAAAAATATTTATCGAAAATATTTACTGATTCTAATTCTGTAATATATTCACTATCCTTAAATCAGAAACTCTAGTAGTGGTCCTTTGTACAGCTTGTAGGGATACTCTCTGTTTGATACTGATACATGTAAGTGTATTTATCGCATTGTCAAAAATTCCAAATAAATAAAAAAAATATTACTTTTTAATATCAATTTTATGAGTAAAACCGCCCTTAATCGATAAAAAATTAGTATCAATGTATACCATCAATATCAATCCTATATTTGATACATTCTTTGTGTAATCATCCATTTGTCAGCAAATGATGAAACACCGTTGTGTATCTCTGAATTGAGAGATATAAAGTTGTATATGATAACATTTGATATGTACCTTCCTATTTAGCATCAGATCTACCAGGTGTTCGTGTATTTATTTATGTGCTTCATTTAGAGCATGGCAACGCAGGCCCGGGTTTTAAGAGTTTATGACAGTAGATGTACATTAATGTTTCCAACAGATAACGATGCAATAATGATTTTCATCGCGGTTCTGTATGAACCCAGCTAACCTCTGTATACTGCTCCATAAATAGTAATTTGCCCCCAAAATATGGTTATTAAATGTGTATTAGTCTTGGCTACATAGGTCAATAACACAAGTCAAAATTTGATCTAAAAAAGCACTCGGAGCGGTATGGCGCTTATAGGGTTTTTGGGGTTGCTTTTTACGACGGGCGGGTTGCTTAACGATCATCACATCAGATTCAAAGTCATTTGAAGGTAAAATTGAGAAAAACCCGTAGGAAAAATCTGAAAGCATTCATGCGTATGTTTTTGAGGTCCCTGAGTCCTAATCCGTAGTTTGTTTGACCTTTACGCCTTTTCCTGGAGGTCATATGAAGGTAAACTGGAGAAAAATTCTGAAAAATCATGCGTAATTTTTGCGTCCGAACCCGTAGTTTCTCTGACTCACACTGCCTCCCAGAAAATGAATTTTTGAATGATTTTTTTCCCAGATTGGTGCTTATATTATCTGCCATCAGTGGAATATGCATGCCTCTGTAGGGCGCTATTGTAACAAAATATTAAACTGCGTTCAATTGAGTTCGTATAATCCATTGCTGTGTAGGTTTATTGAGTCTATGTATTGGCCATCTCTTAAAAACGCGCATAATTCGTAGGGTAAGTTTAGGTGATGTCTTTACATGCATTATGTGAATAAATGTTTTATCGTAAGGGTACTATTACATATTTAACATTGCGGCTGTTCTTGTGGAAATATAAAATAAAAAATAATCATATTTTAGTTAACTTTTCTTTTGAGCTGGTCGTTGTTTTATTGTGGTTTAGGAATAAGTGTTTTAAATGTTTTGTGATTGGGGGCAAGGAAGCAGCATTATGGCCTTGCTAATAGCTATTTTCAATACATTTATTAAACTCAAAATAAAAATTTCGGTAAGCGATAGTTTTTGGTTGATGAGTTCATATATTATCGTATTCCTTAAACGATCAATAATATACTTTCGAGCTGCAAGATTATATGATATTCCATACGGAAAACAAAGATTAGTTCATTTAATAAAAAGCAAAACTTCCTTAAACTGAAGAAAACATTTCGACCGTCTCAGATAATGTTCGAACATGTTATTGCAATTTTGTGGACTGTGTAACTGCATAAGCCAAAACAATTCCTTTTCTTCCATCACAATAGCCTTCTTTTTTCTTCAACTTGTTTATTCTCTATTCATTGTTTTCAAATTGTATAAATGCTTTATTTTATTATTTTTAGTTTTTTGTTCTAGATTATAAATTGTCGCCTGCAGACTCTTGCCTGTGACAAGAGAGGGTATGCGTTCGTCAGACATTGCGCCGCGATTTTGTTTTCGAAGAATTAAAACTTTTCTTTTTGTTTACATTAACATCCCATATAAAACTTATGACATAAAGAATTGAAAAATACTGATTTAGTTGTTATCCATAAATTGGAGAATATTACTTTTATTTTGGCCACAGAAGTGGAAGGACCAAAATAAACCCGGCCTACTACCAGGGGGGCAAGAGGGTATAATATGCAACATTAAACTACACTTGGTAACAGTTTGAGCAGTACCATCAAGAAAAAATGTTATTGGTTGTATAAAGGCTATATCATAACTAATAATAGAAAGGAATAGAATTTAAATAAATGTTAAGGAATCATCCATCGTTAGCTTTTTATATTTTTATTTAATAAATAATTTGTACAATAAATATTCAAATAGGAACAAAGTAAAAAATATCTCCATTCTGTTCGAGGTACATCCGAATCTCCATGTAGTTTCAGGTTTCGGGTATGAACGATTGTGGCTTATTTTCTAGGTGGGAGGTAACTTCCTGTACAAAAATAGAAAGGGAAGGTATTAAATATTGAGAAGTGTTTTATCATTTGTAGTTTGTTATCCGAGAATGCATACCTCCAGGCTTTCCTGACGGGTAACCTCCAGAAGATCCTCCAGACGGATATCCTCCACCATTTCCTCCTCCAGGTCCTCCATAGACGGCTTCACCCTCGTATTGGACATCAGCCACGTATCCGTTGTCATCTGCCATGTACTTCACCTTCTGTCTCCTTGTGTCTGGAAGTAGGACCATGTACTCACCCATGACTCTCTTACCGTCGCTGTTCGCCATGTGGGAGTAGTCGTTACCGCTGGCAGCGTCCTTCACTTCGTACGAGAAGCTGAATGGTTCGGGCTGGAATGGAGGGGATCATTTTTTTGTATGAACAAAATTATTAAAAAAATGAAATAATGATAAAATAGAAAACAAAATACACAATGTAAATTATATTTTGCTTATGTTACCTTTCCACCTTCACCCCCACCTCCAGGAGGAAGGTACATCCTTCCTGGTCCTTCACCTTTCACTGAGATAGCGAGCATACAAGCCAATATAAGAATCTGAAGGAACATAAACGAAATAATGAAAGTATTATTTTTAAAGTAATATAGTAGTTTTGCAACCATAAAAAAAACAAAACAAAAAATCAGCCTTTTTACAGCCTGGTTATGAATAAATGTTTTTATGTTTACAATATTAGCTAGAGAATGAAGTCTTGTAATTTTTGTATAAATTGGCTCGTTAGTTGTTATTTCGGTGCATTGATTTTGGATTATTTGTACTTTTTTATAATTGGTATTTTATGTGTAGCTCCAGACTGGACAGGCTTATACATTAAAGTTTATAAATTAAAGTTATAGCTTGGAAAGTGTGGATTGTTTCTTGAAGTAGGGATGGGATACATAGTAAACATTTACATATAAACACACACACACACACACACACACTCATATATATATATATATATATATATATATATATATATATATATATATACACACACGTAATAGTACACATTTTCTTAGATATACCTGACTAGTAGATATCATGTTGAGATGAAATGATTTACTGATGATGTGTGTCATGGATTAAAGCTTTTATAGATACAACTGGATGGATTGCATTTTAGAGGAGGGGGCGATGACGTAACGGAGGCCCTCGTTTTTTAAATAGGGGTCATCACTTGCCGAATGTTATTCGCTTTTGCAAAATATACTTTTGGAAACTCTCTCCTTTTATAAATAAATAGTAATGCTTAGGTAGAAACGAGTTATAAAACAGAATTAAGCAATTCTTCCTTAATGTAGTATACTTTTCCTTCGGCGAATAAACGGGACATTAAGGAGAAAAAAGGAATTTAAAAAATAACAAAAATTTGACCCACAGGAACTGTGACAAGCTTAGCGAGTTTCCATATTGTTCTTATAGGGATAAGACTCACTAGGGGAGTTATTTAACAATCATTATCCTTCGTTTCGACGAAAACTGCTCAGATTTGTAAATTTCCTGCGATGAGGGATCCCTGTAGGCGGCTAATCTTCCAGGTATTCCATCAATAGTCTATTACCTACAATTAGCCGGAAGAAGAAGATCGAGTCGTGTTTCCGGAAGTAAGATAACCTTCTCTTCCAAAAAGTAGTTTCATCAAAACGACGAATAGGTTGTAATTAAGTTGATAGAGTAGTAATCTCATAGTGAGTTCTGTAAATAGATTGAAATATCCTGCATAATGCTTTTAGGGTTTTACTTTTGAAGCTTAAAATTATCTCTTCTTTTGACTTTTTACAATTATCGATCCCTACTGCGAAAAAAGAATTATGTCGAAGAAAAAGATTTTGGAGGAGTTACAAAAAACGAGGATATGGCTGCTGGTTCTGATCTTCTGATGAAGATCCGGAAGAGTTGGTTGGACTTTTTGGCACCGATGATGACGTTTCCAAAGTGGAAAAAGCAATTAATTCCGCTATTTATAATATTGAAACAAAAAAAAAAAAAAAAAATCGTTCAAAAATGACATTATCATCATCAGGCATTATTGTGTATACCTGTGTATTTTCGGAGAACTCATAGATAATCATTTGCGTTTAAGCATTTTATGTGATGCCTCAAGGAGTGGCCTTTCC
This sequence comes from Gonocerus acuteangulatus, assembly GCA_946811695.1. Lineage (NCBI taxonomy): Eukaryota > Metazoa > Arthropoda > Insecta > Hemiptera > Coreidae > Gonocerus > Gonocerus acuteangulatus. The sequence continues at coordinate 43,314,869 of OX328129.1, forward strand.
ATTGACGATAAATCATCAGTATCTGCAGTCTAGTGACAGTATTGCCACATGATGGTCTTAATAATGTCTTACTGATGAAATTTCGAAAACAACGCATGTAAATTAATGATTTGATGCTATATAATGAGGGTCTACAACTTTGTTGGTCAAAACGGCGAATAGGTTGCAAAATTGGTACCTAACTGCAGGGTTGTTAACCAGGGTTAAAAGGTAAATAACGCATTTGATAGAGGTACACAGTGAAACATATTGAAATGCATAATCCAATGAAATCTTCTAGAAAAGCGAATTTTGGACTCTTAAATGAATTTTATTCGTTTCAATTTTGGTAATAATTTCAATTTATTTATGAGGTTGCTTGTATCTTCAGATCCTGTGGTCAGTAGTGCACGTCTACTGCCCCGAAAAAGCACAAGAAATTTATCTGAGGACGTAAAATATGTTCTTAAGGATTTTTTTTTTCTCATACAGATGACGAGGAAGACAGTATTGACGAATATTCTTCAGACATTTCTCTTTGACAAGTGAATTAATTAATTATGTTATTTCTATTTGATCATAATATAAATTTTATGATTTTGCATTATCATATTTTTTTTTGTATATGTATTTGTTATTTTTAAACAAACAAACAGAAAGAAGTAGTGCTCCAGTGATGATTATTTGTCATCAGGTAATTAAATATCTGAAAAGTATCAGCAAAATAAATCTGATTGGCCTTAAAAAAAAATAATAGCTTTATATTTTTACTCCAAAAATTTAATGACCTGGCATCAAGCCACCATTATCTTTTTAAAGCAAAACATAGTAATCAGTATTCTTATTTTATTTATGAATATTTATTTTGTATATATTTTCACTTAAAACCTGTGCTTCAAAACGGTAGGATTTCTTCATAACAAAGTGCCGCCATTTTGTTTTTTCAAGCAATACATATTAAATAGATAAATGGTTGTTATACTGACGTTTTAGGCCGATTTTTATTCTAAAATCTTTAGTTAATCAGAACAATGGAATTTTTCCTGAAAAATGTACCGCCATTTTGTTATCCATATGTATTTATTTATTTATATTGAATATAGAGCTTGCGAAAGTAGCGATTCGCTCTTTTTCAAATGTTGGCGGTAGAAGCCACTTACAAACCAATTATAATAAGGTTGCATAATATTTTGGGCATTGAAAATTATGTTAAAATAAAAAATCATAAATTATCGAAGATATCCATATGTAGTTTCATTTAAAGAAGTTTTGTGTAAAGAATCGTCCAGATCCAACAAATAATAAACGTGTTATGATTTTTTGCACCATACTGCATGGATTGGCGCACAGTGGTTTCTTTTCAATAATCATGATGCACAAATTACTTTCAGTGGATGCATCTCGTTTAAACATGGTATAGTGTTCATTAAATGGTTGAAAATCACTTCTGCGTTGGTTTTATATAATTCCGTCTAATAGGAGGTGGGGTATAGAGGAGAGGGAAAGGTGCTGGCTCAAAATATTCAAATCCAAATTTTTTTTGAAATATTGAAAGCTATGTAATATTAATTAAACATTGTTTTAAGCAATCATAAATATGTTTAATGATAATAATTATTTACTTATTAACTACCAATCACCAATTATATTATTATTATAGTATTACGGCTACCACTAATTTTTCAATATCTTTCCCCTTTTTATTCAGTCTATTATTTGTCTTAGGCGATCCAGGAGATGCACTTCCGAAAAGCTTTACACAAACCTAACTCGCTCTATTTCTCTTTCTTCGCAATCGAGTGGAGAGCACCCTCACTGACAAAGGACTTGTTATTTTATCAGCTTCACTTTTTGCAATTCGCTTCTTGGTTCTTGGAAGTATCCTTATATTTGCCTCATCAAGAATAATTTCATCGCTAAACCAGGATGAGTAATATTGCTGCATCCTCACACGAGATCTATGAACCGTTCTCCATTTCCCTAAATAATTTTTATAGAAATCTGATAACTTCTTTTGATATATTTTACTCTCTAAATTGCCATATTTTAGAACAATCTTTTGGTAAAAGGACTAAAATTATTTTGACTCATAAATTAATTTTGCCATTTCGCTTCTCATAGGCATGCTATGACCTTAAACTGAACAGAAATATATTCCAGTCAAAGCCACGAGTTTATAAAGTTGTAAAATAATAAAATCTTAAATGATTTTTTAAAATATATAATAATTGTAGATGAGAAAAAAATAAAAATTTTACTTCCTATATATTCTACTGATACTTAAAAAGGCAATATTTATACAATACAGACTGATTAACACATCCAGAAGCCATGGAAGATAAGGCACGAGGGAGAGGGAGGGACAAAGAGGCACAATGCAGGTCATAGACATCATGCTTTTTCCCCCCCTTGATCTCCCACAGACGTAAACAAACGCAGATGAATCTGATATTTTTTGACACGTACGTCCATAGCCTACTACCTTAGATAAGTCTCGTCATGTGTGCTAGGGAGCGTTTATTTTTATTTTTTTTATTTTTTTTTTTTTTAGTTTTTTTTCATACTTTCTTAATTACAGCTTAATAGTAAAAATAAGGTCTTATTTTGGGAGTGTTTTACTCTATCCAAGTTTACGATATAAATACTTTTAAAGCTTTAATAAATACATTGTATCCTATAGATTTATAATAAGTAATAAGAATTTATAAAACAAAATGATTTCGTATTCTATGAAATACGAAATTTAGTTTTACCCCACTGAGCGACTTATCACTGAAACATTCTTGTTAATGAATGTGTACAGAAAGGTGGTAGACACCTTGCTGGAGCATTACTTAATATATAAGTTATTTTTCTGTTTTTATCAAAATTTTTATTAACGCTCCTAAGATATTTTTTATTTATACGGCTAAAGAAATGTTTCTGTGTGCTTTTTTAATCTCGAAAAAAGTGCGGATTTATTACCCCACCCTGTGCATGAAGACGAGAACTTAGAGATTTAGGAGATAAATAATTTCAAATTAATTCTTTTATCCTTATAACTTTAGAAATTTTGAGAAAAGGCACGAAACAATAAAAATAAACATTTAATAATCATTATTAGATTTTATTTAAATAAATAATTTGTACACGTTTTCCATAGGAACTAAATAATAAATATCCCAATTCCGTAAGAGGTCCATAGATGCCGCTGTTGAAAATTCATATATGAATTACATTCAGGTTGTGGAATTCGCCATAGTTTATTTTCCAGGTGGGAGGTATTTACCTGCAAAACAATGACAACAATTTTTTATGAATAATTGATATTTCGTATTATAATTATTGTACAAAGAATAATAAGTTAGGCTCTACATACCTCCAGGCTTTCCAGACGGATAACCTCCAGAAGATCCTCCAGACGGATACCCTCCACCATTTGCTCCTCCAGGTCCTCCATAGACGGCTTCACCCTCGTATTGGACATCAGCCACGTATCCGTTCTCATCTGCCATGTACTTCACCTTCTGTCTCCTTGTGTCTGGAAGTAGTACCATGTACTCACCCATGACTCTCTTACCGTCGCTGTTTGCCATGTGAGAGTAGTCGTTACCGCTGGCAGCGTCCTTCACTTCGTAGGAGAAGCTGAATGGTTCCGGCTGCAATGTACAAGCATTATACAATTTTACATTTTAGTAGCTGGCAATATTTCTTCATTGTAACACAAAAAAAAAAAAAAAAAAAAAAGGTTCTATACTAATCATACCTTTCCACCTTCATCCCCTCCTCCCGGAGGAAGATACATTCGTCCCGGTCCCTCTGCCATTACGGAGACTGCGATGATACATGCCAATGCGAGAATCTTAAACATGTTCAACACACACATATATATATGTATCCAAACGGATTACCGCTACAAGATATATAACCCAAATTTTTTAACTGGTTGTTTCACAAAAACGTTAATTACTCAAAACTTCTTGAGCGACTTACGATACTTAGATCCTATATAACTATGTATATATATATATATATATATATATATATATATATATATATATATATATATATATTCCTGTAAAATCATTGCAGTTTTCGGCAGACTATTTATCCAGAAATCCATAGAGGCATTTTCTTAATTGAACCATCAGTGAATGGATAACTTGGCATTAGAAATGTTCAATTATATTTAATATTTTACATCGTTTTATTATTGAATGGATAACTTTTTAAATTCTCGAATCGTTGCTAATAGATTTGTGAAGATATATATATATAAAACTTGTATCATTCTTGGGAAACTATTTCTAGAATTAATGTAACTTCAATTGTCCAATTAAAACCAAGCTAGTTATGCTACTCATTTCTATGTGTTGATTTATTATAATAGGCCGCAAGCGTCGATTATCTAAAGCCTCACTCAATCTTTTCATTTTTTTATATGTATATTTTTTTTTAAGAAACAATAATACAATTTTACAATTATTTTTTCCTAGCTCGCCAGCAGAACCGCTAAATGATCAAATTAATGTTTCAAATAATGTCATTATATCTGAGATAATGCTGAGTAGAAATGGCTTTTGAGAATGAAAGGTAAGGCGCAGAAAAAACTTTTTTTTAAATATAGCAGCCAAAACAACACGACCCGGTCAAAAATAATACAAAACTGTATCCTAGGTAATAAGAGCTTAACTAAAAATAAATACATCCGTATAATTTTCAGCGCCCGAATGAACTCGTTCGCTGAAAAATTTAAACGGAATCTACTCCCGATATACCTCAGGTGCAGTAGTTATGGGTTTAGTGTTTATTTATGATTCTTAAAAATTGGAAATTCGAGACGTAATTTCTTGTCAATTAAAAAGAGGGTTTAAAACAATAGAAATATAGATGTTATAGTCAACCGGAAATATGTTTTGTATATCCTTTAGTGTGAGCTCCTTGGGATTAAACATTAACTCATCGTCGGGAGTGTTTTAACAATTACAAATTATTATTATACATAAATCATGTCAATGCTTTAACCAATAACAAAAAAAATATTAGTCTTTTGTAAGTAGTAGTAGTTTTAAGTTGTTTTTTTGTTGATCAGAAAATAGAATAAGCATGAAAATATTGTTAGCCATGCTATGAAGATTTGCTGTGTACCTGTGTTGATGACTCCATGTTGAGATGAATGTTTTAACTGATGATAAATGATATGCATCAGAGCTTTTATATGATTCTCTGATAGGCTGGATTGTGTTTTGTACGAGGGTGGGGGTCGATGACGTAAGTACGGCCCTGTTTTTCGTTACAGGTCGTCTTGTTTAAATGTTATTTTTTTATTGATGAATGGTTGCTCTCATCGCCTATAATAATAATTAATTTTAAATAATTGATATATAATTATTTTATTTTTAAGTTCAGTTTAACACGTTTCCCCACCTCCCGTAGAAAGAAAAACCATTGCAAACAATGTCGCGATGACGTTATCCAGATCAGAAATATTGAGATTTTAAGTCCCGCAGGGGTTATTTTGTTCCACATTCATCCAAACTATGAAATATCAATTTAGGTTCTCCTAATTTTGTGTAAGGATGACTCAAAAGTGTAGCAGGAATGACGTCATTGTTCACTGGAACGGGAATTCATTGTGGTGAAATATTAAACTAAGAATTTCATGGAAATGGTGCTGAGTATTCCTGATCTAAAAGAAATCGCAAATAATTATTTTAAAATTGTAAGAGTAAGTAAATAATTTCACAAAAGTGCCAAGTAAAAAGATGTAAAAAGAGTGTAAAACAATTTTTTGACCTATATTTATGGCGTTTAGAAAAAAAACAGGGAAAATATATCGTCGATACAAATGCAAAGTATCGAATGTGAAAAGTGGTTTGGTACCTTATAAATGACTTTATATATATTTTAATCTATGATATATTTTAATTAGACTTAATGCACATTCGTTAGTTAGATTTTCTGTAATTAGTAATTATTTTTCTTTAATTTTCGAGAGTTTGCCAAAACGCACATCATTCCAACAGGAATCAGAAAACTTGAAAATGAAAAATGCGTTTTTTCTCATTCGATATTTTGCATTTGTATTGACGATATATAGAAGAGATAACTTTACGAATATATATATATGTATATATATATATATATATATATATATATATATATATATATATATATTATATATACAAATAGGCATATTCTTTTTTCGCTGGGAAATATTATTTTTACTATACGGTTAAGGCTTAAAAGTCTGACTCGCAGGAACTGCATCATCTTTGTGCGGTTCCGTTCTTATCCCTATTGTCATTTGGAAAGCTTTGACTAAAATAAAAAAAAAATTGTTGTTGATATTTCGTGAAAATTGTGAATACCCACTCGAAAATCTGGAATAAAAGCGATACTGAGTCGTCAATGCACAGGAAACCGACTAACACAGAAGTTGTAATTACAAAAGTTTAATATTATCAAATATCAAACTTGTCATTTTAGAAATGGTGGATGCCAACATCTCCAGCTTTATGGCAGTGACGTTAGCTTTGTTTGGGTAGAAAGAGAATCAGGTAGAAAAGGGACACTACGCAAGCTAACAGAATGCTTGTTATGGATAATGCAAATGAGCTAACATAATGCTTATTATGGATAATGAAAATGAGGTAAATTTTGGAATCGCCTTTTAAAAGGAATGGTTATTCTAATGAAAAACCGCGTAAGGACAAGTTTTCTACATAACTGCATGATCTACAATTGTTGTCTGAAATATTTTTATCATAAAACTAAACGCTTCGCTGAAAACTCCGAAAAACCTTTTTTTACGAACTTTGACCTCGAATAAAATTGTTTGCACTCATGGAATCGTTGAGGGCTTTTCCTAGTTCCATTATAATGGTTTCTCTTACGTTCGTACAGATTTTCAGCTTGCCAGGAATTTATGCTAGGGTACCCATATTTTTCTAACACATCTATTTCCAAAAACAGAAAATTGGTTCTTATTTTACGTATTATGTTTTACAGACAAATGCATTTTCGTAATATAAGCAATTAAAAATATAAAATCTAAGGAAAAGAGACAAAAATTAAAATGTAAGTTAAACAACGATAAAAACCCGTCCAAAAGAACAAAATAAACGTGTTTGAAGATTTAAGCACAGATTCTGATTAGATCTGATTGACATCGCTTAATCAAAAATGTCTTTAGAACTATTTTTGTATAGTAAGTAATTTATTGAGCTTTCGACAAGTTTCGTTTTCCCAACCGTTTTCGAGTAATAAGGAAAAGATGCGAAGTTCCCAAATCGTTTTATGGTTCATAATAAAATATTTTATTCTAATCCTTCCTTAACTCCGAACGTAACCAAAATGTAAACATCTTTGTTTATATGAATTTCAAACTTGCAGAAAATATTTTAACTGAATCCCATGATTCTAAGAAACCAAACCAAAAACTATTTTTCCACTTTTCCCGCCATCACATAAAGCTATCACCTTAAAAATGGTTTCATTCTTTTTCATAGGTCAAGAAGCCATTGAAACGAGTACTTGCAAGCAAATTTTTTTTTTCACGCAAAAAACCTGTGCATGGATTCTGCTGCTTAACGAACTTGACCTTTTAAATTAGACAAAAGATTTTTGATGATAACATTTTATCAAAAGCGGTTCATTTTTGGAGCATCTAGAGCGCCATCAGACAAATATATATATATATATATATATATAAAAATTTGAAACACCATCATTTCAAAATTTTCTAGTCGGCACTTCCGGATTGCGTCATGAGATCAACCTTATAAGGTTTATAACATTTTTTCGTTTACGTAGTAAGGTCCATAAGTTTCCGACCTGGGGTAGAAGGAAAGGTGAAAGAAAAAAACTGGGTTTACTGTTTTTCAATATATTCTCCTCTAAGTTCAACACACTTAATACAACGCTTTGGCAACATTTTTATGCCATGAAAAAAATAATTTTCTTCTTTGTTAAAAAATTCTTCTTCCACTGCTGTTTGGAGCTCTTCGTCGGTGTTAAATCGCCTTCCACGAAGGTCAGATTTTAACTTTGAGAAAAGGTAGAAATCGCAAGGCTGTGGGGTGGATGAGAGATTTCTTGGAATCCACAGTCCTTCACGGCGGCCTTGGAAATCAATCCTGTGTGCACAGAGGCATTGTCGTGAAGGAGGCGGACACATCTGCTTAACTTCCCTCGCCTCTTCTCTTTAATGGCGTCTCGTGACCGGTGAAGTAGGGCTGCATATTACTCACCATTCATTGTGTCATTTACTTAAATTAATTTTTAAATCTTAAGTTTTTAATAAACATGTTATCATTTTAAATTACCTTATAGCGATAATAACAACAATTTCAGTCTTCTAAATAAATAAATAACAAAAATGAATAATAAATTTAGCAACCATAGTTGGTCTTGGACAGAAGAGAAACAGTCCACTGCGAGTATAGAGCACATCAATAAGCAAGTCTTATGGATGAATTTAAGTAAATATACATATTTCTCTTCTAAAATGTACATTGCTCTAACAATCGTTAATTCATATTTACAAAAAAGCGTTCTTGTTCAAAGTTTTCTTGTTCCCCCGTTTCTCCACTCTCTATTCCTTTATTTTACTTATTTCCTTTATATTACTTCTAAATTTAAATCAAACTATAACTAATAATACTCCACTAACATCTTTAATGTCTTTTTATGCGTTTATAGTATTCGAATCTTCCAAAATAAACAAATTGGGTAAAACTGAAGGTGAGCGTCGTCAGCACCGATTTTTTTCAAATTTTGCACTATAACGTATTTTGATGCACTTAAACACGAATCCGTTTGAAAAAAAAAAAAGTTGATCTCAACTAGGACAGAAGTTATAGAGGTTAAAGTTGGCGTAAACAGCGTATTTGTAAACATGCATATTAAGAAGTTCACCAGTATGCGAACAGTATACCAAAACACTGTAGAACATAAATTAATAAACTGCAGAATAAAGAATCATTTAGACATACCTGTTGACTTGATTGAACAAATTGTAGCTAATACATTTAAAGTACCAATACATATATATATATATATATATATATATATATATATATATATATATATATATATATATATATAATTATTTATTCTTTACTTAATTATTAATTATTTGATTAAACAATAGATTTAGGGTTAGGATTTAGTATAGAAAATGTAATTTGATTCGTTTATAATATATTAATGACATAAATTTAATGGATTTACGAAAATGAAAAATATATTATTAAAAATTTGTTAAAGATTTTTAGGATGTAATGGCCCCTGAGGAGGTGGCATAAAGGCCACGAAACGTGTAGGGCGTACAAACAATAAATAGTACAAAGAGAAATGGAGTACTATTCTTTTGACCTTGGCCATATATAAAGAATAAATAATTATACGTAAATAATTATACGTAAATAAAGGTCAGAAATACGTGGAAAATAATATATATATATATATATATATATATATATATATATATATATATATATATATATATATACATAATTTATGCTTTGGAGTTGAATTAGAGTTAATTCAATCGGCAAATCGACTTCATTGTGGGTGATCGCGAATAAATAAATAAAAAAAAATCTAATATGTTTTAGTTTATTTATCTATTTTTTTTAATAACTCCTGTATCTTATAGTTTGTTAATGAATTATAGACGCCTCAATTTTTTCTATTTTCTTTTCTAATTTTTCATAAGAAAATTTGAAAAGCCCTAATCGTCGACCCTACGGTAAGATAGGAATGCAATTACCTTGAACAGGCCTCAAAAGTCGACCAAGAAAAAAAGGCAAGTTATGAAAAATGCATCCCTTACCTTAAAGAGAAGTTCTTAGAAACTTACGGAGAAAGAGATTTCGAGGTAAGAGGGCTTTGGTTCGGGGCAAGAGGTGCTATTTCTAGGAGTACAGCGGCATTCTTCGAAGAGCGTGACATCGAACATTTGCACAAATTGGCTGAGTCCATCATTGTAGACTCGTAGAATTCTTGTAGACTCGTAGAATTCTTCATCACCATTTGTACAATTAAGCTAAAGGAGGATAAATATGAAGGATCATCAGAGGAGAAGATACTCTCGGAGTTACCGATCTGTCTTTCTTTTTTTTTTTCTTTTTTTAAATAACAAATATTGGGACTCTTTTTTTGGAAGACGGACGAATCTCCTACTAGAAGTGATAAGTAGGCTGTGAGGTAGCAACCCATTGAAAATGGGCATCATTTCATTAATAAAAATGATTTCTCTCTTCTTTTTACTGTTCAATTTTTTCACTGACAGTGTTGTTATCTACAAATGACCAAAAATAATAATAAATTCCAATGAAAATTCAGGGGCTAGTAAGAGTTTTAACTAGGAAGAATTTGTGAAATCAGGCCAAAACTTTGCACAGAAATTTTTCACAAGGGTATTGGAAAAAATAATAAATCCATTTTCACATTTTTTTTTTCTCGTTTTTATTTATAAATATAACATTTTATCGCACGATAACTCTTCAATATGTTGTGCGTAGACCTTCCTTCAAACACCACTGGTTGACAAGACGTTTATTCATGTTGTGCTGAAGCACGGCGTTTTATCCTTTGTCCCACAACGTTTTTGTAGTTGATTTATCTCATTTTTTGGGTGGGAGATAACTATCTGTAAACCGAATAAAAATAATGAAAAAATTATAAGATTATTTCGAAATCAATTACAATTATGTTGAGGTATTTATGATGCATACCTCTTGGGGGCATTGCGGGGAGCATTGCATCCGCCATCGGAGCACCGCTAGGGAAACTATTCAGAAAGTAATGTTATATTAAAAATTGCTTGAATAATTGTATGCATTTAATTAATAATACATTATGAATGTTGTGTACCTCGGTCCACTTGGAGCACCAGACGGGTATCCTTCAGAACCTCCTCCTGACGGTGAAGGAAGGGGAAAGCTAAAGTAAAGAATTTAATTTTAAGTTTTAAATAATTTAATTTAAGTTTTTTGCTACTAATGTAATAAAAGTTTTTAAACTTAGTTAGCTTATTTTTTTTTTCATTTTTAACGGCGCATCAACTATCTGGCTATTAGCGCCGGGCAATCTACTGGTTGCCACCCTTTTATAATACCAACAGCACGTGGTCGGTCACCCATTCAGGTACTGACGACGCCCGACGTTGCTTAACTTCGGTGATCTTAACCGGTGTATTCAACGTGGCTATGGCCGTTGGTAGTAAGCTTATTATCCTAAAATTTTTGTAATGAAAGTTTTGGTTCATGTTTAATTTGCAATGCGTCATATGTCAGTCAGTGTAAAGTTCAATAATTTTAGAAAACTAAAAATGAACTAGGGGATGATATAAATTATGCTAATGCTGTAATGTTTGTGTTATAATTTGCCTAGTACGTTTGTCTTGTTGAGATAGTTGATAACTTTTTCTATATATTTGCTCTCAACACTGTTAAGAATCACACCAAGGAACTTAAACCTTTGGATAAAATAAAATTGTTAAAATAATCCTCTTTTCTTCAATAAGAACGCAACGCAAAAGAGAAATGACTAATCGATAAAATCGATATAAACTATTGTTTAAGGCAAATAATTGTTATTTTATTGTACCTAGGTCCGCTAGGAGGACCGGATGGGTATCCTTCATCTTCTCCAGCCGGCACCATTTGATCCATGATAGGTACTATCATTTCATCCATCATTGGGGCCATCATTTCATCCATCATGGCTGGTGGCGAAGGAAAGCTGTGAAAAGTATTCTCGGTAAGAACAGTATTCAATAGGAGTTGATGTCTGAAGGCAGTGAATATAAGATATTGTCAATACCTGGGACCACTAGGTGCTCCTGATGGGTATCCTTCGTCGCCACCAGATGGCACCATTTGATCCATCATTGGTGGCATCACCGGGGGCATCATTTCATCCATCATTGGTGGCATCACCGGGGGCATCATTTCATCCATCATGGCAGGCGGAGAAGGAAAGCTGCGAATGGTGTTATTTTTAAGAAGTATTCAACAGGTGTTTTACTCCTATAATAGTGAATTATAAATGTATACTATACCTTGGACCACTTGGGGCACCTGAGGGGTAACCTTCATCTTCTCCAGGTGGCATCATGTCATCCATCATAGCCGGCGGGGAAGGAAAACTATGGAAAGTGTAGAAGTTAGGAATTATCCAATAAGGGCTCATATCAGAATATAGTATGTTGAATATAATGACATTACCTTGGACCACTAGGGGCTCCCGAAGGGTATCCTTCGTCGCCTCCAGGTGGCATCATCTGATCCATCATTGGAGGCACCATTTCGTCCATCATGGCAGGTGGGGAGGGAAAACTGCGTAAAGTTCGGAAGTTAGGAATTATTCAATAAGGGTTCATATATGAATGCAGTAAATTCAAAATTTGCAATACCTGGGTCCACTAGGGGCTCCCGATGGGTATCCTTCATCACCTCCGGGAGGCATCATTTGATCCATCATAGAAGGCACCATTTCGTCCATCATGGCCGGCGAGGAGGGAAAGCTATGAGAATAGTTAAAAATTATTATACTTAATCTTTGAGTTTAAGGTAGCAGGATAATAAGAAATGAAATTACCTTGGTCCGCTAGGAGGACCAGAGGGGTATCCTTCATCACCTCCTCCGGGCATCATTTGATCCATCATTGGAGCCATCATTTCATCAATCATCATTGCAGGAGGAGATGGAAAGCTGTATGAAAAGTTATTGATTTATTAATTGGATTTATGCGACTAAACAATAAAAATTGATCTTCTGGACTAGGGATCAATTTTGTAAACCAGCTTGGTAAATATTGTTATATATACCAATTTTTGAGGAAAGGTACATAGGAATATTTTACTTAATGCTAGTGGAAATATAACTTGTTTAAAACAATAATTATTGAGTTCAAATAATGCGTTTACTCAGGCCTGAGTTCTTGGGGTTGGTGAGAAAAGTGGCATACAAACAGAAGAAAACATTTTTTTTAAACAACTGTAAAACAGGGGAAACGGTATATAAGGAACAATGAGGGCCGCTGAGATCGAGAGTCCCGCGATCTTATCTCACAGCTACGGAGTGATTAAATTTAGCTTACCCTTAAGACTGTTGGCGGTTGTAAGGTTAACAGAGCTAGCGAAGACCTACAGGAGTACAAACGTTTCATGAGAATGACATCTGACCATTTTAACGTGTTATGACAGAACGTCAACACCGAGAAACAACGATCATACACTAATATAAAAATAGCAATACCCTCGAAAATAAAATTATAAGTAACTACTGAAAGAAAGTTGTCATTAAATACTTGTTGGGCTGTTTACACGAGGTCTTGGGACAACTGTGTTGAGGAGTAGTCGAGTGGGAGCTCACGTGTCTCTTAGTAAATATGTACAATTTCTTAGTTAATAATAATGGACGTTAAAAATTAAATAAATAAATATGTACAAGTATTTCCAATTTCCTATAATTGGCAAGTCATTCAGCACTTTGTTTAGACGTAGGCACAAGTGCAATGTCAAGTACCTCGCGAATTGGTCTACTTCGTCAAGGCATTAAGTATTCATGTCAAGGCATTAAGTTCATAACATAGTTCATAACATAGTTGATAATTCACCATGTTAAGTGAGTCCTTCGGGATTGATCTGCTGATATGCAATAGGATTTTTTGTTTGATTTTGAATTTAGTTTTCTGGATAAACTCCGTGGTGGTGCCGTGATCTCCAAACATAAGTCCTATTACTTCCCACCGGCGAACCTTATATTTCTCTTCAAAATATGGGATGCAATATTCATAAATTTTCTTTTTCTCCATATCGACTGCCTTTGGTTGGTCTACGTCTAATTCAAACGGAATTGTTAATTGTCGTTAGTTGCTTTTATGAATTGTTGTTATGTTGTATTTTCGTTGTTTTTTTTTTTTTTTTAATTTTTTCTGCTATTTTGCCTTATTGGTTCTTGTTGTATGTTACTACACTTTTTCTCTGAGAATCAAGTGAAACGTTTCATTAATTTGAAATTTTTGATAAGTTAAAATCCCGAATTACCTTGGACCACTTGGAGCTCCAGAAGGGTAACCTTCATCGCTTGCAGCTGGCATCGAAGGAGCCATCATTTCATCATTCATCATTTCGGGCGCCATTGGAGCCATCATCTCATCATTCATCATTGCTGGTGGAGGGGGGAAGCTGTGTGAAAAACATAAAATCATGAATGCATGAATTCAGGGAGAAAACAAAGGATTTGGCTACTAATTTGTAGATAATACCTAGGACCACTGGGAGCACCTGAGGGATATCCTTCATCACTTTGCGCAGGCGCCATTTCGTCCATCATGGGGGACTTCATTTCGGGAGTCATAGCAGGTGGGAGTGGAAAACTGCAATATAATGTTATTATTATTGTATTAAATACCTTATTAATCAATTCTTTATTTTAAACAATTTTCGAATTTCATACAATTTTTTTCACATACTTTAAACCTCCTCTAATCTCTTTCATTAGACATGAATCACATCATAATGAACCACATTTTAGTGTTCATCTAGAATTACCTTCAACAGATATCAGTAAAATAAAAATAGCCGCTGCCGTTCATCTTCTTATAAGCTCAGTGAAACTAAAAATACACTTAATTTTGGTATAAACTATTATTGCCGAAGAGATTGAAATAGCGTTGAGGGGTTTAGGCAAAATTTCATTGATTTAGGAAAAAAAATTATAATTATTTGCTGTAGAATAAAAAATAAATTAAATGGGAAGAAAAGTATATATAATATAAGTGATATATTAAAAGTTAGATATGTGATAGAAATTACATATCAAATGCGACATTCGGGAAAACGTATGTTGAGGATTTATCAAAAAAAGAATAGAACATCATTCCGCTTTGGGTAATCATATTATTATTAAAATAAAATCAGTCCCGTAACAGTCCACGAGGGCCCAAAGGAGCCGATACTGTAGAGTATGTGATTCTTCACCATAAGGCACACTAGGGAGATACTGTGGTGAGTACAATGCACCGGCCGCCTGATTTCTTCCTTAGCAGGTATCTATTAATAAATTTATTAAAGGCTGGGTTGGCCTAGAGACTGTCAGGGAGGCCGAATCCAATCCACGAACGAAGACACTAATAGATAAAAATCTTTAGTGCGCTCGGGATTTAAACTCTGTTCCTCCATCATATTAGTCCAGTACACTGACTATGAGATAATATATTTTTTAATATAATAGATAAAATTTAGGATTTTTTTAGCATAAATATGCTTTAACGATGACTAAACTTAAAAAAAAAACAAAAAAAAACAACGTTACAAAAAGTGTCACAAAAAGTTTCCACTGCATGCGCGGTAGTGCCATGTACGAAAAAGAAGACTGTATCTTATACAGTACATTACATAGGTTTGTCTGGTGGACCTAAAGCATATTTATGTTCCTGAATTTTAGCAAAAGGCTCCATTATATCAGTCGGGTTTTATTTTAGTATTTCTTCGCAGAAGCTTCCTCTCGAATTTTAGCCATGCGTGTTTCAAAGCAGGTCAGTATTTATTTCATAATTCTGGACTTTGTCCTAACTGTTGAAAGACATCCTAGATGAAATGATGTTAAACATGCATAGAACCTTAGAAAAGAGATTTGTGAAAAGTTTAATTCTTTTGAATATATGATCTTTCGCCATTTTAATAATAAAAATAGATAATGTAAAGAAGGAAGACAATGAAAATATATTGTACACAATGATTAATTGTATTTAAGGTAAGTACCTTGCCCCACTTGGCCTTCCAGACGGATAACCTTCTGAACTTGCAGCTGCCATCATTTCTCGTAAGCTGTGAAAGAATGATTTTTCATTATTCTTATCAAATTTATGTTTAATTTAAACGGTGCTAAGAAAAAATTAAAATAAAAATTGATTACCCTGGACCACTTGGCATTTGGGATGGGTATCCTTCAGACCCTGCAGCCATCATTTCAGGTGAGAAACTGTAAAGATATAAGGATTAAATAATTATTTTTATAAATTTAAGCTAACATTATAATTTGTAAATGTTAGTTGATCCTCCTACCGGACACTAGAAATTTGCCACCTGTAGACTATCGCCCATAAAAAAAAAGGTTTCCGTTCGCCAGAAACAGCGCCGTCATTATGTTTTTTAGGAATTAAAACTTATTTCTTTTGGTTATTTTAAAATCCCATATAAAACTTATGACATAAAGAATTGAAAAATATTTATTTGTTTTTGATAAATTGGAGAAAATGGTTTTGATTTTGTCCCCAGAAGGTAGTATTATCCCTTAAGAAGACCATAGATGCTAAGTTCTCAGTGAAATAATAAACAAAAAAAATAAAATAAAATAGGTACTTATGTACTAGTTGCACCGATCTCGAGAGTGGGTCTCGTTCAGGGATCCGGATCATTAAATGAGAACTCAAATGAAGCCTTTCTATTAGTTCATTCCTTTGGGCAATTTCATTGGCTGTTCTTTCTTCCGTTCTAGTCAAAACAATGTGTTCACTTGCAGTTAGAGTTGTGTTTTTTACGAGTTATATTTATTGTTTCTTGTTTCAATTCTTAGTGTTGTTCTCTTTGTGCTGTACCAACGACTGAAAAAGTACTCGTTTGAAGCAATGTTAAATTGCATATCGGCCCATTTTCCACCGAAAAACCAGCGATCTATATTACCAACGAGTTGGATTGACTAGAGTTTCGAAATAACCTTGAGCGAGCGTAGCGAGCGGAAACGCATAGCAATTATGCAATTTACATATGTAATAATGTTATATAACCTAGGAAACTAGCAGCACGTATTTTAATGGCATAATTGCTATGCGTTTTCGCTCGCTATGCTCGCTCAAGGTTATATCGAAACTCTAGTCAATCCAACTCATTGATAATATCAATAAATGGTCTTTCGGTTGCCATATTGCCACGACTTCAATTGAGTTCTCATTTCATGAGCCAGATCACTGAACGAGACCCACTTCTCGAGATCGGTGCAACTAGTACGTAAGTACCAAATAATAAAATACATTTAATTGATGTATATTACCTAGGACCACTCGGCATTCCAGACCCGTATCCTCCACCAGAAGGGTATCCATTTCCTCCTCCAGGTCCTCCATAGACGGCTTCACCCTCATATTGGACATCAGCCACGTATCCGTTCTCATCTGCTATATACTTCACTCTCTGCCTCCTAGTGTCAGGAAGTAGGACAATATATTCCCCGGTCACTCTTTTACCGTCGCTTTCCGCTTTATGGGAGTAGTCGTTACCACTGGGAGGGTCCTTCACTTCGTAGGAGAAGCTGAACGGCTCAGGCTGTATGGGAAATAATAATTAATTCGCAAAAAATATAAATGGACGTTCAGGTAATATTGAAGTGCCCCCCCCCCCCCCAAAAAAAAAAGAAAAAAAAATAGTTAAAATAAAATCAGTGATGAGGAATCTGTTTGATCCGAAAAATAAATTTGTCAATGATTGAATCGTGAAGATGGTCATCATATAATATTTTTAAAAAATCAGCATAATTTTGTAAATCAGACAAAAATAGGATTTGTCACTATTAATTGCGGTGGATTGTATGCTACATGATTTGCAAACTAAAATATAATTATGTGCTTTGTATTTTCGATTTTGTTTTTGTAATTTATCTAAAATTTTAAACTTAATGAACATAAGTCCGACTAGCTGCAACTGAGAACAAAAGTAAATTAACGAAATAACAAAGTTCCCTACATCTTCCGTAGGAACACAAAACATAAATGTGGCACTACGGGGCTTGATTTTTAATATTTTTAAGCTCACAAATGACATGCTTTGATAAATAACTATTCAATATGAGATTGGTATTCTGAATTTGAGGAAACTCAAAAAAACGCCGTCAAGGCCCATTTGTTTTTGAATTACTTATAGTAATCTATAACGAATTGATATAATTTATACATAATACAATAATATATATATACAATAATATATGTAAATAATATAATCTGTATAAATAATTATAGTACCATCTATATAAATTTAATCAAAATAAATCATCTATATCTATGGCGTTAGCCATATTACCAGCTCTCAGATAATTAAAAATAATGTTTAAAAAAAATAAGCCTTGCTGACATATTTACCTCCCCAGCCTCGTCACCTCCTCCATGACCCCCTCCCGTGTAACCTCCTCCTGTATAACCTCCTCCTGTATAACCTCCTCCTCCGCTGCCCCCGCCATCGCTTTTTGGAGCTGGTGGTGGGATATACATTCTATTTGGAGCTTGTCCTCTCACGCTGGCGGCGAGAATTAGCACCGGTAAAATAACCTGAAAACATCCTCATAATATAATGTCAAAAAAGTTTTTGTAGATTATTAGATATAATCTTACCATCGATCCTTATAAGCATGAAAAATACGGTATACATTCAAACAGAGTGGTGAACAGAAAACTATAAATACTCAAAGAAATATTAAAAGGAGGCTTTTAACCTACTTGAAAATTTTAAATATATATATAATATCACGCGGTTACAGCGCGGTTACTTGACGGATATTGAACTAGGATAAATTTAATTGAGCACATTACCTTATTTCGTCTAGAGATAAATCCAACATGGAAAAAACCTCGTCTCAAGAAGATAGTAGGCAGGATGAGGATAAGAATACACAGTGTCCTGGCGTTAATGGCCAAGTTGTAGATACGCCGTAATGGACAGTGGTTCTGTCGAGTATAAGAATGGGTCACACTAATCTCACCCGTGCTTACTTCTTTAAAACAGAATCTATGCCTGAATGCTCTGTTTGTGGGGAAAATATTTCTATTAAACATATATTCGGAGAAAGGAGAGCCCAGGTAGCCGTTTGAAGGCAAATAGAGATTCTTGGTCATCCCTGTGATATACTTGGAGGCTACCATGAATTGAGCCAGAGAGTTTTGAGTTTTTTAATTAAACCTGGTTTTCTGTATTTGTGTGTATGCTTATATGTGCATGCAAGCGTGTACGTATGTATGTATGTGTGTGTGGAAGAATGCTTATGTTTTATAATTAGTGATATTCTACTTTTATTTAAATTATATATAATTGTGTTTGGTTTTGTCCTTTGGACCGCAGCTTTCAGTTTTATATCTTTGATATTTTGTCAATTTATTTCATTTCTTTAAATTTATATTAGCAACAATGACTTGCTTGGTTAAATTGCCTTAAAAAACGATTTACTTCCTGTGTATTTTAAGAAAATAAGTACATTTTTTACAAAATTGGGCTAACAAATTTTAAATCTTTCGTATATGTATTGTTATATTTTTCTTTTAGTATTTTTATCCGTTTAATTCTAAATTTATTTACAATTATAAATTTTAAAATAAAAATTCTTGATTATAGATCACTGAAATATTAGCACTATCCAGCCAAGCATGGAACGCGGTGTAATAAACTTCGGATGGAGGTTTACGCTATTGTGTGGAACAAGAATAAAAAAAAAAAAAAAAAATGTTCTCGCACAAAGCTAAAATTATTTTCTTTATTGAATGAGAAATAAAAATCAGAAAACAAAAAATAAAAATCTTTACCTGTGAAAACGATATCATGTTGACATAAAGAGCTAGACTGATTTGGTTGACAATTCTTAGGACATTTTATATCTGGTATATAGTCTTAAAGAGGGGGGAGTTTCACGTAACAATGCCCTTGTTTCGACGAAATACGGGACGACATTCATGGGAATGTCATTTTTTTGCGGTTTAGGGAATTGTATCGATTTGACAATAATTACTTCAATAAACGATTTGGAGATCATGGTGGTGCTATGGAAGCTGCATATACTTCAGGTTCAGTAGAGGTGTGAAAGTGGAAGGAGCAGTAGAGTTGCGAGTTTATCGTATTCATTTGGTTATTATTAGGCTTCTTGGGGGCGAAGTTAGCTCAGTGGTCGATCACTCGAATAATGAACTGGAGGCCCCAGGTTCAAAACCCGAGCGTGCACTAAAGATTTTAACTTCTAGTTTCATCGTTCGAGGGTTGGGGTCCCAGATCGTCCCAAGGCTCCCCCAGCCTTTAATTAATTAATGGGTTCCTACAAAGGGAAAAATCAGGCGGCCGGAGCATAGCACTGACCATACTATCTCCCTAGTGTACCGTATGGTCAAGAATAAGATACCTCTACAGTATCTGCCCCTCTGGGCGTTAGTGGCCTATTACGGGACTGATTTTTTTTTTTAGGCCTCTTAACACTTTTCTTTTTTATTAAAACTCTTCGCATCTTTGGGGATAAGACGTTTAAATATGATAGAATTTAAAAAAAAATAAACCATAGAGCTTTAAATAGCATATAATTTTATAAAGAGAGGTGCCAGAGTATAGCATATGATTTACTTAGATAGATGACAGAGCTTTTGTTATTACAGAATTTTACTTAGATAGATAATAGAGCTTTACGTAGCATATAATTTTACATAGTTAGATGACAGAGCTCTACATATGATAGAATTTTAGAAACGTAGATGATAGAATATTGCTTATGATTGAATTTTACTTAGATAGATGACAGAGCTCTACATATGATAGAATTTTAGAAACATAGATGATAGAATATTGCATATGATTGAATTTTACTTAGATAGATGACAGATCTTTTTATATTACAGAATTTTGAAAGGATAGATGAGAGCGCATTACATATGACAGAATTTAACAAACATAGATGACATAGCTTTATATATTATAGACATTTACATAGATAGATGACAGAGCATATGATAGAATATTACAAAGGTAGATGACAGAGCGTTACGTGCGATAGGATTTTACATAGATATATAATAAGAGCTTCAGATATGATATGAATATATATATATATATATATATATATATATATATATATATTATATAATATGTAAAATTCTATGCGTTTCCTTTTATATGAAAGCGCTGTATATTATACTAGCTGTGCCGCGTGGATAGTGACTTAGGGCAGAATTTTTGGATTTATCTTTTGGTATATTTTGGATTATAAGCACCCTCGCATGGGTTTTTAAAAAATTCTACTTTATTGTAATACTTCTATATACACTAAATTAGACATATAGCCATGGGGGAATTCCCGACGGGGATCAAGTATACAGGCTGCCAGGATTGCTAAACGTGGCAGAGCCTCTAAGCTGACCCCTTAGGGATTGTTAAACCCTTGAATGAATAAAGTGTCTGACATACAGACAGACAACAATTCTAAAAATCATTGTTTTGGAGACAGTGATCCGTTAGAATTTTATTATATGTATACATAGATTACGGTTGGTAGTGTCAAGTTGGTAATTTGGGTCCAGAGTAAAACCCAGCTCCTAATGAACCGATTTAGTTTATTTTTACAACATATTTTTCTATTAATATGTCCACAACGAATACTGAGTTTCGTTGCAATACTAGAATAATTACGGCCGGTATGGGCGAATAACTACTTTGGGTCCGGTGTAACCCCCCCCCCCCCCTAGATGAATGAATTTTGCCGATTGACGAACTCCTGCAATCGTTTGCTAGAGGAATACTATATACCAAGTTTCATCACGAAAAAACAAAAACTGTGTGTGTCGTGTTAACGATAGTTCATCAAATGTTCGACGTGATTCTTTAAATTGGCATAACTTGTTTATTTATGAACCGATTGACATGAAGCAAACACTAAATACAAAGTGATGCTTACCACAATATATTAGTGAAAACCGCATCTAAATCGGTTAAGCCGTTTTTGAGATTAGCGTGCACAGACAAAAATTCTAAAAATCATTGTTTTGGGTACTTTTTCATTGATAAACGCCCCCAATAGTATTTTTTCTCATATATCATCCATGTACAGACAGCTATCCGTTACAATTTTATCATATGTATAGATAGTGCTTTAATATAAAAGGAAACGCATGGATAGAGTCATTAAATAAGGGCAAGATAAATAATTATTTAACTTATAGTAATCTATTTAGTTAATTTTATGTTCATTATAATATGATTTTGTAACATCTTAACCCAAATTGTTTCACTTAGGATGGTTTAAGTCCTTATATATTTAAACTTCCAGCGTCCATTTATAAATAAAAATTATTTACATTCAATTTGAGCCTGAAATTCTAGACTATTCTTGATTCTTCGGAAGTATAAGTATCATAAAATAATTCTAATGGAATATTACAATTATTTTTTATTTTATATGCTTAAATTATGCTGTTCCAGTGTCTTTGGTTTTTTCTTTTTCAAAAACACATACATCTACATTATGAGAGGTTCAATGTATTAAAACATTCTTAAATTGGACTTGACGTTCATATACTATCACTCTTCTTCATACCTTTCGCACTTTACGTTGTGCAAATATTCACAAGATTTGACGAATCGTGTGCAAGCTTCCGTTGTGAAAAGATATTGGCCAACAGTAGCCGACAAATACGCCTATGGGATATGGCTCAGTCAGAATGTCACCACAAATAGATTTAGGCCACGGAGAAGGAATGGCATTGCGCGTAGATCCATAGGCCATGAAAACAGCAGTAGTTCGAATGTATATACAGGGTGTTTAAAACTCAATCGACACCCCACTTTTTTTCCAAAATTTTTGAAATTTAAAAACGAAACTTGGTGGGTCTTAACCTGGTCGAATGAACTTTCGTTGGACCTAATGACCCTTATTTTTTGTCACTTCTCTGCCAATAACGTAGAAAGCCCTAGTAGACCTAGTAGACACCGAAAATGACCCCAGTTAAAATTTATATATATATATATATATATATATATATATATATGTATATATATATATATATATATATGTATATATCTATATATATATATATATATATATATATATATATGTATATATATATATATATATATATATGTATATATCTATATATATATATATATATATATATATATATATATATATATATATATAGATATATATATATACACATATATATATATATATATATATATATATATATATATATATATATATATATATATATATATATATTTATATATGTTAACGGACACACACATATATATATATATATATATATATATGTGTGTGTCCGTTAACACGATACAGGCCAGATTTTTGTTTTTTCGGCACGAAACTTGGTATGGAGTTTCCCCATCAAACGATGGAACGAGTTCGTTAACCAACCAAATCGGTCAATCCGGAGGGGGGGGGGGGTTACTCCGGAGCCAAAGTAGTTATTTATCAATACCAGCCATAATTTTTGTTATATTTCAACGAAACTCGGTATTTGTAGTGGTCAACTGAAGAGAAAAATGTTTTAATAAAAATAAACTAAATCAGTTTACTAGAAGGGGGGGTTTACTCGGACAGAAATTACTAATTTCCTTATACCGGACGTAATTTCTGTTGTATTGGTACGAAACTCTGTATACGTCCTGGCTATCTAATAACAAAGAAGTGCTGTGAAAATGAACTAAATCGGTCTATTGGAAGGGGGGGGGGTGTTACTTTGTACTATGTTTGAATTGAATTCTCCCGCTTATAAGGTTTACCTCATGAAACAATCCGGAAGTGCCGACTAGAACATTTTACGTTTCAGAATCCCTAGAGAACGAAAATAACGGTGGTTCAAATTTGCATATATATATATATATATATATATATATATATATATATATATATATGTCCGCTCTTTCCTGGCCTCAATAATGGTCCGATTTTGATGAAATTTGGTACAAAAATCTTTTGTCTAATTTGAAAGGTCAAGTTCGTTAACCAACAGAATCCGTCCACCGGAACATGGTTTTTGGAGCGAAATTCACGCGAAAAAAATCATCGAATTCGCGTTACGCTTACTTCATATGCTTGCAAGTACTCGTTTAGTTGGTTTATTCGCCTATATAAACGAATGAAATCATTTTTAAGGCGATAGCTCTAACCGTTTTCGAGAAAAGTGGAAACATATTTGTTGAATCAAGTTTTTGGTTTGGGTACTTAGAATGATGGGATTCATTTAAAATATTTTCTGCGTGTTTAAAATTCATGTAAACAAAGATGGTATTATTTTGGTTACGTTTGGAGTTAAGGAAGGATTAGAATAAAATATTTTATTTTTAGACATGAAAAGTTTTAGGAACTTCGTATATTTTCCTTAATATCTCGAAATCGGTTGGGAATCTTGGTGAGCGGAAGGTAACCATTTTAAACCTTACTAAATGGTTTACAAAAAAGATTCTGAAGCAATTTTCGATTAGGCGATGTCAGTCGGAGAAATAAGTGCTTAAGACTTCAAATGTGTTTGTTTTGTTCTTTTAAACGGGTTTTTGTAGTTGTTTAGCTCAATTTTCAATTGGAATTATTTGTAGAATTAGTACTTTAGTAGAAGAGTACAAAAAAATGTAAACATTTTGATATTTTGCAAATCATTGAACAGTAAGATTAGTATCTCTAGGAGTGGATGAAGGGTGCTGCCTGACCCTTTTTTCTGTCATTGTGAGGAATATCCTGTCAGTGTAGGGTCTGGGCGGACCAATTTGAGGCCATAAATTATTTCCTGAAAGGTCTAACCAAAATTATAACTGTTTCTATTTCAACCTTTCCAAATGACTTTAGGATTAAGAACGGAACCGCGCTAAGATGATGCAGTTCCTGCGAGTCGGACTTTTAATCCTTATGATTTGGGTGCAATGGGTTCCGAATCATGTGAGGTTCGATTTTGCTCTTGCGATGTTTTTCAAGTGAATCTTTATGTCTTCTTTTGTGGCTTCATTGATTATGCTTGCTTATGTTCCTGTCCTTGCGTAAATAGCCTGTTGGTCTGCTTGTTCGTTGAGTGTGATCCCGCAATGTGATGGCACCCACATAAATGATATTGTTTTATGATCACACTGAAGGCATAATTCATGAACCTTCTGTAGAAATCCATGAGGTGAATATCCTGCCATGATTGCTTTTATTGAGCTCAGTGAATCGGTTATGATCAAATTCTTCATCTCGTTAGATTTGTAAGGCCTTGTAAATTCCTTTACAAGTTGGCTAACCGTTTGAGTGAACTTTCTTGATTTACTGCTAATAATTTTTCTATTCTACAAGTCGATCTCTCGCCTTTTGAAATACATTTCTTATGAAATTCCTGGTTTACGTATCTAAATTTCCACTATCAATTTATAAAATTAATTTAGTTTTAGGTACAAAAACATCGATAGATGAAAGGGTAGCACAGAATTATTCATATTAATATAAAAAAAAAGTTTATTGACTAACAAATAATTTCTCTTTACAATCTAGAGAATATCACAAAATGTTCGTTATTAATAAATACATAACTACTTGAGCGCACAGCCCCGATGTCGGACAAACATTGTCATTTACATTAAGGCGATCCATTGCTTTTAGAAGAATAAGGCGGAATGAAGACCAATCACTTTGAAGGAGGCAAGTAGCTACCTGAAAAATAAAGTTATCTGTTTACTATTTTGTACAAACTCAAATATCAATAAATTAATTTACTTATTGATCAATGTAAGAAGGTACTAACAACGAAGTTTGCAAATAAACAGATACACATTGTTTTTAGAAATATCTATGTATTTTTATTTTTATATTTAAGACACATTTAGAAATCTCATTTAGATGATTTAATTATATTTGACCATTTTAGAATTATTTTGACACCACAAAATTCTTGGGCACGATGCATGAAACGATGTTTTGGGCCATTAAGGTGACCATACACGTTCAGTTGAAATATCAAGGCCGATACTGTACAGTTTGGCCTCAAGGTTTGGACTGTACGGGTCGAATACACATAGGATAAGTTAGTAACTTCAAGGCTGGTTATAGTAGATGCACTGAATGTGAAGCAAATTCTCTTGTCCATACACGTCAGGCCAGGCCTGCACAGTCCCGGCCTGACCGGTATGTACAGTTAATCTATTTTTTTTTTTTTTTTTATTTTATTTATTTATTTATTTATTTTTTTTTTTTTTATTTTTTTTTTTTTACGGCGCATCTACATCTTGGTCATTAGCGCCGACATCCAGTGTGTAGCGAGGAATTTTACCAGCGAGCCGTAGGATGATAAAATTCCTGCCGGAGGTTGGGAATCGAACCCACCATCTCCCGCTAATGAATCCAAGGCGCTAGCCATTAGACCACGGGAGACCCCAGTTAATCTATTGTTTTTGTTTTTAATTCTACTTCGATCCATTGTACAATCAAACTCTTGCCTGAATACACGGTGAGGAATATCTCAAGATTTGGACTCCCTAAGTCATTATAGAAGGTACGAAAGTATTGCATTTCTCTCAAGACAATTACCTATATAATTTTCTTATAATATGTAATAAAAAAAGTTTGGGAGAAGTCTTCATTATGGTAAGAAACATTATTTCATGAGATTTACATTAATTCTAGTGAGATCAAAACTGTAACTGACCTGATTTTGTTGAGAGAAAATAATTTGAAACTGAAAAAATATTAAGAACTCTTACCTCCTGGAGCCATGAGCCTGAAAAAATAAAAATAAATGTTTTAACTGTTTTTATGGGAAAATATTAATTAGAGCATTAAATAGAATTTATCATGAGGTGTCAGATTTCTTACAATTAATCTAAAATGAAATAATATTTCAGAAAATTAAAAATTAAATAAAATTTTTACCCGGGTCCACTAGGTTTTCCAGACGGATAACCTCCAGAAGATCCTCCAGATGGATACCCTCCACCATTTCCTCCTCCAGGTCCTCCATAGACGGCTTCTCCCTCGTATTGGACATCAGCCACGTATCCGTTTTCATCTGCCATGTACTTCACCTTCTGTGTCCTTGTGTCTGGAAGTAGGACCATGTACTCACCCATGACTCTCTTACCGTCGCTGTTCGCCATGTGGGAGTAGTCGTTACCGCTGGCAGCATCCTTCACTTCGTACGAGAAGCTAAATGGTTCCGGCTGTATTACGGAAAAAACGATTATATTTAAACCAGGATTTTATTCTAATAATTTGGATTAAAAAAATATCACATACCTTTCCGCCTTCGTCACCACCTCCCGGTGGAAGGTACATACGTCCAGGGCCTTCTGTTCTCACGGAGACTGCCAAGACAAGTGTCAATGAAAATACCTAAATTATAAAAACAAATGATTTAATTATTTAATAGTCTCGCTTTATTATTAATTATTTAAATAACAGAATGATTAATCATTTTGGTGTAACTATGCCTCTATAAGAGATTTAGGGAAAATTGGACTTTGTATAAAAATAAATATAATATTTTGGAGCCAATAGTTCTAATGGTCATCGAATATTGCCCTTTCATCCTACATTTTTTAGGTAGGTCAGTATATTGTCTATCAACTGGCTCTCATTGCCTAAGTGGCATAGCATATCTTTCGGACCATTAAGCTTGTCGATAGGAGTCTGTCAGTCAATTTTTGGCGTTAAGGGTGGGTTTACACTTGCTAGTTATTGCAGGATATTTATATCAGAGAGAAATTGCGACTATTGAAACCCCATGTAAAATGTATGTCGGCAATAAATTCTACCATGAGCAATTTATTGCCGACATACATTTTACATGCGGTTTCAATAGTCGCAATTTCTCTCTGATATAAATATCCTGCAATAACTAGCAAGTGTAAACCCACCCTAAGGGTGCCCATACGCGGTGAGGAATATCTCAAGATTTGGAATGCTCAGTCTTGAGAAATCCTCCTGTTGCCAGAGTTGAACTGTACAGTCCATCGAAGTAGTATGAAAAAACCAATAAATTAACTGTACAGTACAATGAGACCGAGACTGTGTAGGCCAGGCCAGACGTGTGTGGACAAGAATATGACTGGACTGTGCAGTCCCCGCCTTGACGTTTATTAACTTATCGTGTATTTGCTAGACCCGTGCAGTCCAAACCTTGTGGCTAAACTGTGCAGTCTCCTTGAGAATGGAACTAAACGTTTATGGCTACTTTAAGTTCAGTGTTCCATATCTATATATGTCGTTCGTCAATTTTTGACGTTACGTTTAGTGTTGTTAATCTATACTTGTCATTTGTCAATTTTTGACGTTGAAATCAGTGCTACTTATCCATATATTTCTTTAGTCAATGTTCGAACTTAAGTGTTACACATCTGTACCTATCGTTAGTCAATTTTTGAGGTTACGTTCAGCGTTACATATCTACATAAACATATTGTTTGTTGGATTCTCAAAAACAACCAGCATGTTCTTTGATGGGCTTCTTCAGGAATAAATGCCTGTGAGTGGAGAAAGATCAAAAGTACTAGTTATGAGCCAATGTTAGTGGTACCTTTGGTCTTCAACTACCAGCCGGTTATTGCTAATGAAGGCTGCCAAAGAACAGGGAGCCAAAGCAGACCTTTTTCGCAAAAATATGGCTGTTTTCTTAGCCGAAACCCAACTAATCCTACTAAACTATTACTAAATTGGAATTTCTCCTGTCGCGGAAGAACCCCACATTTCCAACACTGCTTTCTTCTTTGTGCATAATTCTTTCGGGGACAAAACGCAAAAAATTGTAGTCGCCTCTACTGATCTGAAAACTCTTCTTACTAAGAAATAAATAATGTTCGAAAGAAAATGATTTATAGTGTCATTATATTCCGTGTCAACGTTTCAACAGGAATCATCTATTATTAATGAGGAAAGTAAAAAAAAAAAAAAAAAAAATCCTCAATGAAGGCCCTTAACCCAGTTAGTATCACGATTTCGACAACTCGTGTGCGTCATACAAGGAAAACACTACAACGTGTACACTAATTATTCGTCGTTTAAGTGTATATTTCACGGTACTTCAAGATTTCTTAAGGTATCCTTCAACTCACTTCGATACGCAGCGGCTTGCAATAATCTTCAAACACATGATCCAAGTGTTTAATTTCCCGAGTGACGCCACTAAAGTGCCGAAACTCTAAGGAACCTTAAGACGAATGTATTGAAGTATTGGCACACGGTTGTTTGGACATAAGGAAACAAGGCAGCCTCTGTTGGTGGAATATGAAGCCTAGGTACTGCTATCCAGGAAGATCTGATATCTAAGATCTGTGAATTTGTAGGCGAAAACGCTGACGGAAGAATTAAGACGCAGGCTCAAAGTGAAGAAATGTATCAACAATACTTGGATAACCCATGCTTATAGAATTTCCAAGCCGAATTCAACCTTTTCCATTTGAAATACTACTTTTTCCAATCTAAAATCAATGGAAGTAGAATATAAACCGTTGATGTTCGCTCTTAATAGTCCGTGAGAAGTGTAAAATGAAATTTCGAAGCGCCACAGCAATTTCGATCTTAGGGTCACAATAAGTGACTGACCGTATCCTGTGCAGATTTTTTTTTCTTTTTTTTTTTAATCCATTTTACGATTTACCAACTAATTTCGAGATACATAAGAATGTATCTGAAAATCCCAAGAAAAATACAGTTTCTTCCATTTTTCTCAAAATGGGTTATAGATGGCCTTGGAAATGGTTTCATTAGCTTTTCTACGTACGATTACTTATAAAACGTTTACCTAGTTACGGAAAAACATAAGTTTTACTATTTTTTCGCGGGATTTTTGCCAAGAAAGAGTATCCTTCTGAATAGTTTTTCATACAAAGTGCGTGTACAAAATCGGTAGCAAACCACTGTCAAGGCGCTTTTTTTACCTGCTTTTAAAATAACTCGAAATGAACTTTTTGTTTTGGATGCAGTGAGATTTGTAATTTATTTGATTTGTTCAAAACTTATGCCTATGATTATAGATACGTTTTGGATGCGTTCAAAGAAGGAAAAACATTTTAAAATAATATTTTATCAATAGAATATTTAAAAACAAACAAATAATTTTATTTGGACCAATACAAAGTATTTTATACAACGAGCATGATTGAACATGAATCCTCCAATTCTCTCTGACTCTGGCTGTTCCTCAAGGAGCATTGGACTTATCCTGTATCCTGTTTTGAAAAGTTTGTAGACGTTTTAAGTGTGTGTTACAGGAACCAAACCAGCCGGGGATGCGTACGTTAGTATGGACGTTACTGTCGATTTGTATAGAAGTGTACCACGGGTGTATTTTAGGAGATTTTTCTGTTTATTATTGGAGAAATTTGTCACAGTTAAGTGACAAATTCTAGGCTCTAGGAGTTTTTTGTGGTTGTGATGTCCCCAACTCAGTCTTTTGTCTAGATATACTCCCAAATAGTGTATACTCTGGTGTTTTGGAGTTTAGAGTATTGAGTAAGTGGTAAATCTTCATTTCGATAAAATATTTAAACTGAAGTAGTGACTTTAAACTAAAAATTACTGATCCAACACTTACCTGAGCGAGATGAACCATGTTGAGTTTGTCTGGATGACTAATGATTGATGATAAGCATCGGGATTTTTTATATATATACGAGTAGATTCTACTGAGTAGTAGGGGGAGCGATTCACGTAACGCTGGCCTTATTTTATGATAGAGGTCGTTTAATCTGTCAGGGCAATGTTAACTCTGTTGTTTTAATTAAGATGTCTTTATGATATAAAATTGCACGTTTTATAATTATTTTGTAATTATTAATTTATGTTAGTTAAACTGTGAATCTTGAATAGTTAATGCGCGCTGATATATATATATATATATATATATATATATATATATATATATATATATATATATATATATAGAGAGAGAGAGAGAGAGAGAGAGAGAGAAAGTACTTAACAAAAAACTAGGTTAAGTAAGCAACTATATTTGGTTGCTCACTACACAACAAGCTAATAAAAAAAACGTAAAAAATAAAATAAAATTATAAAACCAAGTAAACGAAATTTATCTCGTTAAGAAGTATGGATATCTATTTTGCAGATCACCAACTAGGATATCAATTATTAATCTCACAATGGCAAGGCATTGTCTTTATATAGATGATCCAAACTATCTGCTCATCCCAATCCCAGAGCTCAATCCCTCTCCTCTCAATCCCACCCCGAAAACCCTCCTAGGAGGCTAAAGAGATCTTGGCCTCGTGATCAACTTCGCACTTAAAGGACAAATAAAAGCGTTTAACTAGGAAGTGTCAATTATGATTGGCTCCTTCCAAATTTCTATTTAAATTATATTTTATCATTTCAATTATTGCTTTTTTTTCCCCTATTATTATTCTTATTATTATTTTTTCCCCTTTTATTTATCTTTTTTTTTTTTTCTTTTTTTTTTTTTTTTTTCTTTTAATAATTTAAATATGTATATTTTTTTTTTCTTTTCTGTAACCTCATTATGTGAAATAATAAAAATGTCTTTATCTATCACAATTAACCAATGTACTGTATTATTTGTGCAGATGTTAATAAACGCTTTATTATAAAAAAAAAAAAAAAAAAAAAAAAAAAATATAGATGATCGGAGATTGTATGCGAAAGATCAATGTCAGATGCAGGACATGATGGATCTGCAGGTTGAAATACATTTTTAATTCCAAAGAAACGTGTTTTTTTTTTTTTTTTTTTTTTTTTTTTTTTTTTTTTTTTTTTTAGGTAAGAACCAGTTTAAGTATTAAGGGGTAATACTTACTACTTTAGATCTTTTTAGGTAAATAATTTAAGGGGTTAGGTCCGCCAGTAAATATACTGTTGTCAGACCTGTTGGTGAAGAACGTCGACACTGGCATCGGTGCGAGTACTGAGGGCGAGTGCTTTCTACGTAAGCACGACAAACACTTTATCTGAACCAACACCTGCTCAATCAGGTGTGATCAAAGTCACAGAAGTAAACAACTTTCGCCCTAAATGTTCAAACACAGAAACATATGTGTTCAGTATACACAGGAATAGTGAAGTTTTAGTTATTTTCCCAAGGATTTTTGATAAACGTAAGGATAGAATTTTGTTGGCGTTGGGAGGCTTTATGACTAATCAGAGTTTTATGCCTTAAGTCCATATTGGTCTGAGTAAAAGCATAAAGGGAATTTACAATTTTGCCCAATAATAGAACCTCCATTCTTTTTATGATGCTTTCCTTGAGACCAGATATAAATAAGTCAATACAGGATTATATTTTGTCTATAGAGTTCATAGGAATAAATAAAATATTAATATGTTTGTCGCTTTAATACGCTTTATTACTACTAATATTTGAACACATCGGTAAGTCATGTACAACACATTGTACAAGTCACTAACGCCACATTAGTGGATTGGCGGGAAGCAATCCCAAGTAGTTACATTATATTACATGGCACTGAGTATTGAGAGAATCGGATCAGATCGGTTTCCTATTTGCCAGGAGGAAGGTAGTTTCCGTTAGGTCTGGAAGGTCCTGATGGGAATCCACCTGGAAAAATTTGTTTTACAATTAATAATAGGAAGTACATAGTTTTTTAGCTGTGAGTATTGTTTTCTAAATGGTAAAAGCTCAATGGTTTTGGACTGTCAGTGCGTGCTGGGTGCGATATCTGAAGAGAATCTTCTTGAAATGGACTGAGTGCCGCTTCTTTAAGGTATCATTAGTAACGAACAGGAAGACTATCTTGACGGGGAACCCAAGGATCTATGGTATTTGTAGTTCTGAGCCTGCATGTATAATATCGCTAACCATGGCCAATATTATTTAATTAACTTGGTCCTGTCGTATTATCTAGAAGTCTGGTGAAAAGCGAAGCCCAAAAATGTCCCTAGAGTTTTCTCAAAACCGGAAGAATTGCGAACATAAGCAAAACTCTCCTTTTAAAACTTTTAGGTAATAGAGAAGAAATATATTTCGACCGTCGAATCCTAAATTAATCTGTGTTTTATATTAGTATAAATTACTTCAATGTAAAACAATAAGAATCTATTTAATATGACTTAAATATTAGCTTTTACCTCCACTTGGTCCACTGCCAGACGGTAATCTGAAAATAATAATAAAATATTACTCTTTTTTATTCTTGGCCCTTAGGGGCTTTGACAACACCAAGTAATGCTCAAAAGAAAATGTAATGAAATGAACATAAAATGTTTTTATTTTTACATGGGTGCATATGTCCCTTAGGAATAACGTTTAGGACCTAACATATTTATGCCGACTTTTAACAGCATTACTACAATGTAATTCTTTGAGTATCGACTAAATAATAAAACCTTTCGGTTTCTACTGTGTGTTGGGTGAGACATGTGAAGTTAAGTGAGTTTGAAAGAGCTGGAACCTGTAATTACCGAAATTGCTAAGGTGACGTCAGGACAACGAAGGATATTTGTATCCTGCCATTTTAATGCTGGAAAAAACAATTAATTGATATGGGTGCGCTGGTATGCAGGTAAAGTGATTGTCTCTATATCTTACGAAATATCGAGCTCGTCGTCCAAATGAACACTGGGATCGAGGTTTAATTTTCGTAAAAATATGAGCTTTAATTGAAGAGGTGTGTTATGAATGTCCCGGTTTTGGTTGTTGATAGATTGTCTTATATGTAATCCTTTGACGTTAATCTAAATATCATCTGAGAGCACACCTTAAGTTTCTCTTCGATGTTGTTAGAAATTATACTACTGAGGGCTTATGCCACACAAGTTATGTCAACTTAGCGGGCCAAAGCTCCTAATTTATTTAAAAATAATTTGCTCACCCTGGTCCACTAGGCCTTCCAGAAGAGTAACCGTTTGACCCACCGCCGGTAGGTCCTCCTGACGGGTAGCCACCAGCGCCTCCAGCTCCAGTTGCACCACCTGCACCTCCTGCACCGAAGCCTCCTCCAGTACCTCCAGCGCCGAAAGCTCCACCAGCGCCACCAGCTCCACTCGCTCCAGCACCGGTGAAACTAGAGGCCTCTCCGTCGTATTGGACATCGGCATTGTAGCCTCCTTCATCGGCAGTGTAGGCAACCTTCTGCCTTCTTCCGTCGGGGAGGAGCACCTGATATTCACCGGTTACCTTAGTTCCGTCGCTTTCTGCTCTGTGGGAGAAATCGTTGCCGCTGGCTTCGTCTTTCACTTCGTACGAGAAGCTGAATGGCTCGGGCTGAAACATCAACAAGTTATATATTGTAATAAGTTTATATTTCAAGCAGTTTTCGGAAACAAATGATTTGATCGTCACAGCCTACTAAGTTATTTCCCTGCCCGAGCAATTGTAGGGAACATATTCAAAGTATAAAGTAAGTATCTTACTACATTAACTTCCACCTTAAAAGAGCCAGGAGGAATTACTTGGCCGAATTTTGAACTTTGAGATCATAGTATTAACGGCTTTATGTTACAATTTAGAGAAATAAAATGAGCAAGAATGAAAAAAAGAGACTACTGTTTTCTGGAAGACATTGTATCCGAGAAGCCAATTCGAAGGTGGAAATTCGTTGACAAAATCTGGAATTTTCAGTAAGATATAATAATAACTATGAACAGAATTACTTAGATTTGAAACTAATATATTAATGAAATGAATTTATTTTAGGGGCTTTACGGTTTTTATTCAGCCTATTCCCTGGTTTTCATCTTAATTTTGAAATAATGGCAGAAAGTACACCAAGTTGCCTTGATAACAGCTCAAAGTCTGGGAAATTTAAGATTGAGCAATCAAACATTGGAAGCATCGATACTGGTTCGAAGCACGAGTAGCTTGGGAAAAGAGGTTGTAGACACATTTCTGAAGATAGCATCGGAATCAAAAAATCTGCTGGCCAGGAAAACATCGGACTATTTCTGGCAATTTCAAGCACTGTTATTCCAGAGCTGGACAACTTTTAGAGTGGTTGAATAGAAATGTGACTTATGGTCTCTTCAAATAAGTTTCTTGTCAAAAGAAAGTCAGGTACGACACTTGTTGTATTTGAAGATTATTGTGTTTTTATTTAAACTCTATGGCTTCTTTGTTTAGCTCATACAAGTAATTTGTTACAAAGGTCAGGACTTCCCGAGTAGGATTGTAGCTAAAATTGTTGAAGAAATTATATGGTTCTTTGTTCAAACACACTCCAGCCTTGGATAATTTTAGAAAAATTATGCAAAATTGTATTCTATAGAGCAGGTACACCACAAAAAGCTAAATTAGAATTTATATATAATGTATACATATGTAATGAGTTTAAGCAATTATTTTCTACCTTTCCACCTTCATCTCCTCCATTGCTCCCTGATCCAGTAGAACCACCTCCGCCGAATCCAGTACTGCCAGTTGCTCCTCCAAAACCAGTGCTGCCAGCAGCACCTCCGAAACCAGAGCTGCCACCACCTCCATAGCCGTTGTTACCACCACCTCCACCAGGCGGAAGATAGTTACTGTTGGGTGCTTGCGCTCCTACAGAAGCTACAAGGATTGCGGCAAGAGTGAAGGCCTGAAAATTTGAATTTAATGATTTCATTGTTGTAACGAAGGAAATAAGTTAAAATAAAGGCTTAGAGTTGGAAGCATAGAAGCTAAAAATGGATTTTATGAAAATAAATTCCTCAGGATTTCTGTCATAAAGAAGAAAGCGTTTGAAGCGTCTTTTCATAGACTCTAGCCGATGATTATTCAGGAAAACTGCCTAAGAGGTGTGTTTACATCCAATGAAGAGCGAATTCAACCTATCTACTATCTATTCGAAACTGAAGTCTTGTGAGACTACGACAATGTTTCCTGGACTCCTGCGAATTAGGAGTAAGAACTTAAATACATTGGTTTAGACGTAGGTTCATACATTCAAAAGCTGGTTCATCTTAACCCGTGGAACTGGCGTTGGGAACTGAAGTCTGACGAGACTTAACACCAATATATACCAAAAACACTCGAGGAAAGGGCGCTTTTTCCAAGGTGGGAGACTGTGAAGTTTTAACGTGAATGTAAGTCAATGTTATCATGATTAATGGCGATAAGAGTGCTGATATGCTCATCCGCAAACTCAGTGGTAATTTCAAAGTTTAAACAAGACCACCGGAGGGTGCTAAAGACCATACCAGTCGATGCACCAGGAAAAAAGACCGCCCGAAAAAAGGATATCGCGTTGTTCCAAGGGCAAAAGCTGTGAGGATAATAGAGAAGCTAGATATACACCCCCCTTCTAGTACGTAAGCGTAGAATATGGTGTAGCTTTAAGTCCAGCTCCAGGTTCCAATCCGTTGGGCCTGGAGCTCTTTATGTAAATCATACAATTTTGGGGGAAAACGAGAAAAAAATGAAGCTGGATTCAATTCGGTATGTAGCCGATTAATTAGATGGACTCTTTGAAAGAAGTCACTACAGTAAAAAGCCACAAGGCCCCAGAGGGACCTGAGCCTCGACTACACGGCTCACTAGAGTGAAAGTTTAGCCGGTAAAATGCTCCGGCCGTCTGAATTTCCCCTTTCCACAATAATAAATTAATTAAAAGCTTAGTGGGCCTAGGGGCGGTCTCGGTCCCAAAATCCAACCCACGAACGAAGGCACTAGAAGATATAAACTTTATTGCGCTCTTGTTGTGAACTCAATTCCTCCAGCATATTTTTCGAGTGCTCCACCACTCAGCTAACCTCGCCCATATACATATACATACGTATATATATATATTAAGTATATATTATTTAGATATAGATATGTGGTTTATCAGTATAAGGGCTTTAAAATTGAATACATTGAAATATTTATGTCGCAATTTGACCTAAATATGAAGACATTTTCTTGAAGGTACTATAAGAGACCCTTATGCCTTTATAGTCTTCCAAAGTCAAGTAATCCTCATGTTTTAATTCTATTGTTGGAATATCCAGAAATATTATTGGTATGTGCCATTTATTAGTGCCTCCTTATGCCAAATCCTTTGCGATGCTCGCAATAAATGGTAGTGTCTAAGTTTCAGGATCTTATACAACGTAAGACCTTGATTAGAGGCGTTAGATTTAACCGCAAGACCGGTAAATATCATTGATAAGTAGACTAACGCAATAGGGATTTTTTAATGAATGAAAGCCGTTGTAAACTGAATGAGCAATCAGAAACTCATAAGTGGTCACGCCGGGAACGTTACTTTCTTATATAATGGTATTCCTGAACGCAATCCCGCTCAAGCGGGTCTCATAGTAATCCCAAGATACTTAAGCCTAGCGGTGGCCGTGAAGAGGATTTGTAGACGGCCTGATTGCGCCTTAGAGTAAGTGATGCAAGAGAAGACGCTGCCGGTGGATCGTGTTACTACTGTAACAAGCGGTCGGTTCTCTTCAGACCTTGAGTTCCGATCCCGATGACGGAGTAATGGGGTAGCTCAGAGTCAATGCAATTCTTTGAATAATGGATAAGGAATTGGAAGTTGGAACTTTATACAGGGTTGGTTTCATGAGGTCACAAGGCCCAATTAAGTCGTCGACTTGGAGAGCTGCTGTCGATGCGGTGTCGTCAGTCCTTCCTTCAATTTTACATAATTTCATTTTTCACTTTGAAATGTTTTATAGCTAGGAATGATTTGTAATAGATGTGGCTAAAGTGTAGTTGAAGTGAGGTCATCGTTCATGTGACTAGAAATTGATTTTTGAGGGAAATTCGTAATTTGGCGGGAATTGATTTTTAAACATTGATTATATTACAGGTAAGCGTATTTAATATACACTTTATTACGAGACGTGAACTATTGGTGTTTATTTACTTCCCAAATGATATTTTCGCTATACAAATTATTTACATTTATTATCTAGTTGCAGAAAGTAGATAGTTAGTAGGCAGGCCGAATAAATAAAAAAAAATGTGTTATATTCACAAGGCGAAGATGCTGTCGAAAACAAAGTTACGTCTCCAGTGCTCGAACTAATGCTGGTGTGGATTTCATGTTCTCAAGCCAGCTTGTATAAGAACTCTGAAGAAGCACCTTTGTTTTCGAAACCGGTTTTGTTCAACTTAAGGTACTACTATCTCCAGCACCCAAAAAATTCGGATTCACTTCAGAGTATTTTTCTGTCACCGATAGATTTTTTAGTTAACTTAACCAAGAAAAAGACTCAAGCATATTTTACTGGCGGTCTTAATATAAACAGGGTTTCTTTAGAACCCCTGTTGTACAATTTTTAGAATTCCTACGAGCTCAATGTTCTGTTTGTACTTAACTAACAGGTTAAAAGGTAGGATCTTACCTTCATGAGTGGGTTCATCTTATCTTCTTGGGACTTCGTTGGGAACTGAAGTCTAGTGAGGATAGGATGCTTTATATACCAAAAGAAGGATACTGGAGGGGGAGGGAGTTACATTTTGAACCCGAATGAATTTCAGTGTTTCACCGATATTGGTGGGGATAATGCACATCCCGAAACGAAGGCAGTACTCGAAAAACTAGATGAAAAATCGATAAAAGAAGTATTGTGCTGAGGTGTAGTAAATCAAACCACTGGAGATCTAAGGGAGGCCAGCTGGAGTTGAGAGACAATTTTTGGTGTCGGTGTCTCTAAATAAAGAACGTAATAAACAAAAATATACTGGTACTAATATCCTGCGTTTCGATCAAAAGAAAAACTCAATAAAATAGATTCATCTAAGGAACCTTAAACTTGAGCGTTTTCCCCATTTATTACTAATAATATATACAATTACTTATTTTGGTCAATGAATTATGATTGGAAAAAATTTAAATAAGCAAAAATGACTCAAGTGGTTGTAAAGTGACAAAAAAAAAAAAAAAAAAAAAAAAAAAAAAAAAAAAAAAAAAAAAACATAATATAGTCGGAAAAATGGAGAACTAATTTCTACTTACGACTGCGTAATGATATTAAAGAACTTTGAACTGGAGAAAACATTAGAAATTCTGCCTATGGGGGAAAGTGACATGATATAATGAATCACTTATAGTGCAGAATAATTCCAAGGGACACTCCTAATTTTCTTGTTAAATTTCATGTTATTTTTAGTTGCCTACGTCTGTTGATCTCAACGGAAGCCTGTAGAACCTCTACTTTTCAATTCTTTATCTGAATATGATTTCAGAGATGTAGAACTGCGTAAAGTAAGTCCAATTCCTTCAATCGAAAAACTTATCTCAGATTCTAAATTGTTTGCAGAATATAATCGAATCATGGGGGCGAGGTTAGCTCAGTGGTAGAGCACTGGACTAATAAGCTGGAGGCCTGAGTTCAAATCCCGAGCAAGCACTAAAGATTTTTTCTTCTAGTGTCTTCGTTCGTGGGTTGAATTCGGCCTCCCTGACCGTCCCTAGGCCGACCCAGCTTTTAATTAATTTAATAATGGGTACCTTGGGTGCTAATGACTCTAGCAGTCGAAGCGGCCAAGGGAAGAATCAGGCGGCCGGTGCATAGTACTGACCACACTACCTCCCTAGTGTGCCGTATGGTCATGAATCAGATACCTCTATAGTATCTGCCCCTCAGGGCCCTCGTGGCCTGTTACGGGACTGATTTTTTTTTTTGTTTTTTTTTTTTGTTTTTTTTTTTATGGAATCATACAAGAAAAAAATTCGGAAAAATTATGTAGTTTTCGACTTCAGATAAGAGATTTTGTAAGGATGCTACATTCTTTGGTTTCGATAATAGTGGGTGCTTAATATTTATTCTTGCATTGCTAAAATATCTTCATGTGTCAAAAGATTACTCCCAATAATTGTTTTTCTTCAAAAATACCCTTTCCTGCTAATTGAAAAATGAATGCATAGAAATGTTATATTTTACTCATTCGAGTGCAAAAAAAACAAACCATATCACAAGACAGACGGTCAGAGATAGCTCACGATTTTGCTAAGGAGAAAATTACTTATTTCATTTTGGATGCATGGCATCGAAACCAGATCGACTTACACGTTTAGAAGTTGTTCTAAGACAGGAGAAATCACATTGAGAAGGAAAACCCACATTTATGTCCGACATTTTAATTGATGCTTTCCTAAAGAGTTGAATATAAGTCGAAATGAAATGTTGGCAAGATAATAACCAAAATAGGGCACACATAAATTTTCATGAAAATATTTAAATATGGCATGAACAAAAACCTTGTTGTTTCCTTAACTATTGGGAAGATTTCGTTTTCGAGTATCTTCCTATAGGCGTCTATAAAGAGAAGGGGCTGCGGCCCCTGCCCGAAAATTTGTTTAAGTGGGAACATTTCTTGTATAAAAAAACTATAAAAACGAAAATTATCTTAAACATTTACCTTGGTTTTAAAAGGTGCCCAGAGGAGCTCAAAACAATTTTTCTGTAAAATATTTACTTTTTTTTTGTTTCCCGCCAAATCTCCCCGTGATCCCCAGCCCCTTGCCGACATTATTGCTCCTGCATCTTCTAATACAAAAATTATATCCAATTCATACAAAAATACTTGACCAGGTACATTATTACTTTGAGCGCTAAAAGTCTTGGAGGGATTTCGATGATTTATTTTCCGATGCTCTCTTTTAAGTCTTTTACCTCGTATTAACTAATGTAAAAAGAGGCCTAAAAATGTAAGTTTACAAATGTTTTTTCTTGAAGATGTATTTCAAAACTTGGGAACCAGTAGATTAGATAAAAAAAATAATGAGTGGTACTTAGCCTTTTGATAATTAATATGCAAGATAATTCAAGGATGTGCGGCTTATGATCTGAGATAGTTAACGAATTCGTCTAACTCATAGATTTCCAACATTTTATAGATTATTGCCCATTTGATAGAACTGAACAGTATGATTTCTATCTATTTTCCCGAAGAAGAAATAAGAGTCTCTCTGGGCTGAATATAAAGGTTTGAAAACGAAACCTAATATTAGCCGTAAAGCTTTCTCACGGTTTTTAATATACGATTATTGTATCCAAGATCCCGCTGATATAAAAAATTGCGTATTCTCGATTAATTCTAGAGACTATATTCCTGTCCGAACTCAAAACATATCCTAGCAAAATCTTCTGATTTTCTCTATTAGATGGTGATTATTTTTTTCAAAAATATATCATCACGATTAAGGCAACCAACGCAAAAAGAAGAATAAGGCTATAAATCCATTTATCAAGACCCTTTGATGAAAATGATAGACAAATATTGAATTGGAAGGAATGAATAAAGATATAAGCGAACGAAGGTTACGATTTAAGAGCTCTGACTTGATGGCGGGAAAGGCCGCAAATAAGACACTTGAGAAATATTTTCACATAATAGAAGATGATTTTGTATTTATTTATCAATAATATATCCCGCTCCAGTGGCGATTATCCTATGAACCTTTTCAATCTAGCAAGGTGAATGTAGTTATATCTATAAATGTAAACGTTTGAGAAGCGTTCACGGATAAATAGTTCTTTTATCAATGCAAAATTTAATATTTCTAAGCTAATGTAATTCATAATTTATTTGATCCATGTAATTAACTTCTTTTATTATTTCGTAATACCCGGCCAATTTCATACCTAATAAGGTTATCACTTTTTGGGCAGATTTATCATTTTTTTAAATACCTCCGTTGTTTTAGTTCCCAAACCATTGGCTTCCTTTTGGCGGTTGTACATTAAGAAGGCTGAGAGAATACGTTCAATCCTTCGACTATTAACAATACAAGTTGACGAAAATATTAAGAGCAGAATGTATCTCTTGGTTGATAAGTGTATATTTAGCGGCTGTAGAAAGGCTGTTTAGTGGCAAATCAGGATGTAGGACGGTTCTGTTTGGTGGGTTGGTACAGGTTCCTAGGGCTAACAACCTCATGGTTATAATTGGCCGGTTTTGTTCTGTTGCGTACGTTTGGTTACTGCCATAATGCATAAAGGCCGTTTGTGCATTTGGATGAATGGTTTCACTCATTATTTATTGAATAATCATGTATCCAATCATGTGTATAGTACATTTATATAGGTCGGTGTTTTAAAGAAAATCTATTATTTTGCTGGCATTGCCATCAAGACGCCTTTGAAAAATAGTAATGAATATTTATGTTAGATTCTCCTATTAACAAAAATGATAAAGGGCGTTTAAAAAGAAGTGAAGTAACCAACCGCAGAATGTTGTAGGAGCTTCTGTCTACCGAGCTACCGTTATCAACCCCTAGAAGACCCCTTGGAACTTACCTTTAATAGCTGGTTCATCTTCTCCTGTTGGATGGCGGATGGTAACTAAAGACCAGTGACACTTGTTTCGTATATATACCTAGAGCAGCTTGGAAGACTGCACTCCCTTCTTGTGGGGAGAGCGGACAAGGTCGCCCCGGTACGTAACCCCCCTTGTCCTAACGCGGGGGGAGGAAGGTAAAGGAGCATCGTGACATCACGACGGCACATTACACAAGCCCAACCGTGTGTCCCGGGTAAGGGGAGGATCTCGTTTGCACATTCTCGAACGACGATCACAAGAGAAGGATGGGACGTCTGGGAAGTCTCTATGGGAGTAAATGTGGCTAAGAGATAGGCATCGGAGGACATGACTCTCTCTATTGACAATATACCTGAAAATAACTCCCACGTCCTTCGGTAGAATATTAAATAGCCTATAGAGAGAGAAAATTGTACCCTGTAGTAACATTACTCGCAATCGGTCATAATCTTCTTTAGGGTTTGAGCGTAAAAATCACCGGTCAACGACGAAAAAATTCCATGCAATTTTTTTACTATTTCTCGTGGGCTTTTGGGCGCTGAAACCGAAAAAAATCACCAAGAATTTCATGATGGTTTTTTTAGCATAATTATTTTTTTTGAATACCAACCGCTTGTGTCGTTATTCGGCATTAAACCTCGATTTTGGGGGCTGCCAGGCCGTCAACATTATGAATTGCAGAGGTTTTTGCACCTTCATGTTTAGTCATATCACTAATGATACGTAATTAAAGAGAGGCTTTAGGGGAGAAGTGGGGTGGGATAGAATTGAAGATTATTTTTTATTTTACAGATAAATTAGTGGGCCAGAAATGTCATTGACGTCGAAAGCGCTTTTGATCGTACTTATAGACGGTATATTATAAATTCACTAACAAGGTACGGTATTTTTGATTATACGACGAACTTCATTTTAACTTTATTAGAAAACCTATCTTTCTTTGTAAGATGCGTTTAACACTCCCTGATTTTTTTATGGAGCAAAATGGTGTTCCTCAAGGCAATGCCTTGAGTACCATACTATTTTAAGTCGCCATAAATGAAGTACTTAATCAGGTAAAAGATGCTGCTTTCGGAATGTTGTATGCCGATGCTTTAAGAATATACAGTGTCCATAAAAGTGTGGCTTATTGGTCTGGCGACATTCAACACGCTCATATAGCCCTCTGCAATGTTTCTTTCTGGCTCAATCAGAATGGCATCAAAATGTCAACAGCCAACTCAATGGGGGTACTTCTTAGTAGACAGAGACAAATAATGGAGTTCTTGTACTCTTAATTTAGATTGTTGATTGGCATCTCCACACCTCGCTCATCACAGATCTACTCCATCAACAGTCGCCACTATCTTTTGGAGTTTCAGCATTCCGCAGGATCAGCTAGAGCTGTAGTGCGAGTACAACATAGTGAGACTTCCATCTGTGAGCCATTTATTACTACTAACTATTAGTGTTAGCAGAAGCCGGTAACCTCCCTAGTGGTTACATATCAGCCAAAGAGGTCCAGGCCAGAGAGTAGAGAGCAACCAAGGAGATACATGACCAGCCTCTACTAATGACGTCATAGCCTCTATATTTTATTATTTTCACTTTTCTATTATATCCATCCTTCTTTTCCAACAAGCATTTATTTATCATTTTTAAGGAATAAATTATTTTTATTTTTTTATCAGAAATCAGAAGGTCCCAATCTGATTTCTTCACCACTATCCCAACAAATTCTTCGAATTTCTGCTGTTCGGAAGAGTATGATAATGGTTTATAGAAGTTTGATCAGATCAAAATTGGACTATGGATGTGTGGCTTATGGATCTGCCAGTTCCAGAAACTTAAAAATAATAACTGTTATCCATAATTCTTGTCTGAAAATAGCAAAGAGTGTTTTCCAGACAAGCCTTGTAAATAGTATATTGGTTGAAGCCGGTGGACCACCTCTGCAGTATCGAAGAGATTGTCTGAAATTATTTTACTTTGTAAAAATGACATCTCCTTAAGATCCTTTACACCAGAACTTGAGTTATATGTAATAAAATCAGAATAATACTTTTGTTAACAGCAACCAATTTATCCACCGATCCAAAGGATTACTTTCAAATTTTAATGTCTATCTAGGCAAACTTCATCAGCTGGCGTACCCTAATTTCGAACCTTGAACTCTTCAAGGTCATAGAATTGATCTTCACTGACAAAATAAATCAAGAGATAAATTGCTCGTACGACGTAGGAATTTAATAATTCAAGATGAATTTAAAAAAAAATTAGGTTGAAATATCCTCAGGAGGAACAGGGCTCTTGACAGATGGATCTAAAACTCATGCCGGTGCACTGTGGAGTATTTACCATCAAATCATGGCCAAAAGTCCAAACAATAAATTGTACTTGAGAAAATCACAATACGTATTTCCTGGTAGCTTTGGAATTTTCGCTACAGAGATATATTTATCTCGTTCATTGTTATCCACTTCCTGGCCGAGGGGAACTGTCTGAATCCATGAGTTGAGTTCGCTGCTTGTACACAGCTGGTTTTTCCTAAGTTGTAAGATGCTTAAAGATGTTGTGATTTCTGTGGATTCCATTGAACAAGAGATCTGAAATTTCTCTACACAGTTGTGAACGGTATGTAGTTCTCTGTGATAACTAGTTTTTTAGCAAGTTTCAATATCATAACGGTTAACTTGTAGTTCTTTTGATTATGACGATTAAACGAAAAAAATAGACTTGTTTAAAAGAAAAAATAGATTATGTTATATTGTCGGGCTTTGTCGGGCAGATATATTTGCATTAATGTAAATTTCAATCCTTCTACTTGCCATATCGCAAAAAAAACTCACTCCAACATCCCCCCTTTCTTTTGATAAATGTAAGGAAATACTTCTTAAAGTGAATTTTTTTATAACCAAGTTGGTGTTTAG
Organism: Gonocerus acuteangulatus; assembly: GCA_946811695.1. Lineage (NCBI taxonomy): Eukaryota > Metazoa > Arthropoda > Insecta > Hemiptera > Coreidae > Gonocerus > Gonocerus acuteangulatus. The sequence goes on from OX328129.1 coordinate 43,359,683, forward strand.
CGTGCAATAAATAATTTCAAACCCTTTTAAGGCGTTTAATGGAAAGAATATAGTCGTAATTGGTTAAAGAAACATTTTATATTATAACTAAGTAATATTAAAGTCTTACTCGCAGGAACTGCGTCATCTTAGTGCGGTTCCGTTCATATCCCTCGTGCATAGTGAAGAGGTAACCGACCGTTGCTATTAACATGGTGTAGATGCTCGGAGTTCGGTCATTTGTTTGAATAAAACTACATTTCATAGATAAAATGAGTCGTATTTATTGCCAGCTATCTGAGGAGGCTGCTGAAGCCTGAAATAAACATTTTCCGCTGTACAGGCAAAACTATTCAAGTAAGTTTTCCCCGTTGCACTGCAACAGGGACGTTCTGAACGGGCTCCTGTTGACGTCTGATCCTTTTCTGAGCTGCACAAGGAAAACGTCTAGAAAGGAATCAAAACAATTTTCTTCAGAGACATTATAACTTTTGCTGCGGAAGAAGGCAACACACCAGCTATCAGTAGACCATGAGGAAGATAACTCTTAAGACACCTTGCTGAGCATGAATCTTGCTGATACGAGGACGAGAATGACGATGATAGTTTAGTTTCGTAACCTGTAAAATAGTTACAGTGTTTAGTTTTGTACATATTGCAAAAAAAAACTATATAGTTATTTATAGGACTGTAAATTGATGTTGAGTGGGGATGTGTGTTAAGTGTACGTCATTTAATAGTTATATTTTCTATACTCTTAGAAAGAATAACAGATGGATTCCTTCTACCTAGTGCATTAAGTTCTAACACCTTCTGACAAGTTCTTGAGTTATTAAAAAAATATGCTCTACTCCATAAACCCTAAAATATTGTATTTTTTCTGTTTCACAAATATCATTTAATTTTTTGTTATCTGGTTTCATTTTTAAATGTAAATTGAGAATTGAAAACGCAATGAAAATGGTATATCCATTTTCCCATCACATTATTTACATTCAGGTTTACACAATTCAAATTTATTACGCAAACAATTTATTTAGTATTTGCAAAAGCATATTTATTAGATTGTTAGATATTTATTAATTATTTTATTTTATTTATTTATTTTAGTTTTTTCAAAAGCTAGATATTAAATTGAAATATAACTTTAAAATGTCTTATGTCTTGAAAATTTTCCCCGACGTTTTTCAAATTCCTGTTTTCCAGAAATTCCCCTAATTTTTGACAAAACTTGTTAATAAAAAGTTTTAAAGATTCCACAGTAACAAAAAAATAGCTAAATAGTTTTGGCTAGGATATCATGGCCAATACTCCACTGTGCGGCGTAGGATGTTTTTTTTGTTTTTTTTTCTTGTAGGATGTTTAATAGATTATAATGGCAGAACAAAAATATTTATATAGACTATACGTACTGTACAACTTCAAAAATGGTTTCATTCGTTTCCCTATGTTAACCCATTCGAGACGACGACTTTCTTCGAACACAGTCCCCAAGAGCCAACATTTTTTTCTTTTTTTTATTGTTCATTTTTAATTTAAAAAAAAAAAACATGTTTACTATTGAAATCACCTAATTCATAACGGAATTCACATAAATAAGATCATTGCATACCAGGTGTGCAACTCGCTCCTCAGATAAAAAAATGTAATTTTTTTTATTTACATCGAATTGGGTGTGTGCGCAATGTAAGGTAAAATGAAAATACAGATAATTTTTAATTTGATACACAGTAAAACCAATGGTCAATTTTGTTTTCCTGCACTTTACAGATTTTATTGATCCAAGAAAAATCACATTTCGATTGCTAGTTTATTCAGAATAACTAATAATTGCTAATTACTGTTATTTCACACACAGTGTTCAAGCTGTCTTATAGACTCGGAAACCTATGGTTTCGAATGAGTTAAGGAGCCTATAAAACGAGTACCTGTAAGCATATGAACTTGAAACCGTAAATGTTACGATTTTTTTTCGCGCGAATTTTCCTCCAAAAAGCATGTTGCGGTGCTTCACAAAAGATTTTTCTGGGCCATTTTTGAGCCGACATACACACACACTCACACACACATATATATATATGACTGCATAGCTGAAGGTCTTTGGTACTTGCTAACACAGTACCAAAGACCGTCGTAGAACTTTAAGACGCTTTCTTATGAAGTCTTGAACCGAGGGCAGCATCCGTTTGTCTTGGAGGATGTATGGCTTCGTCCTTCGTAAGCATGTGTTGTGCACGGTCCGGAGCAGGACCCAATTCTGGATTCGCTGGAGCCGCCTGAGCTTACAGCTCGGCTGTTTATCTGTGCGCGCGAACCCTTCGCTACTATCCTCTTAGAATACCTAAGGTTGGGCAGACTGAAGGCATTGTTAGCTCTTGTCCGCCCGGCCCTGGACCCTACATCATTGACTGAGAACACTGATGTTTTTAGGAAAGACCCCCGCCACACCCTCCCGCCTTGCAATTTTAAACGTTCATTTGGGATAAATGATAAAACACATTCATGAGAGATTTATAACGCCATTAAGGTCCACTTTATTACACATACAATAAATTGTACTACACTTTATACAAACAAACACGTTTGGATATTGGGAACCATTGGGTAATACACACTATTGGAAGTATGGTTAATATTCCACTGCTAATATAATAGGTAGCAATATTCAAATATTATTCATTGCAGCATATTTACTTTAGTGAAATACCAAAATGCAACACAACCAAAGGCCCGTCCGCACAGATAAACGGTTCTACTGTACTGGAGTACAAGGTGATAGGCCTATAGATCTGCAGCGTTGTGGTCGTAGGTGGCCTTTCTTGATTCTTGATTGGTCGAACCTCCCTGCGCTGTTTGGGTCCGTGCAGCCTATCAAAAGCTCAGTGTGACAGGAATCCATAGTTTAATCAGGCTTTAACCATCTTCTCTGTTGAAATTTTGTATAATTTGGGATGGCTTCCCGGGAGATCCTTTTAAATGTGTTTGATTCAATGCCCGGGGAGATTACCTAACCTTAGAGGATCAGTGATAAACAGACATTTTTTAATAATAATGAGTTTATTTTAAATGAAAAACGCATTTTTATTACAAAATGTAGTTTTATTAAACGTTTATGTCCAAATCCCAACGATCGAAGTAATGAAGTCCCATGAAATCGGATCAATTATTCTTCTCTGTATTTCACAGATTTTTATAATATTTGGCGCATAAATATGTTTTGTAAAACTGTAGGACTACTTCGTTCAGGTGGCCATACACGGTCAGTTTAAATCTCATTGTAGAGACTGCACAGTTTGGCCCCAAAGTTTGGACTGAACGGGAATAGCATACGTACGATTATAAACATCAAGGCACGGACTACACATTCCAGTTATAGTGGACCCACTAAATGTGAAGCAAATATGCTCTTGTCCACACACATCAGGCCTGGCCTGCACAGTCCCGGCCTTATTGGACTGTACAGTTGGTACATCTATCATCTATTGGTTTTATTATTCTACTTCGATGGACTGTACAGTTTAATCGTGGCCTCAAGGATTAGGATCAGGATTTAGTGGCGATTAACATTTTATCATGTTTTTACGCCAAAAAACAAGGCGCCTCAGGGATGTCCCATTCACGGTGAGGAAAATTGGGACTGCGCTGTCCAAACCTTCAGATATTCCTCACCGTGTATGGGCACTCTTACCGAGTAGAATCTGCCAACCGGAAAAATTTTGTGCAAAAACCAACATAAATCACAGGTTATGTGTTAACCAGGTACACATTTTGTAAGTATTACACACTAGAGATTCATGGAAACTAAGATTACTATTTTTCTCTCATATTAACAATGAACAAATTGTGCTGACTAAATATAGGTTCTTCAACTATTAAAATCAATTGAAATTGCGTTCATCTTGTAGAGAAAGGATCATATTTTTTTTCTCCTACAATAAAAGCAAATATTGTATTAATCCTGAGCTAATATTTCGTTCAAGGTCCGAATTATATTTTCGCTCGAAATGTCATTGGTAAGACAATGACTGCTTAATACGTTAACCTTTATCCTGGCTAATTCCCTTTAATGAGGGATGATCTCATGTAACAATGAACAGCTTATGTTTAGGCGGAGGTGGGTGCAATGAAGGCATATATGAGGCAACATTGACTCACGATGTCCTATATGGATGACGTATGAAAGATATAAACTTTTAATGAGTTCAATGGAACTATGGTAATCAGTGGTTTTAATATATCATTCACGGTATATATATATATATATATATATATATATATATATATATATAATATGTAAACATTTGAAATATAGGTTTTTTCTAGACTTATGGGTTATGAGATTTAGACCTTTTTCATCACCACTTCCTGATTCTTCCAAAGGTGTGTTTCCGCCTCATAATGAGGGAGGAAACGCGCTAAAAGGGAGAGGAGGTATAGAGGTGAAAGGTTACAGGAAGTAGGTCGTCTAGATAGCCTAAGCACGATCTACAGATCTGGGAGGTCACGGCTTCTTGAAGAACTGCTCATTTGTGGCGCACGCCTACACACCTGACGGAGGCAATCTTTATGAACGAGCTTACTATAAAAGATCGTAATTTACAAGAAAATAATATTGCAACCACTTAGTGTTGTTGGTTGATCTGAAATCATCTCTTTATTTTGGATGTGAAACGTGTGATTCTCAAGAACGGCGCCATCTTAGCGCGTTCTGTTCTTATCCCTTCTCACGATGTAAGGAGGCGAATTACTCTCGATGTAAGGAGTGCATACAAATTCTTAATTGCCTTTTCTTCATCTCATTTAAATGTTTAAAAGCATTTTATTGCCCTTATCAGATTCTGAATGAATAAAACTTGTCATCTGCCTTAATTGCAATTGGTTTATTTTATATTTCTAATTCAAAAGCGTCATGTGCTTTCTGCAATCTGCATAAATGAATTATTATTATATTAGGACGACAATTAAGTTTTTAGCACTTTCCTCCGAAGGAAAGTAGCTATTGAGGTTGGACTCATGACGGAATTTTTGAAAAATTTCTGCAAATCTTTATCGATCCTACCTAGTAGGCACCGAAAATGACCCCCGTTAAAATTTATATCTATATATATATATATATATATATATATATATATATATATATATATATATATATGTGTGTGTGTCTGTTAACACGATAGCGGCCAGAGTTTTTGTTTTTTCGTCACGAAACTTGGTATATAGCATTCAATTAGCAAACGATTGAACGAGTTCGTTAACCACCAAAATCGGTCCACCGGAAGGGGGGGTTTACCCCGAACCCAAAACACTAATTTGACCATTTCAGCCGTAATATTTGTTATATTTCAACGAAACTTGGTATTCGTACTGGTAATATAGAGAGAAAAGTGAGCTATAAAAATAAACTAAATCGGTTTATAAGGAGGGGGGGGGGGTTTACTCCGGACCGACAATACCAATTTGCCACTACCAGCCGTGATTTTAGGTATATTTCGACGAAACTCGGTATTCATAGTGGTAATCTAGAGGTAAATGTGTGCTGTAAAAATAAACTAAATCGGTTCATTAGGAGGGGGGGGGTTTACTCCAGACCCACAATACCAATTCGCCACTACCAACCGTGATTTTTGGTATATTTCGACGAAACTCGGTATTCGTAGTGGCAATCTACAGGTAAATATGTGTTGTAAAAATAAACTAAATCGGTTCATTAGGAGGGGGGGGGGGTTTACTCCGGACCTAAATTACTAATATACTCATACTGGTCGTAATTTCTGCTGTATTGTAACGAAACGCGGTATACGTCGTGGGTAACTCATGAGAAAGAAGTGTTGTAAAAATGAGCTGAATCGGTCAATCGGAAAGGGGGGTTTACTTTGTAATATATTTCAATAGAAAAGCCAGCCAGACATAGGTTCACAAAGGCGCCGCAAGGAGCGCTAGAGGGACTGTATCCGGTTCCTGCGTTAGATCAAAATACGATAATATGAGGATTTTGTATTTATTACGTAGTGTAGTAGGTACCATGTGTAAACATAACTCTGGAAGCAAATTAATAATTTATCAGTTACTCATTACAAAATTAAAAGAGAACTATTCATGTTTTTATTTTATTTATGTAGGATATTTTAAGCAAATTGTTCTGGAAAGCAGTCTACACTACCCAAATTCTGAGGAAAGTGCTTAGTTATGCAGCTCCTGCGTGACGGACTTTTTTATTTTCTTCTCATTTCAATTATTGTATACATATGTTATACTTTTCGAATTACACCCGTTATATTTCGGGATCCGATACTTGTAGACTGACAGCATAATGGTATGGTAAGCTCAAATGTTACCAATGTGTTATTGTTGGAATTTGCAAAATCTGTATCAAATATTTTATATCAGTTATCAATTTCCGAAGTAGAACAATTAATTTATCTTACAAATCTATATCAATAACAATACTGCTCGATATGTGTCAATACCCCGCCGAGAAGGTCAGGCTAACATTTTCCCAGTGTACTCCCTTTTAACTAGGTTACATTGTCGATATACCTCAAATATTAGGCAATAACTCTATAGGAGTAAATACCAGACACCTAGATCCTAGTTTTTCAAGGAATGAGGCCATCTTTTGAAAGAGATTTACTAACCGATATTCAGGAAAAAATGTGATAATGAAATTATTTTTAAAATTAATATCGCGGACAGTTTATTTACACAGTAAAATATCTCTTTATTAGCACTTTCGGAATGAATATGAAAGAGGTTTTGAAATCTTCTTCGATTCTACCTGCAAGATACCGAAAATGAAACCCGTTAATATATATATATATATATACATTCGTATAACACACAAGTGTGGTTGTGAGTCCTAAGAAATATCCTCTTGAGTGAAATATAGTAACTCATAACAAGTAAATGATAGGATGAAAATAAAAAAAAGCAGGAAATAAATTTGAATCTGGTCGTTTGCTATGGAGACGAGAGAAGGTTTTAGGTCAGAAAGTGGATCAGGTCAAGAATGCAAGGCCTGTCATGACTAGTCATAATACCCTAGTGATGTTGATGCAATCCTGTCAGTCAAGCTCTGAATTCACTTCTCACTTCTCTATGGATGCACAACTGCAGTGTGCACTTGCATTTTTAATGAGGTTTTCATGATAATTAGATCTTTTAGAGAAAAAACGTTTTCGTTATTATACTTATATTTAAATATAAGTGTTTGTATTATATGTAGAACAGCAAATAGAAGATTATTGATTTAAAGTGTTTTAAATATATATGACCTTCTACAATTTTCAAATATACTATTTTAAAGAAAATATCACAATCTAATTGCTCAAATGTGTTTGGTGCGTCAATACTGATGTCATGTAATTTTTTAAAAAGGTTATTCACTTTTTTATTCCTAATTGTAGCTCATTTATATCTTGTTTTGTTATTGTAATGTTTTGAGTAATTAGCGAGTTATTGTAAAGAGAGTGCTAGTAAATAATACAGTAAAACATTGTAAATTTAACTTCTTTACATGCAATTTAATAAACCAGGGGGAAAAAATCTGACTAGACAAAGTTTTTCTAAATTTTATTAGCTTTCATTAAAAAAAAAATGCATTGAAATCAGTTAAGATTTAAAAGCTGTAGCTTTTTTTTGAAACAAGAAATGTCGAGCCAACGGCCGTAGCCACGTTGAATCCCGTTGATCACCGAAATTAAGCAACGTCGGGCGTGGTCAGTACCTGAATGGGTGACCGACCACGTCCTGCTGGCATTATAAAAGGGTGGCAACCTGTAGATACCCCGGCGCTAATAGCCAAGTAGCCGTTGCGCCGATAAGAAAGAAAAAAAGAAAAGAAATGTCGTTGGCTCCACTATGCGGCTGTTATTTTACCTTCCTCGAAACGAAACGGTAGGAATCTTGCACAAATTGAGTGACAAAAGAAGGAAAATCGGTTTATTCGATTTTCCTGTCTACTCCTCAAGAGAATAAAATAAAAAAAATGGTAATCGTGTCAGCTGTTCACAGGTTACAGGTTAGAAGATTTTCTGGAAGGTGGTATAAGGTAACCACCATGTTGGGCAAGGTGTTTAGTCATGCAGATCCTGTGTGACGGATTTTAATTTATTTTAGGAGATATTGATCAACACCTATCTAATCGATAATTGGCTATCAAACGGGAGAAATGGAGTTTTGAACAAGTCATTAACAAAATTGAGTAGTTGTAAAGAATTAATTAAAAAAAATTAAAACGGTCTCGTTGTTGTCCAATGGCTCATTTATGAAGTACTGTTTTGTATTGAAATAACTTGAGGGGGAACTGCACAGAGATGGTCTTTAATCCACATAAATATTTACTCAACAAACGCGGTTAACTGGATTCTGGTACCTTGGATAGAATTAAAACGAGTTTTCTGTGAGTAGATTAAATTAGAACGCCTTCGAGACCTTGGCACTCTGTTGATTCAGGTTCAATGTCCGAGTGCGTTCACACACATCGCGTAATACCTATACGTAACCGTCTTAGAGATGAATCTACACGCAGCTACAATGGAAGAATAAATTCCGCCATCCATGCTGCGAGTCCTAGAATAATTATGAATGCACGGGGAGATAAGTTGGTGAAGTGTTAAGTACCTTGCGCCATCATCTTCTATAAAACAAGTATACAGGGCAGTAAGTCTTGGTTTCGCTGAAACCTTATATATTTAGTAGGAGTTTTATTCTTCTGCAAAGTATAAACCATCATTAGACAGAAGTCAGAGAAATGTGAGGCATAAATAAATATGTGCAATAAAATATAAATACATGTTTGTACAGGAATTACATATGTACAAAGGTATAGAACTTACTAATTAACAATATGTATATATATATAAATATATATATATTTGTATATATATATATGTATATATATGTATATATGTATATATATATATATATATATGTGTATATATATATGTATATATATATGTATATATGTATATATATATATATATATATATATATATATATATATGTATATATGTAAATATATATATATATATATATTTATATATATATATGTATATATGTAAATATATATATATATATATATATATATATATATGTCAGTATATTTATTTACATATGTATATCTATTAATTTTTCTGAAAGATGAGCCAATAAATATTTGCTCTGTTCAACTACTTTATTTGAAATCTTTTGCCCGACATGTTAGCACCTCTTTAGCACATTTGCACCTCTTTAGAGAGTTTGATATACAACATTATTCCTTTAATAAATCTCAAAATAAATATGATTACAAAAATATATCCTTAAACCTTCCCGAAATCAATTTGCTTTGTTTTAACAATTCTTTTTAATTTTTGGTCTTACCTTTTTAGGAATTCTTCTCATCACGCTCTATCTTCGCAGCATACTGACATGGGATTTGTTCTTCAAGAACTACCATAAATTTAAAAAAAAAAAAAACTCATTTAAAAAAAAAATGTCCATCAAATTTTCAGCATCATTATAGGTTTAAACCTTTTGAAAACTTACCAATAATCGATAAAATTAAAACACCTTCAATAATCGATAGAATACGGCCACATGGGGTCTCCCGTGGTCTAGTAAGCGCTGGATTCATAAGCGGGAGATGGTGGGTTCGATCCCCACCGGCGACAGGAATTTTCTCATCTCAGGGCTCGCTGAGAAAATTCCTAGTTGCACCCTGGAGGCCCGGCGCTAATGGCCAAGTTTTGTCGATGCGCCGTAAAAAAAAAAAAAAAAAAAAAAAAAAAAAAAAAAAAAAAAAAAAAAAAAAAATACGGCACATTTATCAGAAAATATTACATGACATTATTATGCTATACTAAAACGAGAGAGCATGAGGAGAGAACTTAATAACAAAATAAGTCTTGCCCGTTGACGTTTGTAAGCTTTTTCTCGATTGCCGAAATGAGGGGAGTGAAATGTAAGGGATAGTCAAACCATGGCCGCACCCAGCATACGGCGAGACACACTTATTCCGACTATGCGTCGGACTTGACTGTCAAAGTGTTATGAAAGAAGCAATGCTCACTTGCATTTTTCATGTAAAAATAATGGCCATAACGATAAAATGAAGAATCAAATTTGTATGCACATAAATGAAATAAATGAATAAATAAAACTAGACGACAATGTAAGTTAATAATAACTCTAGGAAAATGACTAAAAGTTTAATTTTAAATTTCAATATTGCACTTCGTCACATTGGGTCTCGCCGTGATCTGCTAGCACGCTGGATCTTTTTCAGTAATGATCTCGCTGAATGAATAGTCCGGTGCTAATGTCGATGCACTGAAAAAAAAGCAATAATCACATTGAATGGATTTATAAAAAGAATGTTTAGTACACAAATATGCAAAAATAAACAACCTTTCTGGGGATATTAGATTAAAGACCTAAGTCTATTTTTTTAGTGAGAACAACCGCAGTACGTTTTTATTGGATAACATTATATTTAGATAATTACAGGTACATATTTTGGATAAGCAGAATCACTTCATAAATAATCCCACGTGAAGAAAAGCACACTTCCTTCATATATTCGTTGAATAAATTAGTTGCACACTAGTAAATTGACGAAGTATATGTTATATTTTGTAGAAAAAGCCTGACTCGCGTTCAACAGGTCTCTTAGGATATTTGACATTGAAATCGTTATTTAATTTAAATAAATGGCTGTAATTAATTGCCTATTAAACTGCTATTTCCATGAATTAAAAAAAAATAGTTTCAACTAGCATCGCACCTCAGTAGACCTTCATTGGTTACGATATTGCCTCTGCGGAAGGTCGTGGGTTCGATTCCCACTAGGGGTGGTGGCTTTTCTTTCGAAAAAAAGAAAAGGCATCACCCCTATCCTGGCTAGAAAAGGGTGGTAACCTATAGATAACCCGTCCTAAAATTCGTAGTTAATAATAAATGGACGTTAAAATTTAAATAAATCTATATATATAAAAATCACGTGTCTGTTTTTCTGTTTTTCTGCTTTTCTGTTTTTCTGTTTTTCTGTTTGTTTGTTCCTTATACAAATCCACACCGTTTGACCAATTTGGACCAAACTTGGCACACATGTACTTCTTGGTACGGGAAATCTCCTAGGCTAGGTCAAAATAGTCAAATTTCGAAATTTGGTCAAAAGGTCAAAAGTTTTGTTCAAGAAAAATTGGCTACACTGAACCATTCATATTCTGGCAGTCATTTTGAATAATATCTCAAATTTATTTGTTGATGTTCTTGATAATTAGAATAACTCGAACTCATTGATGACTTTACATCATTATATAATCATATATATATATATAAAATCTTTTAGGCTTCACAGTTCGGAAGTAACGAGTTCCAAATTGTTAATTAAAGAAGAGTGAATTGTTCAAAAATAGTAATTTTCTTTCCAGTGTTGCCTAGGTGGAGATTAGCAAGCTAAAAAAAACTTTCTTCTTTTTTTGCGAAAAGTTTTTCTTTTGCGAACAAAACTTTTCTGTTTTAACCTGTATGTTTATCTAAATTATAGCCGTATATTCTCAAGATTTGGACAAGTAATATCATATAAGATCAATTTTATTAATTTCTGATGAAAATGTAGAGCAACACTGAGCCCCTAGAAGCCATTAACCATTATCCTTTTTTTTAAGTTTGGTTTGTTTATCTAATTTCCAAAACTTTTTAGTTTTAGTAAAATATTAGTGTTTACCTAAATTATAGCCTTATATTCTTAAAATTTTGACTAATATATATTAATAAGTAATTTCAAATATTAAGTTTTTGATCAGTTGAAAAATGTTGTGATTATCTAAATTATAACCCTATATTCTCAGATTTTGGATTAATATCATATATTAGTAAGTAATTTGAAATATCAAGTATTTGATCTGTTGATTTGGAGTTTCCCGTTTGTTTTCCATAGTTAATTTTTTTGTATTTGTGAATTGCATTTTATCTCATGCATTTTCTTAACATGAACTATGTCTTCAACATTAACCCATTAACCTGCACAGAACTTTAATAATTTAAATACTTTTAGTTCTTTAACGTACCACCTAAAATCATCTAAGTGTGACATGATATTTAAACATTTGGGTCATTCCATGTCAAATCAACCCAAAAAAATAGGATTTGACATCCATGATCTCAGATTTTAATGAAACTTGGCATGTTCATTCCTTTCATGGATATAAGTAAGAATATAAAATAGTTTTTGTCAATCTCAAATAGTTTAATTTCATGCCCTGCTAAAGTATTTCAAATTTTGCAGTTATCATCGATTGGACAAAAGAAGTGCACTTAGTTCTAAAATATAAATCATACCTATCGACCAATGTTGATGCCATTTTCTATGACAATACTTCAATAAATATGGAAGCCAGAAAAAAAAATAATGTAAGCATAAAGTTATTACAAATGTTCTGAAAAAATCCTGAAGTGTTAAAATGCATTTTGTAAAAATTATATATGGCGTTCCACACTAAGTGGAATATCATCAAACGATAAAAAGAAAATCACTAACATAGTTTTTTATTATTATTCCAAAAGGTATACACTACCACATGAAAAAATAAAATGTATGGTTTTTTCACTCTTTAATTTTTTTCCCCGTTAAATACAAAAAATTGTTCAATTAAAATTTTAGCTAACAATATATTATTTTTTATAGTACAGCGATTTAATTTTAAAAACTATAAAAAATAACCCAAAGCTATTCAGAATGAAAACTACATGTACAAAACATTCATTACTTCAGTGAAGGGTTTGCTGGGCAATATAAAATGAAATACAGCTTAATTTTTATCACATGTAACTGCACACCAGTAACTAACATTAAAATTTGAAATATTAAGTTTTTGATCTGTTAACTTGCTGGTTTCAGTTCGTTTTCCATAGTTGAATTTTTGATTTGCGAATTGCATTTTATCACATGCATTTGCTTAATAAAAACTATGTCTTTAACAGTAACCCATGGACTGTCCGAACTTATAGCAGGCTCAATATCTACTTGGCTCATACGGAGAATTGTAGTGTTTGTCATTAAACTAGATGCAACATTAGCAAACTCTACTGAGTTTTTTACATTTTTAGTTTCAGATTTGCTCATAACTTCCATTAGAGACCAAGGATTTTACTCTTTCTCCCACCCTATCTACTACACGTTTGTCATGAGCTGTAGTAAAATATTTCTGCTAAAACTTTTTGTGAAATTTTTCTGAATGTATGTAAAGCAATCTTGACATATATTTATTTTTAAACTGAGACAATGGATTATTACTGTAAATAATTTCATTTTGACAAATCATAATTTTTTATTATTATATCATATAATCTTATCAAAAGTGCGTATACAGAATTCATACCTTTATGTTTAGTATCGGAAGAAATGAGAAAAGTAGTGCATTTGTTTTTGAAAAATAATGCTGCTGTAAATAATTGAACAGTTTCTCAGGACCACAATCCTGATTGAATTCTGTTTTAACAATCGCAAGAATAAGCCATTGCAAGAACGGACGTTTTCTTTTCATTAATCAGTTATTTTATTTTATTTAATTCATTTATATTCATTCTTTTTTTTTTATTTCTTTCACCTAATTTGTAATTTTGATATTATAATTTGTTTCTTTTTCAATATTATTATTTTTTTTGTGTGTGTGTGTGTGTGTGTTTAACGGCGCATCTACAACTTGGCCATTAGCGACGGGCTATCTATAGGTTGCCACCCTTTTATAATGCCAACAGCACGTGGTCGGTCACCCATTCAGGTACTGACCATTTCAATATTATTATTACTATTTTTATTTGTATTATAATAGTTGTTATCATTACACTATCATATTTCTCTATTTTAATATTATTATTATTATACTTTTAAAACTCAGGAAAAAAATATAAAAAAAGTGTATATTACTTTGATTGTAATGCAGGGAGTATTGGAAGATGGAACCTGCAGAATCTAAATGAACTCCCTCTAAATAAACTCCCCCCAAGCCATTCAATTTGTTCCTCATATAAATCCACAGCTTTCAAGCGATTTTGAACAAACTTTGCACACAGGTAGGGGTTGATATGGGGAGTGTCATAGGCTAGGTCAAAATCATCTGTCAGCTGTCTGTCTGTCTTTATTTTCCTTATACAAATCCACACCGTTTGACCAAAGTTGACCAAACTTTGCACACAGGTAGGGGTTGATACGGGGAGTGTCATAGGCTAGGTGAAAATCATCTGTCAGCTGTCTGTCTGTCTTTATTTTCCTTATACAAATCCACACTGTTTGACCAAAGTTGACCAAACTTTGCACACAGGTAGGGGTTGATACGGGGAGTGTCATAGCCTAGGTCAAAATAATCTACCAGCTGTATGTTTGTTCCTTACAACTATATAATATAAAGTTGGTGTAGCATGGCACACTGGGTAACAGCTAGTAAAAAAATAGTTTTCATTTATCGAATAAGAATAAGTTACGGCAAATATGTAGTTCAAAGTTTTCTTTTTAGAAGGGAATTGGATGCTCCCTACTTGTCTTTCCGCAATTAAACTTGAAACATTGACTAGGTAGGGAATAAATCTGGGAAGTAAGAACCTTGGAATCGGGTTGTTGTAGAGAGGATGAGCGAACAAGGAACAGATCGGCTGCATTCCTCTGAAGAATGCTACGTACGTTGAAGGCCAATCCATACACATCGTCTTATCAACCCTGGCCTTGGAGGAACCCGGGTTCGTCTTGATCTGTTCGTCAATGTTCAGTAGTTTGGGTAAGATCTGTGGTTCAAGGTCGCGTGGGCGTTGCTAATTCCAATACCGGACGATAGAGCACTAAGGATATGAACGGTTGGGAAAGATCATCTGGGCTGTATCAGATCCTTTCCCCACAATGTGTGTTGCAACAGCGTCGGGTCAAGTGAGAGGATCCCAGAGCATCTCCCGCCCTATTTGAGAGCTTCAGGAGCACGATCCCGGGAAATCTACCTCCCGCGCGCGGGAATCAGCTGTTTAATTAAAGCGGGCTACTCGTAATGGCACTTCGTTCGTGGGAAATCGCTACGTGTGTATGTTTCCAGGTTTTCCCCCTTTAGACTTGAGTGTTTTACTGAACAAACGTTCAGACAAACCAAGAACAGCATTAGATAGATAGTAAATAACATATTAATAAACCTATGCGCGAATTGCTTATGACCGTAATATGAAACAAGATGAAATAACTTTCAACCCTATTTTTATGATAAATTAATTAACGCAATAAATAAAAAACTACTTATCTTCCGTGACGAAGCACGGGTATTCAGCTGGTAGCGAATATAATCAAAATATTAATAAAGACATGCAGAAAAAAAAATGTAATAATGAAATTACACATGCATACAAATAAACTCATCTACGTATCCAGACATATAGAATATTTTTTAATTTTTGTTTAATATTTTATAAAGCAGATTAGCAGCTCTCAAGAATCTCAACAGTTTCCGGATTGGTCATCTCCATGTATATTACAGGAAGTACCATGAAAGTTTGGATTCACGAAACGATGATACGAAGGATCATTTACATCTGGCACAATAGACCTTTTGCGTATCATTTGCAAGTGGGTAGAACAGACCTTTTGAGCATCATTTAGAAGAGGGCACAATAGACCTTTTGAGTATTATTTGCAAGTGGATAGAACAGACCTTTTGAGTTTCATTTAGAAGAGGGCAGAATAGACCTTTTGAGTATTATTTGCAAGTGGGTGAAAGAGACCTTTCGAGTATCATTTAGAAGAAGGCGCAATAGACCTTTTGTTTGTTATTTGCAAGTGGCTAGAACAGAACTTTTGAGTTTATTTTAGAAGAGAGCTCAATAGACCTTTTGAGTATTATTTGCGAGTGGGTGGAAGAGACTTTTTTATTATCATTTACAAGAGGCTAAAATAAATTTTGAAAGTGTCATACTCAAGTTGGCAATAATCCTTCTGTATGCAATTTTCAAGTAGGTGCAATAAATATCGTTTAAAGGGGGGAATAAAACATATATCTTTTGAGTATCATTTAGAAGTGGGTAAAAAAATATTTTGAGTATCATTTACAAGTAGCTATAATAAATCTTTTGAGTATTATTTAAAAGTTGGCATAATATATCTTTGAGTATCATTTAGAAGTTGGTAAAAAAATCGTTTGAGTATCGTTTACATGTAGCCATAATACGTCTTTTGAGTATTATTTGAAAGTTTGTATTGTATATCTTTTGAGTATCATTTACAAGTGGGTAAAAAAATCGTTTGAATATCGTTTACAAGTAACTATAATAAATCTTTTGATTATTATTTAGAAGGGGGGTATAATACATCCTTTGAGTATCGTTTACGCCTGGGTATAAGAGAGTCTTCAGGTTCTTTTACATGTGGGCACAATAGACCTATGTGGGTATAGCGATTTTTATTCCAATTGCCTTAGTTTGTATGTGATTTTATCGCACATGCCTGTCTTTTAAAATTGTAATTATTGTCTAGCTCAGGAATGTGTTAATTTCTTGCTGAACAAGAGTGTCAAATGTTTTTATATATAATCTAATGTAATTGGAAAAACATATTTCGTCAAGAATTTTCCTCCATCAATTTTATATAGTGACTAAAACCACCATGAATTTTGCTTGATAATATTTTATTTTTATTTTGTTGCTTTCAGATATATGTTCGGAAAGTGCCGTGATGGTCCTTTCCTTAGAACACGCATTGCAGAAAAGCTTTACCATATAGCCGACCTAACAATTCGAAGGCGCAACGTTGAATAGACAATTAAAATGCCTAACTGAAAGAAATTCTATGTTTAGCGCATTTAACAATAAGGTCCTTACCAGATTGTGCATCAAAAATCCAAGTTTCGTTGCAAGGTAGTAAATTCCTTTTCGCAGGAACTGCGTCATCTTTGCGCGTTTCTATAGTATTTTTATCAGTAGTGTAATTTTGAATGCTTAGAAAAGCAGCAGTTAATACGTGGTTTTCAAAATAATTGCTATTTTTTTGGAGCTCTTACATTGATAAATAATTCTGCTTTTGGAAAATTTAAGCAAGTGAACTTCAACTTCAATGTTATAATTTCCCGATTTATTGTGTTTTCTAAGTTGGTTAACTGTCATAATGTATGTGTGTTTTTTGAGCATTTTGTATGAATGTTTTTCTCTTTTTTTTCTAACTCATCATTAATTTTATATTGTAATTTTTTGGCATTTTACTTTCGAAGATAATAAATAATAATAAAGCTTTATTTACAATATTTAGATAGTATCATACATAAGTGTTTATAAGATGTACAATAAACATGTTCTTGCTAATTTATAGGAAATTATTTGATTTTTATAGTTTTGTAATTTTTTGGGAAAAATTTCAAAAAAAAACCCAGAACATTTTAAATACTAAGTTGAATTACATTACATTGTGCCTGTCAAGTAAAATGTGTTAAGTTCGTCTGTGTACGTATCTAGTTAATGATTTCTTGTCGTAGTCACCTATGTTTGCTATGTGTGGATTAATGGAATGTGTTACTTGTCCAAAAAACTTGTCAGTAAGTTTGTATATGTAGTCTGTTATTGTAGATATTTCTAGTTCTTCGTGCATGTGTGTGATCTTTGTGTATCTTGGATAATTGTTGATTATTCGGAGGCAGCAGTTGTGTATAATTTGTAGTTTTCGAAGATAAAAGTGGTAACTCTAAGTGAAAATTAGTTCTTCAGCCGCCTTGACTTCCGTATCTCCTGTTGTAAATCTTAATTGATGCATCAAATAATTTCATCAGACAAATACTCAAGATAATTAATAGATTACAAGACGTTTTAACGCTGCATCGGGCGCAATGGTTCTATGTTTTGGGTGATACAGCTCTCTGAGAGTAAAAAAAAAAAATTGCGATACCGCAAAATCTGTGCTTTTAATATTTATTTTATTGCATTGAGCTGATTCATGGATTAGCAATATTAATTTTTATTTCATTAATTAGATGCCTACGAAAGTTCTCACTTTTTTTTAGACTCGCATATGAAAATGCATATGAAAATTTGTTAAGGCCAAAAAATTGCGGTTGTTCTATTACGACGGTTTCGCCCGATTACGGTACTCCGGGATTGTGCCTGATCCATGGTTAAAATATAAATAGCAGACAATTAAAAAATTACAATTTTTTTTTAAGAAAATTAACATGTACAAAGACATATCAAGGAACGCTTTGTCATTGACCCGGTAGAATAGAGGTAGAATAATTAAACATATACCTAATAAAAAGAAATTAAATAAAAATTGAAATAAAACTAGTACCCGCCTGTATAAAATGTTTAATAATACGAAATTGTATATGTATAATACCAAGTATTTTTAAGGCCCAGAAAGGAATATAAAATATTTTTTTATTTATTTTCAGAAATATTACAATCTACAATTCAATGCATTGTGTAATTTGATACAGGTTACTTGTCCACGCCTCAGGTGTCCCCATTTGTCAGCTAAATACCTTCCTTGTTAGGAAGGATTCTAGGAATACAGGATCAAAAAACGTCTCGAAGCAATTGATATTTACAGTCTTCCCCTGATTATGAATTAATAAGCAAAAAGTACGTCTAACAAAAACTGCGTCATCTTAGCATGTTTACCTAATATTTTTATAAATAATTTGAAAATATTTGAATAGAACGACTTAATATTTGGTGAAGGTAGTTTATGTTTTAGAATATAAGACGATTTAATTAATTTTCGCCTTCAAGTGTTGTGTAGGCAAGCCGACAGTGCTGTTCGTCGCTGCAAAAAGTATCGAAGGCTTTATAAGGCGTCAGCAAGACTAACAATTTATTGTCTTCCTATTAATATACAGTGCAATTGTTCGAATTCAATTGTTCAATGTAGATTACCAAGCAGCTGACTTGTCTACACCATATTGCATTCATTCACTCCATAACATTATTGGCTATGGACCGTTTTAACATGGTCCACTGATGACAGGTTGGTCTCCTAAGGTTGAACCTATAAACCTTTTTAGCGCGGTTCCTCTCTCCCTCCATAGGAAGGAAACCCGCTTTTAATGTTGACCTCATCACGCACGAAACTTTTACCCGTGGATTAAGATAATAACGATGGTTCAAATTTGTATTTTATATATATATATATATATATATATATATATATATATATATATATATATATATGTATATATATATATATATATATATATATATATATATATGCGCGCGCGCGTGTTTGTGTGTGTGTGTGTGTGTGTGTATGTGGTCCTTTTCGGTCTCTAGCTGGCTCAAAAATAGACCAATTTTGTTAATATTCAGTACAAAAATATTTTGTTTGATTCCAAAGATCTAGTTGGTTAAACAGTATAGTTCGTCCACCGGAACATGTTTTTTTTAGGGAAACCTCGCGCGAAAAAATTGTATTCGTACGTTTTTGCATTCATAGTCTTGTAGCTACTTGTTGTAGGTTTTTTAACGTAGGGAAACAAATTACGCAATTTTTTAAGGCGATATTTGTAGCCGTTTTCAAAAAAGTGAGTAAACATTAAGACAACATGGAGTGTTTGGAAGGTAAATTCTCTTATGTAAAAGTAGTCCTCAATTATGGAGCTACATTATCCAGAGTTATCTGAATGTAAACATGTTTCGAGTAAGCAAATCCATAATTTTCCTCATTTAAATGGAAAATAAAATGTATCAGTGTTAATTATCTTTTTGTACGTTTTTAACAAAATAAGATGTTAGAAATAATTATCCTATACTTAAACGCAGCAAGTTGACAACTATGTTTACATCTACACAACCAAAAATGTTCATGTTATGAAATTTTCATTTTATTAATAATTTACAAAATTAATAATTTTTTTATGTTTCGAATATGCAGGCGTGAAAAATATTGTGAGATTTAGTGCGGAAGTGAGATGGGAAGAACAAAATTCGTGACAGATATAATCCGACAAGATGATGGTTACCGTGATGCTAACGACAAACACTTCAACTCTTTAAATATTACGAAACTCCTCAAGTGGACACTCCAAGAGGTTAAACATTAACATTTCTCAACAGGTAGCCATCACTATTAGAGATATAACTGTTAGACATGCACCGATTTCTCCTAGTACCGACGGTAATATGCAAAAACTGTCAAACATTTCCGAAAGTGAATCTAACTTAACAATTATTCATTAATTTAAATTTTAACGTCCATTTATTATTGACAGAGAATTTTAGGACGGGTTATCCATAGGTTACCATCCTTTTCTAGCCAGGATAAGAGTGATGAATTTTCTTTTTTCGAAAGAAAAGGCATCACTCCTAGTGGTAATCTAACCCACGACCTTAGGCAAGGAGTGCACACGCCTTAGTTCGACGGCCACCGGGCCTCCAAAAAATGTAATTTGCCAATTAAATACCCAACAAGTCGCGCTTTGTTTTATTATGAGTTACGCAACAGTGGCAATTTACACACTAGGATCAATAGTAAAATTGTAAAAATAATAGAAGGCGTGGGGGTCTCCCGTGGTCTAGTGGATAGCGCCTTAGATTCATAAGCGAGAGATGGTGGGTTCGATCCCCACCCAAATTCGATCACCACCCAAATTTTTGTTTTCCTATATTTAATTTTTAATCTTCTAGCTAAGTTTAGAAACTATTCAAGGACTTCGTATAAAACTAATAAATATTAGTTTTATTTTGATCAAAAAACACATTAGCAGCATTATAAACAAGGCAAAGTCTTTAAAACCTGTTTCATACCAACAATCAGTTTGAACCTCTCTCGTTGAAGATAGGACAGTGTTTTTATTAAGTCATTCGAAGGAAATTACGTCAAAACTATTCCTTATTTATCTGATATAATTGATTATTGGTAATTACTCCCTTATTATTTATCCTGAATTATTCTTCATTGATCTTTGACATTTTTCTTAAGTACAGCATTTTGATCGACTATAGCAAAAAAACTTCATCTGAGAACATCCCTAGTTTTTCAGAGCTTAAAGTTTACCTCAAGTATAATGTACTGAGGGAAATTTAGTTTGCCGAAATTTGCCGATTCCAAAGATTTTTATTTTTTTATTTACAGATCTATGAAATAATATAATTTATGTTTTTCTTCCAAATTTAAAAAAAAATGTGGATAAATACAAGAAACGGCATCAATCCTTGGGCAAATACTGATCCAATTTGAACTGGAGGATGCTCCTAAAGAAATTATAAATTATATGCCAAAAATGTAGAAAAGAAATATTAATTAAATACTGGTTGAAACAAGATATCAACTTAGAAGAAATTGTTATTAATTATTATCAAGAACAAATAAATTCACGCCCTGATGGCCCTTCCGGCTTTCTTAGAGGCAGACATAAAAAAGAGTTTTCAGCGTTGTGTGAGAGATCGAAAAAGCGCCGGGTTCTTCTGATATCTGGCCCAGAGCTTTCTTTACGGAGAAAAAATATAAAAAGGCAAAGCAAAAATAGTCCAAACATTAATGAATGTATAATAGAGGATGACATTAATAATCAAATAGATATTGGTTTCGATATAAGTTTACATTCTCAAGAATCCAAAAACGATTCAGACTCGGAATTAAGAAATTATTTAATAATTGCATATAAAATGGTGAAATATTATTATTCGATGGCAATATTACTATAAGTATAGTTTACTACTACACCATTACTACATTATATGTGGCAGTTATATTGTATTTTATAATATTGTTATTACTAATTTATTTATTTAAATGTTAACGTCCATTTATTATTTATTACTAATATAGGAGGTAATAAAATTATTACTAATTTTATTACCTCCTACATTATTTCTATTAATATTACAAATATTACAATTAATATTATTATAGACATATAGTATGCATTATTATACTATTGTTACCTTGTTTTGAGTTTAAATCAATTAATAAAAATGTTTATTTGAAAATAACTAGTGGTTAATGATTTTTGTCCATTATCCCCACTACTTCGTTACACTGTGCGGTGGCAGAAATTTTCTCATCCCACGGCTCGTTTGGGAAATTCCTTGCTGCACCCTGGATGTCGGCGCTAATGGCCTAGTTGTCGAAGCACCGTAAAAAAAATGTATAAAAAAAAATAAAAAACAAAAACAAAATAAACATAAAGAAATTAAGAACTATATGTCTATATAAAATAAAAGTCTGACTTCCTAATAGTGTGCCATCGGAGCGCGTTTCCGTACTTATCCCTAGTGTCATTTGTATAGTTTAGAATGGAAACAGTTAATACAATTTCCTTATCTTACGTGAAAAAAAAAATAAAATGAAACCTTAAAGCGAAGGTCTAAGACGCCACAACAGGAAATTGACAGTATCCTAAGCGGAAATTACACCATGTATGCATCGATTTCTCCGAGCGAGAAATAATTATAATACGAGAGATAATAAAAAAACACTATTAGATACTAAAAGAACCGTATTTGTAGAAAATTTAATGCCTTAAGAGATGGTATAAATATTGTGTATCCCCTCTCTTAAAACATCGTTAATTGGATCACCTCTGTTCTAAACTCACCGGGAGGTGTCGGAGGAATGAAACTTGTCCGTTTGGTAGAAGGTCGAATGTTTGGGTTGCCTGTCACCGACTTGGCGGTAATGTCCTGTACATTAAGCTGGAGGTGTGATTGGAGCAGTGCTTCTGCTAATAATTTGAGGCAGCTTGGTGCCAATGGGAGTGCTAAGAAGCATTTCCTTACGGGTATTAGATGGCTCCTGCATCATCTTCGGTCGATGGAGGACACTCCTTGACGGGGTGGGTCGTTCTGAATCGCATACGTTTTTTATTTATTTATGTTTGGTACTTGGTGATACTATAATTTGGTGTGCGCGTGTGCCTGTGTGTTATACTTTAATGCAGTATATTAATACCTCTGGTCTAGAGCGTGAAGTATACGGGCTCAGAATTCTGTATTATATTCTTATTATTATATTTATCATTCTATTGCTAGTTTTTCTTTTACTTATTTTATCTATTTGTTAGTATTTATAATTGATAATCAATTTACGTTTTGTAATATACACTGACTTGTAATGTTTATTTATTTATTAAATTCATTTTATTTTATTTATTTAGTTATTTTTTGCCTTTTTCTTTTCTTCATGAGGTAATGTTAAGACTGATGAGTACATATTATTGATTTAGATCTCACAGGAACTAGGCTAGTGTTGTGAGATGATGAACGATAGGTATGCCCAATTGTTAAGTTGATCAGTTGTATTTCAGACAGTTTGTAATCATTGTAAGTCCACCGTATCTCCTAATAAATAAAAATAAAAACACACACATATATATATATATATATATATATATATATATATATATATATATATTCATCAAGAGTCTACTTCGGTATCCGGTTGGTGGGACCGAAGAGATCCTAAAGAAAAATGTAACTTCTTTCATAGCTTCAAAAAGTGCTAATATTTAGTATGTAAACTTTATATTAACCATAAGTAATTAAAAATAAAAAAATTCTTATGATTCATTTCCTTGTGTCAAATATGATGAAATGCAAACCTGAATAAAGACACTTATGACTTAAAATGTTTATGCTATGTTATGCATCAGTAAAATTAAATAAATTATTTTGAAATGGTAAAAAATATAATAAGAAAGATATACCTCTAAATCACATTTTCCGGCTTGAATGTTTTTTAATTTTTCCTGTTGAACTTTTCCGTATTATGAAGAAAACCTCGTCACACGTAACTCCGTGCTTCTCGTCTTTTCTCGCTGACGGCTGATAAATATCGCGGATGTCACGCTCAAAACGTGAGGCTTTCTTCCTCTTTGGACGTGGTGTGATAGTTTTCTCGAATTACGATTATTACTTCAATGAGTGTCACGAGTAGTTCAGAAGTCACGGGTTAGATTAAACACCGTTGGCTTTCAAGATAACCTTCCTACTAGGAAACTACGAATTTTAGGACGGGTTATCTATAGGTTACCACCCTTTTATAGCCAGGATAGGGCTGATGTCTTTTCTTTTTTCTAAAGAAAAGCCACCACCCCTAGTGGGAATCGAAAAATAAAAAAAATGCGACTAACAGCGTTTTAAAGAAAGAAATAACGAAAGCGTATTAGGAGAAAACATAGGCGGTAGAGGCTCAGCTATTTGAATGCCGTCCTGTGGAACCAGAAGGGTAAACGGGCTCCGCTCCACCGGCATCTATGTTCGTGCGGTTTGCCGTATCGTAAGGGTTAAGAAAGTATTAGAAAAAAATTGTTGGGAGTTGGACCTTTTTTCCGGATTCTTGTTCAAGAGGACGAGATTTGAACATATTCGATTCTACCTAATAATATTTTATTATGCAACAAAGAATTGATTAATTATTAAAACCAAAACAGCATTTTCCATTAAAATTGTATATTAATCGATTTTGTGAAATACCCTGGATTACTTTCTCCTTTAAATAATCCTGACATGTTTTTTTCGAAATGAATAATAGGGCTCCAGTTGTCCCATTTCTGTGATATAAAAGAAAAAAAAACTAATTAGTTATCTATACTATTTTAACATATTTTAGTTTCTCCAAATATACAGACCTTGTTAAAAAAATTTATATATTCCTGTCAGTTGATTTGTCACACACACAGAAACAGAAATTGTAAACCAGTTCAAAAGAATTACATAAATGCAGTGTGGGAAAATTGGACGATGCGGAAATTTGAATTCTAAATTATGTGAATTACTAAATCCACTCATGAATTAAAGATTCCATTAACGAATCTCTCTTTTCGGGCACAAACAGACAAGACGGATTCACTGGAATGCTCTGGTTTAAAAAAAAAAAAAAAAAAAACAGTGACTACAATGGAAATTTATTATGGAAAATATATAGGCCATGCTACCCACATATTTCCATGTAAGATGATAAAATTATGGAATGATGATATCATCAATGGATTTTGGCATGCGTTTTGTTATCTTTTGGCTAAAAAGATTAAAAAATAAACAAATAAAAATAAAATTTAATAATAATACCAAAACATTAAATAATAGCGACATTTGATGAAAAGAATATTTCAAAGGAAGAATTTCAATTAAAAGATAATCAGAAAGTTAGCCACATTATAAGTCACCATAAGGATTGATTTTTGTGGGAAAGATAGAGTAGGAAAAACCCCGAAGGCAGGTAGTGGTCCTTGGGACAAGAGGGTGTTTGTCAGTTTTGTAATAATTGTTATTAAAGTTTATATTAATATGTCCAGGAATCCAGTTCTACTTTATTATTATTATCAGGGGGGTCCTCCTTTTAGGGGGGGATTCACTTTACATACTTCGTGGATTTGTAACCAACCTAAATAAATACAGGTAGATATTTACCTACATGTACATCCATATGCTACACTTATTTAACGATTCTCGCTGCATGACTGCACTATGTATCGCCTTGCCTTATTGTGTATTTCTTGGCCTATTAATGACAGGAGCGGGAGAAGGATCACTCTCCTTTAAGCCGAAGCCCGTGCTTGATAGCATAATTCTCAAATATCTTTATTCCTGCGGGCTAATATGGCATCAGAGCACCGCTCGCACTGCTTCCGATGTCAAGGTCTGGAAATAATTCCCTCTGGAGAAGACCTCACTCCAGATTCGTACAAGCATAGAACTGACTGCCCACTTTG
The DNA here is from genome assembly GCA_946811695.1 of Gonocerus acuteangulatus. Taxonomy (NCBI): domain Eukaryota; kingdom Metazoa; phylum Arthropoda; class Insecta; order Hemiptera; family Coreidae; genus Gonocerus; species Gonocerus acuteangulatus. The sequence continues at coordinate 43,385,302 of OX328129.1, forward strand.
TGTGGGTAGTGCATTTTATACCTACTGGGGTTTATCTCCGAGGGAAGTTCAGCCTGGTGTGTACTGTGTAATATTATGTCATGTTTCACTTACATATAATGACATTGTGTCAGTGTAAGTGGTACTCTGTGCGTACGAGAGCGGTTTACTGTTACTTCAGAAGGGAGGGTCGTTAAGCTCCATACAACTGCGCTCATCAGTTACCCCCTGCCTTATTCTAATTCTTGTTCTTCTTATTCTATTTTATTTTATTTTTTAATTTTTTTTTTTTATTTTTTTTTTGTTTTTGTTTTTGTTTAACGGAATATCAACTATTGAGATATTAACGCCGTGCTATCAACAGGTTGCCAGTCTTTAGTAATCCCAACATTACCTGGTCGGTTACTCATCAGGTATTGGCCGTGTCCGACGTTGCTTAACTTCGGCGATCAACAGGAAACGGATCTTTCAACGTTGCTATAGCAGTTGGCTATTATTATTATTATTATTGAACCTCTTTGCAGCTTCAGCGATAAGACCTAACATAGACAGATGATAGAGTTTTACATGTGATTAGATTTTACAAAGGTAGATGATATAGCTTCAAATATTATAGAGTGTGCCATTGGCCTCAGTAGCTGATGCACCAAAATTAATAAAATAAAGTAAAATTATAGAATTTTACACAGAAAGGTGATAAAGCATTTCTTATGATACAGTTTTACAGATTGATGATTTAAATATTCACAATTGTGAAAATTCAGAACGCACAGTTAAAAAAAAAAAAACAAAAAAAAAAAAAAACAGCAAGGCAAAATAACTAATGCAAAAAAAAAAAATAAGTATAGTTAGACGTGATGAGTTCACTCAGTGGTATACCCATAAGTTTCCCAATTAGTCTATTAAAATTATTATTTGTTATTGGCATTCAATTAAGATTTTAGTTGTATTTAGTCTGATATGTTTCAAAAATTGTAATGTATTTTCTGCAAATTGGTGTGTAAGTAAGTCAGTCAAGTTATCTGTCATGTCAAAGAAATCTTAGTCTGCGTTCAGTTAGCAAGTGTTTTTCAGTCATGTTTGTGTTGCATTATTGCGATTTCGTATCTTTACTCAGATCTAAAGCTACATTTCATCCTATTTCCTACATATTTAATAGGTTTTACCTAGACGATCATAGGTTTTACAGTTCTAAGAACTGCGTGAATTTTTAGCATTAGTTTTTAAAATATAATAACTGACGGGCCAAATGACGGTTCTTTCGCGATAATTATGTATAATAGTAGGCTTTGAGCGAGGTCTCCAACCCCGAGAAGGCTCTGAAAAGTTCTTAGAAAGCCTCTTATTCTCTTTTTTTGATTGTCCCATCTGCTTGACAGGAAAAAAAAAATCATTTTTTAAGATTGTTCGTTGAGAAGCAATAGTAAATTCATTATGGCATAATGGCGCTAATGGCCTAGATGTCGAAGCGCCGATTCGGAGTAACTGAGCTATCTTAGCGCGTTTCCGTTCTTACATCTAGTGTCTTTAGTAGCTTTGGAAATCTTGAAATATAAACAATTATTATTTTTTTTTTTTTTATATATTTTGCGAAAAAATGGAACTTCTGCAAAAAAATCTCAATGAAATGGAGCCAACTCGCTCCTCTCGTCAACTTTCAACATTAAAAACATGGTTCTCCTTTACGTATAGTGCTTTATTAAAAAAAAAAAAAAAAAAAAAAAAAAAGAGAAAAAAAAAAAAAATAAGAGAAAAGAAAACTAACGAACCCGATTTTATCAAAACTTCGAAAGACAACGCTTGAATGCAAACAATGCCGTTTCCGTTCAAAATAATCATTCGAATAAATGCGATAGGCTTGTCACAATTTCCTTCCAGGTTTTTTAGATATTTAAGGAAATAACCGGACTAATAAGTTGGAGATCCTGAGTTCAAATCCCGAGCAAGCACTAAAGATTTTTTCTTCTAGTGGAATCATTCATTCGACCTCCCTGATCGTCCCTAGGCCAACCCAGCCTTTAATCAATTTATCAATGGGTACCTTGGGTGCTAATGACTCTAGCAGTCGAACCAGCCAAGGGAAAAATCAGGCTGCCGGAGCATAGTACTGACCACACTATCTCCCTTGTGTGCCTTACGGCCATGAATAAGATACCTCTATAGTATCTGCCCCTCTGGGCCCTCGTGGCCTGTTACGGGACTGATTTTTTTTTTTTTTTTTTTTTTTTTTTTTTTTTTTTTTTTTTTTTTTTTTTAAGGAAATATACGAAAGACCTAAGAACATTCTAATATTTTCCAGTTTTCTCGTAAATAGTTTTAGGTGTGGCCAGTAAATGGTGTTTAATTTAATTTCTAACGTCAATAATGTTTCTAACCAATATGAAGTGTTTCTGGAATCCTGTAAAGGAGTGGTCGTAAATAGTAAGAATTTTTAGCGGGAATTTGTCAAAAAAATCTGGTTGGCTGATTCGGCTGACTTTAGTTGGAGACGTATTTTTGTACCAAATCGCATTATAATCAAACCAATGCCAACCAAGCCTGCAGAGAGGGAAACACTATATAGAATATATATATATATATATATATATATATATATATATATATATATATATATATATAATTTGAGCCGCCATTATTTGCAACAACGGGTAGGCATCATAAGCGGGTTTCCTATCGAGGAAGGGAGTGAGCAAATGCAAATGCGGAAAAAGGAACTAAAACTTCTGTCATGTAGGAAGTATGAGAAAGCTTCAGCAGGAAACACAATAGCTTTTATACAAGTAACACCTTCTGAAGATTGTTTATTAAGCCCGCATCAAATCCTTCGACCAAAAGCTGAGGGCTGCAATATTTTAATAAGAATCTTAACTACTTCCGATTTCTCAGGTACACTCATAATCAGCAAGAAAGTAGTTTTCATTATTTTATAAAATTACTCACTAATTAATGTATTTTAATTATTTTTTGTTTAGTAGTTTAATTGTATTAGAAAAATGTATTCTTCACTAAATTAATCTGAATGATATATCGTAAAGATTGGTGATTTGAATCGATCTTTTAAAAGATCGATTTTTTAAAACGATATATTTTTTTAAATCGATGTCCAAAGGTCGATCTTTTTAAAGAATCTATCTATCAGCCCCCTCCCAGCCTGAACCACTTGACGGACAATTTTAAAATTTTGCATGGACACTCCACTCGCTAAAAAATGTTTAATTTATATTCAAGTTTTAAAGGGGTTTTTAAATTTTTAGAGGGGTTTAAATTTCTAGTTGGGTTTTAAGGAGAGTAGGTACGGCCAGGCAGCATGCGTTGCTATGACGGCACCAGCTGACTGTTACCGTACTGTGTCTATTTCATAACATTATTTTTATTTGCGGCCGATTAGGCTATAACGGCAGACCTTGAATTACTAGAAAAAAAACTGTGATTTTTCCCCTCATAGAGTTTACGCTATACCTGGTCATGTTCCATTCGAGGTAATAATATCCCAAACCCTTGCACAGCCTCCTCACTCATCAGCATCCCCAGTCAGAACCAATCTTGGTAATGATCGGAAATATAATAGGTGATTCCAAACGACATCTTGGAAACAAAAATTTTACATGTTAACGTCCATTTATTATTGATAACGAAGTTTTACCTGTACTGGTTAAACTGCTGTTACTGGTAACCTGCAGATAACGGGTTATCTCTATGTTATTTGTTTCTTGACACTGTTCCGGAGCGCCCCAATGTCAAGAAACATTATACATTGATTACTTATCACTTAATGAATACCTTAAAACATGATTTTTCATTTTCAATATATTTATATGTGGCGGAAGGTCAAATTAAAGAACGTCTCTTTAGACGCACTTCAACTAATATAAAATAAATACATTAAATAAATAAACTATAGTATGACGGGACCTGTGCTATAATGAACTGCACAAACGTATGTAGTAGCGTTAGTTTGATGATACATTATTTAACGCAATAAAATAACTACTTATCTGCCGTGACGAAAAAGAGTTAGTCAGCTAGTGATTTATAAATGTTAAATAAATAATTTTTATTTCCAATAACTACTTATCTGCCGTGACGAAAAAGAGTTAGTCAGCTAGTGATTTATAAATGTTAAATAAATAATTTTTATTTCCAATAACTACTTATCTGCCGTGACGAAAAAGAGTTAGTCAGCTAGTGATTTATAAATGTTAAATAAATAATTTTTATTTCCAATAAAAAAATATATCTTTTCTTCATAGTATATCAATACTGACATGGCCCGATGTATAGGGCAACCTTCGGAGCGGATCGTCATTCTCCAAAGAGCCCGTCCTTCTATAGAAGCTCTTCTTGACTATAGCACTTCTAGCATGTTCCTTGTTAGCCTTGAAGGCTCTGTTCTTGATATCCCAGCCGTATTCCAGGGCAGAAGTAGGAGGGTCGTAGTATCTGTCTTCGGGGGGAACTGAATAGCGCAGTTTGAGGTATTTACGTTGACCTTCGTCGTTATGACTAACCCCTGAAATAGGATTAGATTGCACAGTTGATCAAGGTTCGCTTAGATTTCTGGGGCTAAGTATTTGATCTGGCTGATCCATAGGGAGTGAACCAGCTTGTGATGTAGACGAGTTGATGCTACCCGGAATTGCCAACAAGAAAATTTCACGTTTCAATAACCATAGATCAAGATAGATTATTAATTTTTAGGAATTCTACTCGAAGAACTCACTCACCTCCCCATCCATTCTTCTAAAATATGACCCATCCCCATTTTAGGCCACTCACTGTCCTCCTGTGGAACTCGAACGGATTACTTAACCACACCGATGAACTGACGATGTTTCTTAAAAACAAAAACATTGACGTAGCTTTACTGGCCGTAACACACTTAACTCCACGAACCACATTTTACATTTCTGGATTCAGGGTGATTCAGTTCTAAGTAGCCAAACACCTTGGAGGTGATTTTGGAGATAATTTCCAACAAAAAAGTTCATTTGAAGTATGGTCCGATTCCGAAGGGAAAACGAGTTGTGTCCAAATTTCCGCTTTTTGTTTTGTCACACGACCCAACAATCGTACGGACGGCACATACCGACCCAACGATGTTTTCTACAAGTGCTAAAGTCGGCTAAAGTCTCCATTAACTTCGGCATATCGTCGGAAATGGAAGTAAATATTTCTTGGAAATTGGGCAGTAAACATTCAAAAGCCATATAAACTTCCACTTCATTTGCAGAGATTTAATGCTTAAAAAATGTAGAAGTTTTGCTTTAAGTAGTAAATCTGTCGTCCGTTAAGGGCTGAGGCAAAAATTCGCGTGAATCCTCTGATTCATCAAGAAAAACAGAAGTGCGTTATTGGACGTCCAGAAAGTATCTTCTATCAATGGGTTTAGTCAATTAAATCACTTTTTTAAAAGTCACTTCTTTAAAAGTGGTCAATAAAAAATATGTCTACGACAAAACAAAATCTACGTCCGTACGATTGTTGGGTCGTGTTATCTACAAGTTAGAACGACTTTCTAATCGGGATAGGTTTATCCCTTTCTTTTCGGGAACGAAAAGCCACCACCCCTACCAGGAATCGAACCCCGAGACCTTGGCAGGGCCACCAATCTTCCAGAAGATTACATACCCGAAAATAGTACTCGGAAGACCTCCTCCGGTACTGGATACATCGGTCCTCTAGATAGCTCTTCGGAGCAGTATTTCGGAACCTCCCTATCTTTCTTTTGCGGTTTTCTGTCTCTTCTCGCTTTATCTTCTATTTCTTTTTTCCACTGAAAGAGTCGCTTTCTGCTGGCTATTATTTCGTTGTAAAGCCTAGCTGCGTTCTTGGGAACCTAGGTAATAAGTTCAATTGATTAAAACAAATTTCCACATCATCTGAGCGTCCTACAACCGACTACCTAAGGTACCGAAAATAATTTTTTGAGATAACTTTGCCCCCTAAAAGCTCATTTTAACAAAATCGAAGAAGAGATTATGACACATTAGATTATATTTAGGGATTAAATGTATAAAATTCATTCACTTTTTGGCATGAGAATTAATCTATTGTAGCTGATTGACAGCGACACATATAGCAAGAATGCTTTGGTAATCTGATTTCAATAAGTGACATCCTTGCTACAGGTGATCCATTACATCAACAGAAACAAATTTTGATATTTATCTGGGTACCCGGAAATTTTGGTCTTCATGAAAACGGAAAAGTTCCAAAAAAAAATAGTTTGATTTCACATTCACGGGGTTCTGTATGGTCTACATGGTAAGCTAAGCTGACTGGGAACTGCAATCCAAGAAAAAAAAAGTGGTATTAATTCGATTAGGAATAGGTCATGGAGGCCTCATGTCCAAGCTGACTAGGAACTGCAATCCAAGAAAAAAAAGAAAAAAAAAAAAAAAAAAGTGGTATTAATTCGATTAGGAATAGGTCATGGAGGCCTCATGTCCAAGTATCTACTTCCATTATGCAGCTTGTAAAATGTAAAATTTACATTTATCAACAATTTGCAAGACTTATGAACAATTAAAAGAGCAATATCAACTAACAGACTCTATTGACGAAGTTTTAGGTTATGTCGTCGAAGAAAAAAATATCTGCAAACTTAATTAGATTCTTAATTAAATTCTCCTTTTTGTTGTTGTTGAAGTTGTAATTCGCCATGTCTATTCCTATATACTGTCTACCTGTTCTGGATTCAATTGTGGATTTCTGTATACTTTTTCATAATTCTTTTGAAACCACCGAAGAGCAGTTTTCTCCGCCTTGGCCTCCATCTCCTGTATCACCCTTTCCCTTCTTACATTCATCTTTTTCAATTTTGTGTTGGCTATAATAAGACTAAATCTCTAAATTATACATTACTAGTAAATTTGTAACCCAATATTTCTACAACATATGATATAATAATTGAGTCATTTTATTTTCTTTCTGGAACCATGCTTAAGCATAAAATGGCTGAAGGTTTGAGCCACACTAGGGGTGGTAGCTTTTCTTGGGAAAAGAAAACACACTTGTCGTACCTTGGCTAGAAAAGGATGGTAAGCATTAATAGATAACTCTCCCAAAATATCTTTCGTTATGTATAAATGGACGTTATAATAAATTATTTTATTTATATTTTTAGTTCCTATTTTTAAGAACACAGATTTTTTTATTTGCTACAATAATTTTGTTGCCAGGATTTAGTTTTCCTTTTTTTCTAAGGGGTTCTGGTATCGGTGTGAGTACTGTGGGCGAGCGCTTTCGACGTAAGAACCTCATTCTCAAGCCACTGTTGAGGCATTACTGAGAGGTTTGTAATGTCAGAGTATTTATACTGACGTTAATTAAGTAGTTTACGTCGGTAAGGGACGGTCACATAATTTGATTGTCAGTACTATGTGCGGTGAAGTGTTTTGTACATCGTACCTTTCTTAGGGTCGACGAGGTAGTCCGCTGTATGATTGTATAAGGGAATGTGGGTTATTTTGTACATTTATATGCCATAATACTCTAACTAATGCCAATGAGAACCTCAAAATGGCACGAGGAAAGTTTTTCTAATACATATAATTTTATGGAGTAACAGAAAATTGTCAACTTTAAGGAAGTTTGAAAAATTGAGTAATAAGAACCATCACTTGCTCAGATTACTGAACCAGTAACAGCATCAAGATTAGAGAAAGTGTTTGTTTGGAAAAAGCAATTTTATTAGGTTTCATAACTAGTCATTAGAAGTTAAGGTCCGCTCATCTGACGTTACATGAAAACTATAATTATTTTACAAAAACTTGTGTAACTCAACTTTGTGACTGCCTCACCTTTTTTGTGGCATTCATTTGTAAACCAATCTCATTCCAAGAAATGTTGTTTGATGATGGGTTTTATTGTGGGAAAAACTTATAATAGGGATATCATTGCCCATGATTTCTCTTAGAAAGCTTTTTTAGGAAATAGATTTTAACTATGAAACTATCGATGCACAACGTGCATATTTATTTTATTAGTACGGACGTAGTCCTAACTGTAGCTGATATTTTTTTTTTTAATTATAGGTGCTCCCACTACCAAGGTCATTAGCGCCACCAAACTATGGTATTCCTACGTTTAGGCTCGAAAGGGTTTTTTACAGTTAAGTTGCTTCAGAAGAGACGAAGTAATTTTATCCTGGCTTCGGATTCGGACGCACCCATTCGTACTTATTAGACAAAACAGAAAGACCCACTTGTAGACAGTGTCGAACATAACTCAACTGTCAAACATATACTGACTGACAGTAGACAGCGCGGCAACTTGACAATTACTTACGACTTACTGACAGAAGGTAGTCCCTACATCGACAAACTTCTAACACATCTCAAATCAACACTCTTCATTCGAAGATATACCTATATGTATTCTTCAATGGAAATAATTTATTTAATTCTGTTTTTATTCTTTATGAACATTGTTGTCGTATTAAAATTTCCTAATGTCTTATTTTCTTCGTGTGCCTTGTTTTATTTTTATTTTCTTTTGTTTTTATTACAATCAAATTGCTACTTTAACGGGCTTTGATTCTGCTGTCCTAAATAAAATAAATATTTATTTATTTATTTTAGTTTCTTTTCAGTAGAACATAAATGACTACTTGTCATTTTCGGTATCCAATAGATAGGATCGATGAAGATTTGAATCCTTTTTTTAAAAGAACTCTTTAATAAATGCAACCTCAATAGCTTTATTCCTTCTTACTGAGCTTCAACGCCTCCGAGAGATTCCTTAAGCGACGTCGGGCGTGGCCAATACCAACAGCGACCCAGGTAACCGACAGCGAAAACCACTTACTTTGACTGTGTTATTAAAGGGAGGAAACCTGAAGATAACCCGGTGCCCGTTGATCTGCCGTAAAAAAAAAAAATCCTCATTAGTACACGTTTCCCCTTTTCTCATACTTGATCTTCTGAATATGAATGAACATTCAAAAGGACAGACCCGAAGGAACGTCGTCATCTTAGCATGTTTACATGTTATCATTACCCCTGTTGACATTCGGAAAGCTGGTAGTAATAAATTTATTACAACACTAGGATAACCGACTAAAACCGATTTAGTTTATTTGTAAAACAAACATTTCTCTTTAGGTATCCAGGACGCAAACCGAGATTCGGCACAATATAACAGTTGTTACGACTGGTTTGAGCCGATCACTCTACAATGCATCTTCCTACATGGCTGCCCACGACATATACCAACCATGATTTTTTGTATCAATATAACAAAAATGATAGCCGGTACGGGACATTGGTGATTTCTGTCCAGAATAAGCTCCCCCAGACGGTCGGATTTTCCTGGTTAACGAACTCGTTCAATTGGGGATACTATGTGGCCGACTAGAACATCAATTATTGGAAAACATACTACCAGACGTTTTTTATATTCTATATCTATATTGTATTGATGCATTCTCTATATTGTATTATTAAGCTGCAATGAAAATTAAATATTATAAAGCGCCCACAAAGAGTTTAGTTGCAAAAACTGAATGGCTTGAAGGGATGCACTGTAAACGTAAACAATTTGGCGACAGGATAAGTTATTTTATTTTATATGAATAATATACTTCTTTTAGATGTCGGATTTATTTTATTTCAACCTTTTCTAGAACGGATGGGGCCTGTGTACCGTTGATTTATCCAGAAGCCGAGTCCTTGTATCTCTCGCATTCATTCTCTACATTTTCTTATTTAGGTGTAAATAAATAAACAAAACAACTCTGCTGGTGTTTTTGCCGAAAATGCGGATAAAAAAGGAGGATGTGGAACTTATTGGCCTTAGTTATTAAATATATATTTCACTTGTTTAGTATTCATAGCATATAGGATATATGGAGGGGGGGGGGGCGAGGTGATAGAGCACTCGACTAATAAACTGGAAAATCCGAGCGCTCACTAAAGATTTTTATCTTCTAGTGTCGTCGTTCGAGGGTTGGATTTGGGGTCTCAGATCATTGATTAATTAATGGGTACCTTCAAAAGAAAGAAATCAGGCGGCTGGAGACTATTACTGACCATACTATCTCATGTATGGCATATGGTCAAGAATCAGATACCTCTACAGTATCTGCTCCTCTGGGCCTTCGTGGCACTGTTAGATACGGGACTGATATAGGTAATTTGGAAAACGTTTCGTTTTTTGTTTTCTTTTTTGCTTACACGTGTACAATACAACTTTTTTTTCATACTAGGTTATGCAACTTAAAAATAATTCAAAGCCAAAATTACATGAAGGAAAACAAAAATTAATTAGGATAGAATTATATAAGGCGAACTTAATTCGGCGAGGATATCATTCATAGTCATAAGTGGCAGATCGCTATGTGCGAATGTACCAAAGGTATCCATACAGGAGACCCGAGGTTGAGTGTGGGAATGTTGAACAGGAGAACCCTTGACCGTGAGCCATTCTTGTTACGGAAAGGGTTAACAACTCACAATGAACATCTGCCCTTCAGATGCCCTGCCATTCAGATGATCTGTATTTCTACTATTCCTTCTTCTGGACTTCAAATAGTCTTAGTAGAAGAGTGGATATAATCCTCTGAGAGGAGTTTTAATATAACGAGTCATACTAATAGACCAAGTCCATTTTTGGCATTTTATGTTGTAATGGCATTAAATAGTATAATAAAATGGCTCTTTTCATGAGCCATGAGAAAATGAAGTCCTAACTTTTTTATTTTGCCATTTGTGGCAGTTCTTGCAACACATCTGGAAGTCATTCTCATTTGTTTTCAGAAGTAAGCCAAGTCCAAGTTATAACTATTTTATGAACCGGGCTATAGTACATAAATAATGCCAGTGTTAAAGTTAAAATCTTTTTAAGACTTATACTGGCCAATAGAATTAATATAACGTCTCTGCAATTCTCGCATAAACGCATAATGCTCATTTTCTGAAAACTGTATAACCTGGGCTTGGTCTAGAAGTGCTCTTCATAAGTAAGCAAGGTTTTATTACATTGATTGACCTTCAACTTCAATAAAAAAAATTGCATGTGGGTTTCATTTTCTGTTGAAAATAATAAAATGGCAGTTATTAAAAAAGGGCATTTATTTATACAAAAATATTAACATTAAAAAAATATGTACAGTCTCATGAAGGATTATCCTATCTGGAGTATCCTGAAAAAGAGTGGTCACCTCCACCATAGTTATGCGACGATGAGATGTCCTGCGAGGGGTAGTTATTGGAAATCTCCTGTGAGGGGTAGTTGTAACCGCTGTCTCCACCTCCGTAGTTGTTCTGTTCTGGATAATGTGCTTCTCCTTCGTACTTGACATCGGCATGGAATCCTGTCTTCCAGTCTGCGTGATAGGTCACTATCTGGGTCCTGCCGTCTGGGAGGACTACTCTGTAGGATCCTTTCACGTTGTGTCCGTCTGAAGTCTCCTGCTGGCCGAAGTCTGTACCATGATGGGGGTCCTTGACGGAGTAGCCGAACTCGTAGGGGTGTGCCTGCAATTAACAAAAAAATAATTTTTAGGTTTTCTTAGTTAATTGTGTATGAATTTTATTAGAGAATCCAACATAGAATATTATCTGGAATAGACTATCGATATAACGCATTGATAAATAGGATTACTCCTTGCTTATAGGTTTTGTTCTCATGGAGCTTGATTTTGTTATTGATTTTTTTTAGATGTTATATCTCTTTTTTTCTTTTTTTGGACTAGGCATTTATTTTTTCTTATTTTCATTTGACTCTTCCCCCCTTATTTTATATTAAAGAATTATCCCATATCTTTATAAGCTTATCCCCCCCCCCCCGTACATAGTTTCATCATTGCCCCTCGCTCCCTCAAACCCTCCATATTTACTCCCCTCTTTGCATTAATGTGTTACTTTACAAATTTACTAGTTATTCTTAAGGGACAAAGTCCCAGAATAAAGTTTTTTTTTTTCATTTTCATTCATTCAATTATATATATATATATAATTGATTATATATTTTCAATTATATATATATATATATATAGTAGAGATTTCCAACCGATTTCGGGAGGACGGAAGATCGGGACCAGGAACGGAAAAGAGCGGTCGGTGTATATATAGAGCGGTATAAAAAGTTGATCATTTAACTGTCACCGACCGCTCTTTACCGTTCCTGGTCCCGATCTTCCGTCCTCACGAAATCGGTTGGAAATCTCTACTATATATATATATATATATATATATATATATATATATATATATATATATATATATATATATATAATTGAATGAATGAAAATGAAAAAAAAAAACTTTATTCTGGGACTTTGTCCCTTAAGAATAACTAGTAAATTTGTAAAGTCTCTACTAGATTTTCATCAATGGATTTCAGAGCCGAAGAGGATCGGGTCCGATTCTGAGTCCCGAGATTATGCCGTGTTAACTGGATTTAAACGGTATGAATCTGGAAATATCTGGCGGGCTACTTTGAGTAAACCTGCTCTTGTTTGAGGAATTTAAATTGCGAGATATTTGTATTTCCCCACAATTATGTCTAAAAAAATAACTAATGGATTAGAGGAGTCAAAATAATATCAGATATTTGTCTAACCTGTTTACTGATGGTTATCTCAGCACATGTTGAGTGATTGCGCAAGTATTTATCAGATAAGGAAATGAACTATCATTGATAAAAATATATGATTCTGTCGCCGGCCATTGCGGAATCAGTCCGGACATTAGACATAATAGTTAGGAAAATGGCTCCACGTCTGCGTGAGACGAGGCAGAAAATTATATACTTTCTATCTAGTCTCATTTCAGAGCTGACGTTAGAGTTAATAGAAACAGTTGTTGAAAGTGTCGGGGATTGGTTTGCGTTGGGGGAAACGACGGGGCTGCTTATGTCGTACGAAGAATTGCTTACGTGACGGGGGAAACACTACATGCGCAGAGCAAGACTTGAGAGACTTTGCATGCGTATCTCGAGGCTGGCGGCCAGAAATGCGCATTTACATATGTATGCGTGGTGCTCTTGCGGCCGTTAAGATGTCTTCCACAAGAATGTAGTATTCTTATGCGTCCTTTTGAATACAAATTATGAAGCACCATCGCTCGTTATGTCTTACAGAAAAATATGTATTTAACCACATTGCGATATAGGAATGCTGTCAGTAACTTATTTTTTTTCTTATCTTCAATTTTTATAAGAAAAAACTTTCATGGTGCTTGAATTTTAATCCGAAACAACTCGTTTTACGCTCGAATGCCAGTCCATTTACGCTTTATATCACAATCATGACAAGTTAATATTTCAACTGACGCTAAAGCTGCAGATAGATGATGCTGCCTCGTTATTATCTGAAGCCAGACAATGTGATTTATGTAATTTGAAGGCAAGGGTGGATCTATGGATTCTTGAAGTAACTGACCTTGAAGTTGCTCCCCAGAATTGTTTAAATTGTCCCGTAATCACGTCCCACGAGGGCCTAGAGAGGCAGTTACTATAAGACATCTGATTCATGACCATACGGCTTACTAGGGAGATAATGTAGTCAGTACTATGCTCCGGCCGCCTGATTTTTCCCTTTGCAGATACCCATTAGTAAATTGATTAAAAGCTGGGTTGGCCTAGAAACGGTCAGGGAGACCGAATCCAATCCACAAACGAAGGAACTGGAAAAATATACTCTTTGGTGCTTGCTCAGGATTTGGACTCAGGTCCTCCAGCATATAGTCTAGTGTTCTACCACTGAGCTAACCTCGCCTTAAATTTGATAAATTTAGTTTCGAAAATAAAATGGTTGAAAAGTATGACGAATTTTTATTAAAGGATTAGCATTGAAATTTATTCAATCCATTTTCATTCCAAGACTGGTTTTGAGATCGCCATCAACGCAGGTAAAAGACATAAGAAACATCTCGTCTATTAACCCTTTCATCACATGCTAATCTTTACAGGAAGTATTCGCCTCGTCCAATGAACGAGCATGTACTTTATGCGGAAGTACATGGCTGGTATCATGGATGATTACAGCTGACCCCTTTTCATGCCTTCCTTCAACTGGAGCGTGTCTTGTAATAGCACCTGTTGCTTATCTCAGATATTTTTTTATCAAAAATTTCATCCGATTTTGATACGTAACGAGAGAATGAGGACGTAAGTTTTAATTATGCAAAATGTTTAATGTGTTTGAATTTAGTCTCAAATTAATTTATTATTCTAAATTAGTCTTTTGGGTTCTACATTTATATGCAAAAAGCGCCACAACACAACAAAACCTCAATCGATCAATCACACACCAAGTCTTGACCAATGAAAAAAAAACAAGATATCCCAAATTATTGACAAGCCAGATGCACTCGAGTAACTGAAAATAAATTACGTACAATCAAGCAAGCTACTCAGGAGTAGTCACGAAGCTACCGCGACACCAGGCGAGAAGAAATTTTATTTGCTCGACTAAGAATTGGCTACACAAATATAAAACACGAATATCTCATCATAGGACTTAACAAACCATCTTGTTGTATATGCAATAGATATCAACCTGATACGTGATCAAAAAACCGTTCATTTGTTTAGCTAAAAATATACCAAAATTATTGATTTGAAGGATGGTCGTTTTGGCTGCCACAAAAGAGATACCATGTTGATTAATGTCCGTGTGAGATTTAAGCCAAAAAAACTCAATCTAAAAGAGTTGAAAGCAATTGAAACATCTCTATCTGTTCAAGGCATACCAAGTACCAATTTGCCTTTGATAAGTACACTGCTCCAATTGGTCATCTGTCCAATATAGCAGAGCGTATAAAAGCCCATTGTACGAACAAGGGTCGCCGCTTATGGCTCTCCAATTCTTTCGATCAGCAGTCCAGAAAGAGGAAGTACCCCGACGGACGTCCTGTACAATGGAGCCCGAGTTGGACTTGCCCTGACTTCTATAGAGAGACGGTTCCCCTCTATTGTCAAGATCTTGCAGGCAGGCCTTTCTATAGAGCAGTCAGGGTGCGGGCACTTGTTACAAAACCAGTTATGCCATCCAGGCACCACATCCTCAATCCCATCAGATATGTCAGTCAAAGGCGTTAGGACACATTAGGGGTCTCACAATAGTAAATAGAGATAAGGTGATGATAACCGTGAGTTTTGTTACTTTACACACAATGAATGCTACTGTAACAATTAATTAATCACGTACAGAATGGCAATTAGTTATTTTATGGAATTCATTCACATCCAGAATTTACTCAGAAACATTAAAAATATTTTCAAGCTCGAGAGGTTTCAATTTGTCAGAACAACTAATTTGAATAACAATATAGACAAAAATCTTAGATTAAAGTCATTTTATCACATGTAAAAATTCGAAATAACAGCAGAAACGCCAACGGCCATAGCCACGTTGAATGCACTGGTTCCCGTAGATCATTGAAGTTAAGGAACGTCGAGCGTGGCCAGTACATGAATGGGTGAACGACCAAGTGCTGTTGGCATTATAGAAAAGGGTGACAACCTGTAGACAGCCCGGCGTTAATAGCCCTAATGTTGATACGCCGTTAAACACACAAGAAAAAACAGCTGAAACGAATATTAGATAAACAAAAATAAATAAAAAGGAAACAAAAGAACAAAATAATCTGTTTCTGAGCAGCAACGAGATTGAATATCTTACAAAATTAATAAGTAAGAACAGTAATAACATATAATACATCTATGAAATGCAAAGCCAAAATAAAATTTTTAAGGCGTTAATAAACTCAATGGTAGATAAGCTTGAATAAATATACGAATATTTTGATTTTATTTTTCAACTTATTTTCACTAAATTGTGTAAAGTATCTTGCTTTTTGTGCAGAATTTGATCAAGAGAAAATAAGAGTCGTAATGAAATTGAGTGGCAGTCCTTAATTAGCTCGAGTTGCGTGAAAGCCAATTCTCATTAAAATACGTTCGTAATTTTCCTTTCGAAGGAGTTGGAAATGAGAATCTTCGAGGGGAATGATCTGTGTGAGCCAGAGAGTCACGCATGACATCACATTAGGCACTTTCTTTTTTCACATAATTAATTCATGAACGGTTATAAAGTGAAAATTAATAATTGCTCTAATATGTTTCTGGGATGTTTAAATCATTGATTGTTTATATATATATATATATATATGGTGTGTGTGTGTGTGAGAGAGAGTGTGTGTCTGTGTAAAAATAATAAAATTTGAAGTACTTTCACGAGAAAAAAAATTAAAATAAAAATAGTAGTTCTGGTTTATTCAAAAAACAAGTATTAAGTTAATGGAAGATCCCTAAGCTATATTATGCTATGATAATGTCTTACATTATGCTTTATTATTTTGCTTAGGCCTCTATAATACCGATGGATAATATATTCAAGAAGTAAGTATAAGATCTCTAGTAACACATTGTAAAATGACACACAGATAAAAATCAGCCACAAGTAGATTGAAGAGCGCAATAACATTGCAGCTATTCCCCTTTACACCGTAGTTATTCTTATCATTTTATGATTAAACACAGGTCTTCTCTAAGGTAGCAGGCTGTCAATTTTAATAAATTGCTGACAAAATCTAGTTCTTTTATCAGATATTATAGGTTTTTGTAATTACGTCCAAAGGAGTGTATAATTTAATAGGACGAGAAAAATTAAAGCTCTTACGGATTTATACATCATCATTTGACAGACCTTCTGAGCTCTGTGAAAGCAGCTAAGACCCTGGTAAATTTATGTGCATTTAGACGTTCGAATAGAAAAACTAACAGACATAGGCATCAATAGAAAGACACCTGTTTTTAAAGAATCAGTTATTATTAGCATCCTAGATTTAACTTTTCGTATTTATATTTTTGAACTTTCAAAATAATGCGAATGCCTTATTTATTTGGAATGTTGTAATTAAAAAACAATGGTGGAAAAAGTTTATGTGAATTGAAACTTTTAAACCTGAGAGGAATAGTGGATAACTAACTTCCGTTATGAAGACTCCGATAGCAAACGGAAAAGGGATGACACTGAATATATAGGTACTGACAATTCTAATAGGAGCAAAAGAGTTAAATTAACAGAACCAAAACTGACTGTTGCAACAGACAACACCAACCATACTCTGAAACGTAAACTTCAGGATACACAAACAATAGACGACATAAAAGGCAACCAAGAAAAAAGAAGAAAATTAATACAAAGTAAAAATTATGATTTTTTTGACGATAGGAAAACAAACATTTTAAATACAAACAGAGTTGTAGCAGATAAACTCATACACAATGAACATATTTATAAACAGAAATTGGATAATGACAGTAAAGATATGAAAACTTTAGAGCTGGTTAATTATATTACCTTTCGTTATAATCCCATACTTGCCAATGAGATAAAACAAAAATGTAAAGACCTAGGAAGAATCTCCTGGATATATGACGACAAAATCGTAAAAAGCTACAGCCGAATTAATGATGATTTAAAAGAAAGGGAAACCAAATATAACATATATCAAATTGATTGTGCAATGTGTGATAAGGTGTATGTAGGAGAATTGGGACAACTTTTAAAAAAGAGAATCAAACAACATGCCAAGAACCTTGACGAGAAAGACAACAAGACTGCATTGGTGGATCATGCGATACAATATAGCCACACATTTAATTTTGGCACGGTAAAGATATTAGATAAAGAGAAAAAAAACCATAAAAAGAAACGTTAAGGAAAATATACACATAATTAAAAAAAGGAAAAAGACCGTCAACAAAAAAACAGATATTAAATACCTGGATAAAATATTTTTTAATTTAATAAACAAAACCACTTAAAAAAATTTTATAAAATGACAAAAACTTCTTTTGGAAAATCGACATTTACCCTAAAACTATCGATTTTAAACAGCTGATACTCAGTAGACATGATTTATCTTATCAGTCCAGACGTGGCCCTACCTGTGGAAGGTACTCTAGTGGATAGGCTGTAACCATATTTTATTTTATTTATTTAGATTAAGTGCTCCTGAAGAGGCGTCACAGCGACGTGAAACATGTAGAGCCTAATAAAAGAGTACAGAAGAAAGAAAGTGTGTTTTTATAAAATTGACCTTCTGCCACAGACGAATATGTTGGAAAAATAGGGTCACTGTCTTATAATATAGAATATTTTTATACACACATTACGTAAAATATTTTTAAGTTGTATTTTGTAACAAATTGTATGCCAAATTTATTGATAAATTAATACAATACGTTTCTACAATTAAATGACATTACTGTTTTTTTCCACATATGGAGATCAACAGAAGAATTGATTTTATGAGAACGTGTCAAATAATTCTTCAATTACAACCAAAAATAAATCACTAAAAGATAAGCTAATTTAAAGATAAGAATGGTAGGGGTGGACGAGGATTTGTAAGAATAGTATTTAATAAATTAAAAGTGAAAAATAAATTTAAATGTTTAATCATTCCGATTATAAAAGAACGAAATATCAGCTTAAAAGGCATTGAAGTTACAATGAACCCGCACGGGCACTTAATTCCGAACTTGATGGAGTGCCTTGGCTAATGAAGGGGTTTCCTTACGTGGTTTAACGGCCAGCTTTCCAGTTCAAAAGTTGTCAAAACTAGTCCAAAAGGGTTTTACGTGATTATTTGTATATTTATGAAATAGTATGTTCTACGCCGAATCAATGATCACACTATAAACATTAACATACAAAAAACCCCTGCCTGGTAATTATCGAAACTTTCCAAACAATGCTATACTTCAACAACCACATTTTAATGTACTGGCTGCCCGGTAATGAAAGATTTAGGAGAACTTCCCTGATTGACGTGATTCTGTAGCTAACGAATTGTCGACCAGTTATAATGTGCTATTAAAAATAATGTAATATTGGAAAATAATGTATGCAAGGAGAGAAAATAGGGTTTTTTTAACAAAAACCTGGGCTTTTCCAAAATAACATTCAAAACGGCAAATATCTGGAACAAAAAGAGATTGAGGTTGACAGAATTTAACTACACTATTTCTCTATTTTCTTCCCATTGAGTGTTGTCATCTACTTGCGATACACCCTATACGTTGTACGAAGTAGGATATGAGAAGAACCATGTTACGTAGCGAAACCGAACATGTTGCTATTCGTAGCGAAGATTGATCAGGGAACTTCCTGGACTTAACAATCCCGCCTGACGATTCGTTTCAGGGTGACAGCAAGTCAGATGGCTTGCTTGTCGTTCGCGCCGCGTCATGGGGGTAATTTCGCACAAGGAATAAATCGCCGTTTTCACGCTTCCGATATCCTCTTGCCGTAATGATTTCCAAATATTCTCTCGGATAAGGGATCATTCGGTATTCAGTAGAAGAATGCAGAATACCGTGCGAAACTCGATTTCATCCTTCGACAACCAGAAAATCGATGTTATCCCTAATAGTAAGTAGCATATGGGATTTGAGCAGAAAAACAAATCAAAAAGCTTTCATATCATTCTTGATCCCCTATTAATATCACAATCAAAGAATAAGTGCACTGTAGAATTTAACCGTGGCTGTTTTCCTGTCATAAACATGTGAATGAAATACTTTTCAAAACACAAAAATAATAAAAATATCACTCTGAGGCTATTACTGCCAGGTACACTTTTTATGGGTCTATACATAAATAAATCAAATAGTTCTATATATAATTCTATATGGTGAATTAAAGGAAACCATTTTCTATTCCATATCTATCACTGTTCTTAAAAAAAAGTGGGTCTTTTGACCACCATGGGACAAGAACATTTTTTGGGCAAGGTTTGGTTTTGGGTATTGATTGGTTTGCCGAATCAATTATCAGTTTATTAATCGATTTGATAACAGTGTTTATAACTGGGTGCTCAATGTTTATATTCGTGAGATCTGCTAGATCCTGAGAAAGCTGCCAATTAGCTTCTCTCAGCTTCCATCTAGGGCAGGGATAGGATTGTGGAACTCTGTCAACTGTCTCTATTGCAGTAGGGAAGTGATCACTGCCATAGGCATCCATGGCCCAAGTGGTTAAACTGCCTTAAAAAAAAAAAAAAAAAAAAAAAAAAAAAAAAAAAAAAAAAAAAGTGGCAACAACCAGGCTTTTCTATGGATTTTCATATATTTGCGTAATTATCGCGGCTTGGAAATCATGGAAAATAAGTATTTGAAAATCTTAAAAATGTACGACAAATACAATTAAAAAAAAAGAAAAAAAAAAGTCAGTCCCGTAACAAACCAAGTAGGCCCAAAGGGACAGATACTATAGAAGTATCCGTCTGATTTATATCCATACTAGGGAGATAGTGTGGCCAGTAATATGCTCGAGCCGCCTGTTTTTCCCCATTGCAGATACTCATAACTAAATTAAATAAAGAATGGGTTGGCCTGGGGTCGGTCAGGAAGGCCGAATCCGACCCACGAGCGATGACAGTAGAAGATAAAAATGCTTGCCCGGGATTCAAACTCAGGTCCACCAGCGTATTAGTGGAGTGTTCAACCACTGAGCTAACCTCGGCCCCGACAAAAACAGTACATAGGAAATTTTTGGTAAAGCGATCTCCTTCGGAGTAATCGGTGTTGTTTTGTAGTCTTCGTTTTATTTATTCGTTGTTACTATCTTTTAAAAAAGTATTTAACAGTAAAATGATTTCTCTTAGTAAAACTAGTTAATGAAAAACGTATTTGCAATGGTGTTTTCTTAGACCAAAAGTTGAAAAGGCGGAGTGATTAATGTCTTCTTAGGATACGGTTAGTAGACATTGTGGAGCCTAAAATCGTATTTTTCTTTGAGATTTCAGTGAAGTGAGATAAGATGCCACAATTCCTGCGCGATGGACTTTTTCTTGTATAAAAAAGGCGCATTGATTTTTAAGGCCACCAACACCACCTCGTCAATTAATCCGTCTACAGGACTAGAACATTGGTTGTGAGAATTTGTTTATCTATTAAAAAGTTAATAACACGGTGGCTAGTTATAGTAAATAGCCGACTATTATCGTGCTGTAAGAATTAATATTAAGGGCAGTAACATGAAGGCAAAAAGCTAGCATAAGGGGAGTTAGACCATATCGGGGTCACATCGCTCTCCGTTGGAGTTAATGGAAATCATAAAGTGTTAGGGTTATTTAAGTTTTTTTTTTTTTTTTTTTTTTTTTTTTATCTTGAAAATTAAGTGAAATCCTTACTTAATCAATCGTTCGGAAAGGCTCGGTCAACCGATCCACGTGTGCTACGGCAGAGTTTGTTTATAATTAGTTGGGAATGTGGCAGGATGATAATCTATTGGTTGAGATACATGATTATAGGAAGTGACAACTGTCGTTTTTATTAGTTCTTTTTGAAGTAGTTCTTTATGAACACGTTTGTCTAATGAGCCGACTTAAATGAAAGTGGTGTAAGTCACTCCAAGTACGATTTGAGTAAGAAACGTTTTTGGGGAACAAGGAGTTAAAAAATCTTGGTTTTATATCTTGTAATGGAAATGTCTTTTTATGTATTTTTAATTGTATAATGGCCCATTTATTGCAATATCCTTTATTTTTTATTAGTCATCAATTCAGGCTCTATTATTTACAGTCACTTACACCACTGTCATTCTGATATATACAAAAGGAAAATGAGAAAACTGACACGAAATCAGGTTTACAATTAATTACTAAGTAGACAAAACTTCATCATATTTTCTTGATCATGTGGATTACTATTCTATGCGTACATTTAAATATTTTATAAATTAAATAAACCGATATTTTGACATTTGTAGATCCTGTTTTAAAGGAAATGAAATCATAATTCTTTCCTTGAATTTTCTTTGAAATAAACAAGTAGACAAACAGATCACAAGAACAACAGAGCTTCTTCAACACTTTGCCGATTTTGGTAAAGTTTGACCCAGAAATACTTTTCCTGAAACGAGAGATGAAGCAACAGAAGTTACCCAGTGGATTTTTTTTTTTTTTTTTTTTTTTTTTTTTTTTTTTTTTTTTTTTTTTTTTTTTTTTTTTTTTTTTGTGGTGCTATTTTACTTGATTTTTCTTGCAAAGAATTAACTCTTTACGATTCTGTAACGGGTTTCACATGAGATTTTTCTCAAGACAAATCGGGTTTTATGATTCGGATTAAGGTCACCAATATGTGGATTAATGGATTAAAGATGAATACTATTTTTTATTTTGGTATTCACATCACTTAGCTCGAGAAAAAAAAATGTATTTATTCCTACAACCGGGATAATATTAAGTGGAAAAGAATGTTTATTCAACCCTTTATAAGAAACTTCATTTAAAATTAATATATAGTACAATTAAAGGAAGGTTAAATTTTTCAATAAAGTTTTAAGTTAATTTTTTTTTTTTTTTTTTTTTTATATAATATTGTAGTGTTCTGTTGGAGAACTGGATATTTAAAATTTTTTTCTTTGTTTTAATTTATTTAAATTTTATCGTCAATTTAAAATAGACATAGAATTTTAGAACAGTTTACGTATAGGTTTTCACCCTTTATCTAGCCAGGATAGAGCTGATGCGGTTTCTTATTTTTTTTTTTTCAAATAAAAGCCATCACCCATAGTGGGAATCGAACCAACTATCTTATGGCCTATCGTAATTAAGACCAATAATAACAAAACTTAAAGTGAAAGATTTTACAAGTCTCTTCCCCATGGTGGATCAAGGATTAAGTTGGGTCACATTTTCCAAAGAAAATCGTCTTTAGAAGAAATGTTTTTTGTAACCATAGAGCCATATGACAATTGAATGATTATGAAGACTTAAAGGATTAATCAGGTAACATCATTTGATTGGGTAATGATTTAACAACCTGTTGTCCTCTTCGCTTCCATTTCCCGTACCCCGACGAGGGACGGAGCCTAAATTACTGCCAGTATGAATGGAGCGCCGGCTACCGTGAAGAAGTGTCACATTTTGTACGGCTCGGGAAGAATGACGTATGACTGAGTTGTCATACTTACATAACCTCTGCATAACAACTCAAATCATAATTTGGCTCTTTAATTTTTTTTCCTGACTTTTTAAAAAGATTTGAAAGTGTTTTATAAAAATATAAGTTAAAGAAGGTACTTTTCTGAAGGTTGTGATATTTTTTCTCTTAAGGACCCCCGAATAAAGGATAATAAGCGTGATAACAATCGGGGCTGTGTTGTCAGCGTTTTCTCATATCGAGGAAATAGTTTTACAACAGATAGGAACTATTTGGAGTTTGTTTAAACATAAAATGGTGACCTTACCATTGTATAAATAATGTTTTATAAATGGATAGAAAGAAGAAAAGTTTTATTTCTGCTAAATAAAAATTGCTGTCCAAATAAATTGGGTTTCTAAATATTCTTTGGATCATTCATTTCATTGTTCTGGAGAATTTACTTTAGAATGTGGAAAAAAAAAAAAAAAAAAGAAAAAAAAAAAAAAAAAAAAAAAAAAAATTAGTAATTCTATGTTTAAACATGAATTTGGAGGAACAAGTTCTTTTTCGGGGGCGGGTCGATTTTAACAAATTTGCCAGATGTTCTGTACATTTCAATGACCTCTGAAAGAATTATTATCTACAAACTAAATCTTGTGGACTAAGGCTCGTGGTCTTATTCGATTCATTCGTGGTCTTTTCGAGGCAATAAAGGCTATTCTAAAGGAGTTAAGAGTTGCTACAATTTGCTACAAGCCGTATCGTCCGCAATCCAAGAGCAAAGTCTCGAATCTGAAAAACGAGATTTTTCATATCCGATAGTTTGACACGGTAGGGACAATATGTTTGCTGAGCACCCCCATGGAAATTAATACGAATTCCGCAAGGACAGCTAACTTGTTTGTAGCAAGTCCCAATTTTTCAAAGCAGTCAAAAGTGACTTTAGTGGATTGCATGATATACCTTCTACTTCCAAGTTCTCCCAAAATCAGATCCAAGCATTTTGGAAGAAAATAAACTTCCCACAGAGTGAAATAGATCCTACATGAGAATCCACCGTGCTAGCCACAAAAGCACGGGTAGACTCCTCCCAGGGATATATTATATACGAAAATATTTTACATTACAGGATGAATAAAACCTTTAATCTCGAACCTATTAATTTCTTTTTGTTATTTAAACGTTGCGAAAGATAGTTTCCTTTTGTAGTGGAATTTGAACTAATTACATTAAAATAGGACGGACGGCTCCTTTGACATGACCATGTAAACGGTTACATGAATGGCGGGCCATCTCGCTAGTTACCGAACCCCATCTGAGAAATCTTCTCACAATGGCCTACCATTACTAACAGGGTTCATTCAGACCCTAACTATTTTCACCTAACTCCTAGTCCGTCTACAGGAAACCTACTATTTATTAATTTTATATCATGTAAGCATTGTGAATAACTCCCACCAGGGGGTGAAATTTCTAGTTATCACTAACGGCTTTATGGTTTATAGTATGAATTTCATCCCAGAACGTTCGTTTCAGGTTATAGAAGAACTATATATATAGCCCCACGGAATAACTTGGTAAGTTCAAAATCTCAACTTAGCAGGGCAGCTATGAAATAAATGTATATAAACAAATATAGTATTTGTATTCAATATAAGTCAAAATAAATAAAATCAGATAGTATTTTCTAAAGTAACCTAATACTATTAAATAAGTACCACATGCTCAGTATCCTAATTGAGCATTTGAACAATGTTCAACGCTACTCAAGAGGTTGGTCGAATAGGTTACACGTCACTACGATAATTTAGAGAATAAAAATGTTCACTGTTAATTTTATTAGCCAACGTTTTCAATAGCTTAGCCTTATTTTGAAGACCATGCAACCCAGGCTTGCCGAAATAACGAGAAGCTAGGCCTGTCTGGGTAAAGATCATTGCATCGGAAAATGAACCTATGTCCCTGAGGAAGTTGGCTATGAAATAGAACAATTTTTGACCTCTTATTTCTATGGTCACAGAGAATAACTTGGTTCATACAAAATTACAAGTAGTTAGTTAAAAGTCTCAACTTTTAAGGGCAGGTTTTTAACAGAGAAAACACGCAATGTCACGGGTTGTCAAGAAACCAACGAGTTTATAAATCTCAAAAGACCAAAGCTGTGAGTAAGTGACTTATTTACAGTATGATTGAGTCATAATCATACTGTACTTAACTCATTTTGCCCCTTTTCCCACTTACCAACGATGTATCTCCTGCCTTTAATTTTTGCGAAAGAAAAGCTACCAATCCCACAGAAAAACTAACTCAACCACTTAATTTAGTTTTGAACGATTTTTCACATTTTCCGAGAGATGTTAATTTACCTCATGGTGTTCTTCTTGATGTTCCTCGTGACTGCCCCCGTAACTGCCACCAGTGCTGCCACCTCCTGAGCTGCCTCCATAGCCACCGTCTACATATCCTGGGGTGAAGGTTTCGTATCCTCCGCCGAGATTGTTACCACCGTAATCGCCTCCGTAACCACCTCCTCCGCTGTAGTCGCAGCTCACTCCTAGGACCACCAGGCTGCAGACAGCAAACTGTAAACAAACGAAATTGGTTTCAGAGTTGAAAATTTAATTTTTTTGATGAAATATGTAGAACAGGCTAGTCAATCGTGGATGTGAAGCTTGGATTTTAGTTTGCTTTTGTTGGATAAGAGTATTAGAATTTTAATATTATTATTTATTAGCACGTAGCTAGAGATAGTTTTTTGCAACACTTCATCAATCATCCTAGACAACAGAAAAATGGCTCTCTCCATAAGGAGCTAACCCATCCCTTACGGGATTCAAACCCACATCTGCTCAATTGTTAGGTCAGACTAAGTTTCACTGTAAGTAACTGGGAGGTAGCACAACGTGCAGTATTGATTATGCCGGGAGAAGCTTAAATAAGGCTGTTAGCCGCACCAGTACATAATTTTACATATAATGTTCACTAATACAAATACAGAATAATATTCGTAAAGTATATTCACGAATACCGATAACATTTGTGTTACTGATTGCGAAAATAAATACGAATAATTTCTTATAATTTTCTGCACTTTATCCAGAAATTCAAGCAAAAATTAGTAGAGAAATTATTCCCATGACAGATTTCCCCAAGTGGCCCACATGACAGATCAACCTTCAGTACTCTCTAAAAGTAACATGTGTGTCTAAGTGCCCTCGCAACTTACATTAAGACTCAATTTAAGGAACGAGTCGACCATAGATGGCAAGACTTACATGGTTGGCAAGCTGGCCACAAGTGCAGGTCACAATGAGGCCATGAAACATGTAGGGCGACCTTTAAATTACATTTGTATATAAAAAAGAAAAATTAAGTGCTCGTTTTTTATCCCTTATGAAAGAAGGTAGATATTACATTCGCGGTACACGGTCGGTTATATCTTATTTTATTTAGGTAATTTCTTCTGACTAAGCATTTATTTATTATTCTTTTCGTTTTACCCTCTCCCCTTTTTTTCAATATTCAATATATTTTTATATTATTCTCCCCTCACCCCTTTATGTTCTAATAAAGGTACCACAATTCCTTCATCTTCACTCCTTTCTTTGTATTTTATTTTATTATTTAACGTTGTTAATAACGTCGGAGTTGGTTTTGTTTTTACATATAGAGTTAAACTTTCATTTTTTATTTTGTATGTACTACAATTTAAATTTATATGTTATTATTAAGGCACAAAGTCCTAGAATAAATTATTTTTTTCATATCATAGCACCATTAGCGAGACATCAACACTTTACGTAGAATTGTCTAATTTTTCGTAAATGGTCATTTATTTATTAATAATGACAAAAAAAAATTAATCCGGACAATAATAAATTCAAGGTCTACTGCAGAAGAGTTATCCTAAGCTTAGAGATTAGCTGGAAGCTAACATGCACTGCTGGCAACGCCTTTCGTTTCGAACGGAGGGTTAATGGGCAAAGCTTCGCTGCCTCCAATTTTAATAATGGATTCTAGTAAGTAGAGAGTTTAAATCTGCATACGGGTTCTTAGATTTGCTCTCCCTCTCGGATAATCGGGGGTTTCATCTAAGCCGTTCTAATGAAATTACCATCCTCATCAAGCATCTAGTTAAAACTTATATGAAATTAAACTAAAGAAGGTATTTGGGGTTTGGTTAAGAATGAGTAGGATTTGTTGGGATACAAGGTGGGATTATTATTTTTCTTTCCGTAGCTAGAAAGTTGAATGATATATATAATATATAATATTTAGAATGGACAGATATGTAAAAACGCTTGAAATCTTCATTAATCTCATTTTTTATCTTCACATAATTGCGAAAAATAGCCGATCAATTTTCATTTTTTACTACCTGTTACCTGGTCATACTACTTTTTGCATCTAGGAAAGCCATAATAAATTATAAACCAAATAAGTAATATTAAAATCTATTCGTGCTAATGGCCCAGGCAGTCGAAGCACACAAAAAAAAAAAAAAAAAAAAAAAAAAAATTAAAATCTAAAAACGCAAACCTTTAACTGCTCGGGTCCACAGTTTCCTTGGCGTCCGATTTGTAAGTCCTAGAAGATTTTGATCCAGCCTATGAGACTCCCTGGATCAAGACCTACCTGTGAGGCAAGTTTGGTCAAAATCGGTCAAACGGACTGGATTTGCTTAAGGAACAAACAAACAGACAGCTGATGGACGACTATGACAAACCTCGTATCAAGACCTGCCTGGGTGCTAAGTTTGGTCAAAATTGGTCAAGGGTGTGGATTTGTATAATGAACAAACAGACAGACTGAAAGACAACCCATTCATTGCTTTATCCTACTCCGACAGACAACTTACATCTAATTATTTCAGAATAGATATTTTTTATTATTTTTGGTAGTTTTATAAGGAGTTCTGTTGCAAGAAAACAGAAATTATAGATGCGAAAAGGATATTGTTGAATTGCTTTTGGGCAGGGGTAATGGACCTACAGTATTTTGCAGATTATAGAACTTGACTTTTCTTTTGTATATGAAAACACCAAGTTTTTTTTTAATAAAAAAAAAAATAATAGAGGCTTGAACCTAGCTATATATATACCAATTTAAATGCCTAATCTGGAGCAATAAGAATACATTCAATATGTTTATTTATTTATTAACGTTTACGCAACTTTGGCAAAAAACATTTAGAGATTAATGATAGAAAATTCATAATTTTCTTGAGGTAATATGTCCAGCGTTAATACTCATTATACATTAATAATATGTTTAGCGTTAATGTAAGTAACATTCAATATGTATTTCACGAAAATATGTCTACCGGTTTTAATTGTAGTTAAGTAAATTAATAGCCGACGTTTTTAATAGAAATTAATTAAGGAAGAATGCGGAAAAAGAAGACGGATTTCATTTTTAAAAAGTGTGACCAACACGGAATTTCCGATCCATTGTGTGGAACCATTTGGAAAGCGAGATATATCTTACTCGCACGATCTCAATTAATCTGAATTGAAGATTCATATCTAAATGAGCATTAACCTTCATTGTTTAATGACACGGCATAATGCAAAAGCCTAATTGATATGGCTTGATAAGAAAGCGGAGAAAATAAAAAAAAAAAATAAGTAAAATAAGAAAATTTCCTAGATAATTCGTATCAAAGCAAGAACGAAGTTTACCAGAACATAACATTTGTTGTGAAAAGACTTCGCAAGTTTATGTATAATTATTTAAGAGAATGTTTGTGAATCAGTGGTTTACAATTTGGGGTTGCGGATACACTAAATTATTGAATGTGATAACAGAGGTCCCAAAAGAAATATACGAATCACAGGTCTTTTTTTCTCTTTTTTCTCGTCTTTAATAAATGCCTAAGCATTTCAAAAACTTTGTCCGTAAAATATTAAAATCTGAGTTATATTTTTTTTTAACATATAATCGTTTTGAAGTTTTTTTGGCTTATTCAAATGCCAATGAATAAGCCAAAAAAACTTCAAAACGATTATATGTTAAAAAAAATATAACTCAGATTTTAATATTTTACGGACAAAGTTTTTGAAATGCTTAGGCATTTATTAAAGACGAGAAAAAAGAGAAAAAAAGACCTGTGATTCGTATATTTCTACTAATCTCCAAATATATAAAAATTATTATATAAAATAAACAATGAATTGTCAATTTCTGCCATTTGGAAATAATTTGACAGATAGATATGGCGTCTTCGTTAACATTTTTCAAGATAAAGAGTTATTGATGATTTTAAATGAAACTTTTAGAGGCTTTATTATCTCGAGTGTTAAGTCATTAAGAGTCTCGGGCCAAGGGTTCGAGTCCTAGAATGATACTCCGGATTTTTTACGCAAAACAAACGGAAGGCATCATCTCCATTCACGCTAGAAATGAGTGGTAACCTATGAAT
The DNA here is from genome assembly GCA_946811695.1 of Gonocerus acuteangulatus. Taxonomy (NCBI): domain Eukaryota; kingdom Metazoa; phylum Arthropoda; class Insecta; order Hemiptera; family Coreidae; genus Gonocerus; species Gonocerus acuteangulatus. The sequence continues at coordinate 43,414,589 of OX328129.1, forward strand.
AACTCGTCCTTATATATGTATTAATTATAAAGGGACTTAATCATTAAAATAATTAAATAGACAAAAATAAGGAAGTTTTATTACTATTTTTTTTAATATAATTATATGTATTTTCTAGACAGCTTTCTGCATTTTTAAATTTTAAAATGATTTAATAAAAAATATTCGAGTAGGTTATATATCGCATAATTTTTTTTCCCGCATGAGCCTTAAAAAGACGTTTGTGGTCTCATTAACATTAAAACTAATAAACGAAAAGAAAGATAAAAAAAAAAACTTTAATTAAAAATGATTATTCATATGGAAGTCTTAAATAAAAAACAAAACAAACAAATATTATATATATATATATATATATATATATATATATATATATATATATATATATATATATATATATATGTGTGTGTGTGTATATTTATATTTAATAACTTCAGTTATTAAACGAATTTACTTTCTTAAAAATTCAGTTGTTGAAATCTAAAGATGTACATTTTTGAACCACCAAATCATTAAGAATTTAATGAATAAATAAAAAAGGAACTTTTCTTTTTATGTTCGAGACAATATTTTAATGCTTCCAATGCTTCAAATTTGATTTCTCTCCAAATTAAAAAAAAAAATTATTTAAAAAAACAAAAAAAAACAACTGCTCTACTAGTTTCATGTCGTACGTACCCTGAATACGTTAGCTGAGGTAAATGAGATCATGACGTATGACGTAGATGTGTCCTGTGCTTAATGTTCTGGCGTACTCTGTCCGGTCGAGCACCTCTCCTGCTTTAAGTAGTCCAACCATCTGGCGGGGGTGGGTCTCGCCCCCCACTCCACTCCTGGGCTTGCGCTCTTCTACAGCCATACTAAATTGCTATAAGCCCGAAATTAAAATATTATGCTAAAAACAAGTCCATTATACCCTTCTTTGTTTTTTCTAAAAAAAAAAAAAAAAAAATATTATTATCGAAATTGGCTCGTAAGGGGGATGAACCGTACAAAATTGATGGCCGTTTCTCATCATAAAATCTTTTTAAATGACTGTAATCTTTTACGTGCGCATCAATTTTTTTAAATAATTCATATTAAATATCCATCAACCAAATAACTTAATAACGAGCTTTTTTTCATTTTTATTATTATTTTTTTTTTTTTTTTTACGTTCATTTATTAACGACTGAGATTATTAATACTTTCGGGAATGCTGTCGTGATAAATGAGAGATAAGTCGCAAATCTCTAGAACATTTAATGTACATCGAAATTCAACACACTACTGCCTGCTGTGAATTCATAAGTCAGGAATAGGGAGAAAAGGGAAGAGGAGTGATTGATTTTTTTTTTTTTTTTTTTTGTATATTCTTATCTTTAATGACTGAACAAGACGAATCAATAATTCGACAGTTTAACCAAGCATAGGTGGCTCTAGACAAAAATTTCTGGTGGGGGGGGGAGTGTTGATTTAAAATGGGCTTACTGCCGTACCCCATTCGGCGCTAATGACCTTGATGTAGATGCGCCGTAAAAAAAAACAAAAAAAAAACTGCCGTACCATGGGGTGTAGAATCAAATTTTTATAACCAGGCACCTAGAAATCGTGAAGGAAGTATTTGATAAACTAAGAATATACAATAATTAGAACTTATTACTATTAATATGCCTAAACGATTTACTTTTCTTACTTAACCAAAAAAGATTGTGAATTTTCATTCTAGAGGGCTAAGCCCCCTCCCCCTTTAGCCGCCATTGCAGCGAAGGAATAGTAAGTTCTCCCCTTAAGTTTTCATTACTTTTGACCGATGGTAGCTGTTGTTATTTGGACAGGATATTTAATGAAAAGAAAAAAAAAAATACAATTTTTCGTTTTAAATTACTTATTCATTCATTGTCGGTTTCTTTTCTAATCATCTTATTTAAATTTTGTATGGTTATTACTACGGTTTTTTCTAAAATTCCATTTAGTTTTACGGTCATCATATATGAATGTTATGATTATATGGGGGGGGGGCTCCTGAGTTTCCTGTGATAAGTTCTTTCGCGGGCTTTTGCCAGCCAAAAGAATTGTTGTTTTTTATTTATTTTTTAATATGTAAATTCATTTATCATTATCTATTTTATTTTGGGCGTACGTTGAAGAATATTCTGGCATTATCCTTTGTTCTGCTTCTTTAATTAATTAATTCGAGTTAAATATATCATTGCTGTAGCTTTGGTGTTTTCAATTTTCCCATTGGTCAATATAATAATAAATGTCAACTTGTACATAGAATCTAACTGATAGAAATCTTTGACATTTACGGCCAACCCATAATATTTTATTAGAAGTTTTGTTATTCAATATTTTGCGAGAAAATCTAATTGATTAAAGGCCTTTGAAGTTGCAATTGGTGCTCAGAGCAATACTATAACTAACTAAAATGCCGAGATATTTTTGCTTGCAAACTAAGGCAACTAAAGATGGCGCACCTGCTGTGTTAGTATTCCGAGAATGTTTAAGTCTAGTTCTTATTTGAACAATTTGCTTCTCGACGGCAATAAAATAAGGCATTATGCGCACTTAATTCTAGGAGGCGAGGGGGATTCCTGGCTAAGCTATAAATTGCACATTAAGAAGGCCCAGACTAAGGCGCCTTAGGGAGGGTCTTTAGCCTCATCTCTTAGAGAATTTTGCTACGGACATCCTAAGCCTTTCAAGATTATGTAAAATTTGAGAAGGATAAATTGCCCTAAAATTGCACCTACCATGTACCGAGAGTTCAAAACATCATGAATTTAGGCTTCTTATTTAAGTTGTGTTAAGGTCTATTGTGATTTTAAATTTTATTTTAGGTCCATACAATTTAAATTTTGACAACTAATGTTTTATACAATTTGGGGAGCAACTCCAGCCACTTTCTTCAAGATCCATACTTCCACAGCCTCGCTTCAACTTATATGTCATGAATTTAAGATGAAATATATGTATGACGCTTCGAGGCGCTGAATGCTCAGTTGTCGGTGCACCGTAAATAAATAATTAAAAAAATCTTTGTACACATTAATATTCCAGAAAATGGATCAGATTACGCCTGATTACTCACACTTAATCATCTTTTTTTCTTTAACAAATTTTTTATAACATTTGTTCAATATTTGTACATTCTTATTTCAATCTTTCACGAAGAAATTGTAATTAGGCGGTTAGCCTTAATTTTTAAGCCTAAATTAACAATTTAGGCCAAAAAAAACTCTACTGAGGTAAATAATGTTTTTTTCCTTTAATACCGAGAGATACGGAAGACTTCTTTTCGATGATATTTACCGCAAGAGGGTTTCTTGGGGTGCTGATTTTAAATATGCTATTATTATTGGTGCAAAAAAATATATAATGCTAGTTGACTTCAACCTTAAGCATATTATTTAATTTATTTGGCGAAATATAAATTATTGTTCAAATATTGTATTTTTCTTTTAATCAATTCTATAAAACATATGAATTCGTGAAAAAATCATGTCGATATCATTTTCAAAACTCAAAAACTTCAGACATCACCAGAAAAAAATATGGACTAAATCGGTGACCTCACCACTGTATACTCACTTCGTTAGAATATTTGAAGTGTACTTCGGAAGGGTGCTTTAACCTGTTAAACTTGCGATTGGGCCGATGTAAAGAAAAAATACGAGTCGATTATTTTAACATGTTCAATAAATATACTAAGTTTCATAAAAATCGGGCCGGACTCTAAGGGATGTTCCCATGTAAGTAGGAATTTTACAAGCGCGATTCCCTTCTCCCTACTGGCTAGAAACCCACATACGAGGTCGATTCTCCGGTGCTCGAACCTGAGAGGTAAATTCATAAAAAAGAGTCCAGATTCAATCAAGGATTCAAGAAACTCTGCAGGATAATCAAAGGCTCCACCGCACAGAGTTCAATATTGACTGACCAACAGAGTTCAATATTGACTGACCAGTACGTTCTTTCCGCGGATTGGAAAGTGGCCGAACTTTCTGAGCTGTCTGCTCATTACTAGAGTCCGAAATGACTCTTATTGTGCGTTAGGCTTTGTTTACAGGAGTTCAGTACTTGTCTTTAGAGCTGGTCGCGCTCACTAAGCTGGCTGAATGACAAGTTCACACCTTGGTCTGTAAGTAAAGTCATCAGTATCTCGAGACCCTCTCAGGAATGGAGCAAAGGTCGGTGTACGATTTTGAAAGATTTCTCAAACGTTGTTTTATCGAAAATTATAGAATAACTCAAAGAATTGAAAAAAGAAAAGAGGCTAAGGAACAGGCAGCAATTGTCACGAAGATACACTATTGGCAATTCAGCCCGACTATAACCACCGTTCAAATGCTTCATGAGCATCATATCCAAACAGTTTAACGTTTTATTACAGAAAGGAATAAAATATATATATATATATTTATATATATATATATATATATATATATATATATATATATATATATATATATTACCGGAGAGGCACTAATATAAGACAAGCAATATCCACAAAAATAACATTATAAGTAATTAGCAAAACTGGATTGTCACTAAACAATTGTGCTCTTTACTCGAGGTGGCAAGGGAAAACTACTAAACAGAATCGTGATGGGTAGTAGTAAGTAGTAGTAGTAAATAGAACAGCTTCCTATTCATACGTAGGCACAAGTGATTTTTTTTTTTTTTTTTTTTTATTTTTTTTATTTTTTTTTTTTTTTTATTTATTTATGAGCATCCATGCGCATCTAAGGCGTTTCGCTCCAAACAGTTATTGCATATATACATCTAAAAACAAATGGTATACATCCAAATATATATACACATATACATACATACATACATACATACATACACACACATTTATATATATTACATCTATCATTATACATCTATAAACAAATTATATGTAGAAATGACAATATATATACATCTAAACATCTAAAGACAAGTGGTATACATATATACATTTAAAAACAAACAATACGTATATATATATATATATATATATATATATATATATATATATATATATATATATATATATATATATATATAAATATAAAAACAAATGGTATTATTTATATACATCTGGTTGATCAATCGGATTACACAATTAGACATAGTTACTAATTCATTAATTACATGTTATCGTCCTTTACAGTTTACCAAGTGGCGTAATACCTTCCTTATGTTTTTTATTGCAATTGTTTGAATATAGTATTGAGATGGGGTAAAAAAAAAAAAAAAAAAGGGGGGGTGAAAGTGTTAAATTTTTCCATACATATGTAACTAGGATTTGAAACTGACAAGTGATTTTATGTCAGTTTCAAATCCTAGTTACCCTTTTTTTTGAGTCACTTTAAATATGAGTTGTGTTCGATTGTTCTACGTGTGAGTGCTGTCAGAAACAGACTAACAAAAAAATGTATACCTCTGGTATCTATAATATTATAAACTGGTGACCCTATTATTCATTAGGTATTTAATGTGGCAGAAGGCAAAATTTCATAAACTATACACCATTCATTAACCATCCTTTATTTTGCTTTACATATTTGACGGCAATCTGAGGAGCACCTAAAATACAGCTTACATCCTTAACCCTACAGAACCTTCTGCAGGTAGGGCCACATCTAGAGTGACAAGATCTATAAAGGCTACTGTAGATTGACATATTATACTATTTAATTGTTAGACGAAAATATTTTTTATGGATGATTTTAATAATAAAATGGGAGACAGTAATGACCAACAAAATAATCTAATTGTGACTTACTTGGTAAAACACATCGAAAAAAACTGACGCGTTCAACATTACACTTCCGTAGCTTCTCGACAACTAAAATGTTTTCTCCAACATCTATTTAGAAACAACTTCCATATATCTATATCTTGTTAGGTGATCCCGTTAATTCATAAAGGCGGACGGTAATGATTTCTGAACTGAGGAACAACTTTAAAGCCACTGTTACAAAGCTAGATTTTTTTTTAATATATTTTAATTTATATGAACTCACCTGAAATATTATCTTAAAATGAAACAACACTCGAGAAAAAAATCTGGTTGACTTAATTATATTGCCTAGGGACAATAATGTTAAAACTATTTGAATATGGCTCCTACATATAATTAAGAACAGGAAAAATACAGTATTTAAAAAAGAAAATTAAATAGATTCATAACATATTTTTTAAGTTAATAAACAATAATTGACATAAAATGACAATGAGGGTCTCCCCATGGTCTAGTGGCTAACACCTTAGTTTCCCATACGGGGGATGGTAGGTCCCCCCGGCGCACAGTGTTTCGATTGTGCTAACTAGGTGGACAAAATTCATGTTCAGAATTCAAAAATTTGGTATTGGAATGATGTAAACAATACACCAAAACATTACATTATAGTATTTGTTTACGTCTGAAACAGTCCCCATTGTGAGTAATAAGGTCCAAAGGTATCAGCATTGAATAAATCTGTTGAATTCCAGACATCAATTCTAACAAACAAATCCAATTCTTCCTAATTTACGTCTGAAACAGTACCCGTTGTGAGTAATAAGGTCCAAAGGTATCAACATTGAATAAATCTGTTGAATTCCAGACATCAATTCTAACAAACAAATCCAAGTCTTCCTAATTTACGTCTGAAACAGTCCCCATTGTGAGTAATAAGGTCCAAAGGTATCAGCATTGAATAAATCTGTTGAATTCCAGACATCATTTCTAACAAACAAATCCAAGTCTTCCTAATTTACGTCTGAAACAGTCCCCGTTGTGAGTAATAAGGTCCAAAGGTATCAACATTGAATAAATCTGTTGAATTCCAGACATCAATTCTAACAAACAAATCCAAGTCTTCCTAATTTACGTCTGAAACAGTCCCCATTGTGAGTAATAAGGTCCAAAGGTATCAGCATTGAATAAATCTGTTGAATTCCAGACATCAATTCTAACAAACAAATCCAAGTCTTCCTAATTTACGTCTGAAACAGTCCCCATTGTGAGTAATAAGGTCCAAAGGTATCAACATTGAATAAATCTGTTGAATTCCAGACATCATTTCTAACAAACAAATCCAAGTCTTCCTAATTTACGTCTGAAACAGTCCCCGTTGTGAGTAATAAGGTCCAAAGGTATCAACATTAAATAAATCTGTTGAATTCCAGACATCATTTCTAATAAACAAATCCAAGTCTTCCTAATTTACGTCTGAAACAGTCCCCGTTGTGAGTAATAAGGTCCAAAGGTATCAACATTGAATAAATCTGTTGAATTCCAGACATAATTTCTAACAAACAAATCCAAGTCTTCCTAATTTTATATTAATTAATTGTTGGAGATGGATATTATTTTTGCTGGTAAGTGCTGATTTTTCTCTATTAAATAATTCTGACTTATAATCAAGCAACAATAAGAAAACTTTTTAAGATGAACGGATGATTCTTTCCTTGTTTCATAACATTAAAGGGATAGTAATGACTTGTACCCATTTTTATACGGGCTAATTTTTTTATATATTATAGCTACACCCTACCCATTTATAATAAGATGTGTTTCAGCCAGCACACTCGAGTACAATATTTTTTTTTTTTAATTTTAGAGTACTTTATTTCGAGGAGGTATTTTTTTGAAGAATGGTTGAAGCACCCAATGGATGATAAACACTCTTTCCTCTTTAAGTTCCTTTCGTCCAAATTTAATTTGGAAAACCTTACGAGCGACACTGATAAGAAAATCAAAATGAGGTTGGCTAGCAATGCCTCCAAAATTTTTGACAAATGGATTGCTGCGGGAAAATCAAAGCAGCATTTTTTGGCAAATAACAGAAATTGGTTGGATGAAGAGATAAACTTCGAGGCTCAACGGACTGTGCCCATGGACGTATATAAGGGGGGCTGAGGTGGCTGCAGCCCTCCCCCCTGACATCGGTAAAAACGTGTCATAAATATCTTAAAATAAATTGAATAAGACCATTTAGTTCAGAAAAATAATTTCTTTTGGGTGTAATAGCATTTAAATTGGCTAACTATTCCAAGTTCTAGATTGTTAGTATTCTAAACCCCCCAAATGCTCTCAGCCCTCCCCCCAAATTCTCCCAGCACCTGCCGAAATTATTTTGTATATACGCCCATGACTGAGCCGCGACCTTCCACATCATTTCCAGGTTCCATGACAGCAGGATGAGCGGAAAAACGACGAGGCATCGTATAAAACAAAAAAAACGTGCAGTGGAGGACTTCGATCAGTCACGCAGTGTTGCCGAGTTGGTGACTGCTTCAGAAGTAGCAACACGCCTAGAAAGGAAACGAAACATTGCTAAGCCACTTAGAAAGATCAATGAATGCCCGGAAGCTGCTTCTTCTTCTAAATGCAATTTAATAGTATTAGTGGCTAGCGCCTTAGATTCATAAGCGGGAGATGGTGGGTTCAATCCCCACCGGCGGCAGGAATTTTCTCATCCCACGGCTCATTGGGAAAATTCCTCGCAGCACCCTGGATGTCGGCGCTAATGGCCCAGATTTGTCGAAACGCCGTAAAAAAAAAAAAAAAAAAAAAAAAAATAGTATTAGTTTATTATATTATTAAGTAGATTTAGTAGAAATTGTTTTTAGTTTCAAAAGAAGATATACTTTTGTTTCCCCTAATTCTCCTGTCAATCCTGTTTGTATCAATTTTTATTTAATAAAATTGTTTTATTGTAGAATTGAATGTCTTGATTGGTCGATAGAGATGTAAAATGCTCGAAAAATAATTTCCAGCTAAAAATTGTTGTCCAGCTAGAGTGAAACGACACTGAGCGGTAGCAGGTAGCATGAATTTTCGGATGTCGGCACTAATGGCCAAGATTACCATTCACCGTAAAAAAAAAAAAAAAAAGAAAAAAAAAGTAAACTAAAATAAAAAAAATAAAAAAAAAATAATGTCAGTCTAGACGTGACCCTGAAGAGGCTTGAACATGTTGAGAAAAATGAAGTATTGTTGATGAATGGTGTTATAGAATTATAGCCTTCCAAGTATTTAACTTTATGTGATGAAATTAGTTAGCCATTTAGGTGAAAACGTCATGTATATTTGAAACGTCTCGGCAAGGTCTTTGGCAGCCGTTTTCAGCAACGAATGCCTTGAGGCTGGAGGAAGATCACGATAGAGAGTTTTCTGAATATCTGACGTTTTTCTTTGCGGAATCCCAACCATTTGTTGGCTTCTAAATATTTTACGACAGATTCGTTCCTAAAAAGGCTATTTATTTTTTCCTTTTCCTTAGATTAGCGGACATTAGTGAAAGCAGAATGCTAGTTCGGGAGCCTAGCTCTAGAGAAATTCCCGTAATCCGTAGAATCCGATGTGTGTCGGCGCGTAGGTGCGTAGCCATTGTGTAAGCGGGGAAGGGAGTCTGGAAGTGTTCTAATTAGACAAGGCTTCCTTTCTCACGTCGCCTCTAGAAGAGGAGGCTGTGGTTACTGTGCTGTGTTAGGTCATCGGGTAGTCCATGCAGCTCCTTGCATCTTCTCGAGGGAATCCGTAGCACTCTCGGGCAGATGGATTCCGACGATAAGGACAGGCGAGCAATTAAATGTAGAGTGGTTCTCGCGGGGTACTAGACCGTAGTGGAAACGCTGATTAACAATGGATGCATCCTGTACTTCTGTAAACATTATGTCATCTTCGTACAAGTTTTCACAGGATATGATTAATTTGGATCAGCCCAACATGCATTAGCGCCGGAGTACCTACAGGTTGCCCCTCTTTATCTAGAGTAAGTTAATAAAGCAGGGATTTTTTTTCAGCAAGCCTGTCGCTCAAAAATGCCAACCAGCCCCAAGCGGGACTCGAACCTGTCTATTTTACGTTGTTATAAAGAAAGTTAATTAAATAAGGCTTGGTGAGTTACAGAGGGAAAATATTATTTGTCAAGAGCAAATAGCTAACCGACCCAGTGGTCGGTGGAAACTACATTAGGGAGGAGTGCACAAAAATTGTAAATTTTTGAACGACCTGAAGTTTTTGCAGGATAGTTTTATGTTCAACTCTTAAGTTATTATGTTAAGTAACTTTCGTGTGCACAACGTTATTATGGATTTGCTCGAAGTGAACAATATAAAGTTTATCTAATTATGATAAAGCTTGAAGTAGTTAGCTAAAACCGCTTTAAAAATGAACGAATTTTACATAGATAGATAAGAGTTTTACAGAGACAAATATTTACAATGTTAACTTAGATGATCGACATATTTACAATGCTAGTAATTCTGACAAAGGAAAACTAACGGGTACATAATTAAATAAAATAAGTAAATGGTCCTAATGACCTAGGCAGTCGAACCACATCAATAAAAATAAATAAACAGAGGAAAAAATAAATTAAACAATCAAATGGCTAAGGTAGTTAGAAGTTATGGGGTCTCTAATGATATGAAAAACAATTTTCTAATCAATTTATTAAAATTATTTGTTACTATTGGTCGTCTATTAATAATTAAGTTCTATTTAGAGAATCTAATATAGTGTGATTTCTCTTAAAAATTATATTGGGTTTTCTACGTTTTGGCTCCCGTCTCTGAATAAATTAGTCAAGTTATCGGACATGTCAGAGTTTTGTGTGTCTCTTCATTTTGTGTGTAAGTGTTTAATAGTCAATTTGGTGTTACAGTACAGGATAATAGGTATGTCTTGTTAGGTCATAGCTTGTAAAACTATAATTTACTATCATATAGTTTAATAAAGTTTTTTCTTGTCGAGAAGATGGGTATACACGCGTCAGCGGTGAATGGCCAAATGTCGGGAGAATACAGGCATTTCTTTTCTTTTATGGACCTTACATGATGGCCTTAACCTACTTTGGGCTTTGTACTATGAATTCTTTCTGCCCTGTTTTCTTTTTTTCGAAGCTTCTCTTTAATATCAAATTTCGCTGTATTTCTTAGGATAGAATGAGGTGTATATCTGGAATTAGTGACCTTGTCCATGAGGCTAAATTAATATTCCTTTTCTGTATATTGTAGTATATCTAATTTTATATTATTTTTATTGAATTTTATTTAATATTGTGAACATTGCCGGAACACCTCGAATACAATGGTTCCTGATGATCACCGAATTCAAACGTCGGCTTGACCTGAATGAGCGACCGTACCCGTGCAGTTGGCTTTATAGAAGGGTCGATCCTTACCCATTTGGTGATTCACCGTAAAAAATAAAAATATCGGAGCATTTTGCGATTATGGTTTCGTGCTTATCGGCATCAAGGTCAAGATTTTATAGATAACGTATCTTAGGAAATTTAATGAAACCATTTCCAATGTCACATCTATAAGTGTTTTTGAGAAAAGTGTAGAAAAAAAATAGACTCTTTTGGGGATTTTCTTGTGTTTTCTTTAATAATTCGAAACTGGTTAGGAAGTTGTTAATGAAAGGAATATTTTCTTAAGCTCGATAAATATCATACAAAAACTGTTCTTAAAATTTTATATTGATCTTCTGAACTATTTTTGCATCTGTTTGCCTCAGTTGTTCTTGGGTCGTTTTTTTTTTTTAAATTGCATTTTGAATACTTTAATAAAACGATATTAAGTAATAGATAAAACTGAGAATACAATACATTATTCCGAGAAAATAATGCAATGGGAGTAAACCAATTACAATGTTAAGGAATGTGCTCAAATAAGCAGCTCTTGCGTGACGGGCAATTTTACTTTGAATATTTAATCTATTAATTAACCAATAGGATACATTATCCTATTTCTGCTCCAATAATTCCACACATTTGAATTGTTGTACTAGACGGATGGCCCAGGAATAGCTGCTATTAAATCTCGCTACGAATGTTACATAGAAATGTTACGCCTCTGGCGTAAATAATTCGTTTCGTAATGGCAGCACGAAACCTCTTTATTAGGAACGCCGATGTGTCGGATGGGCCTACTATCAGCATCCAGTCCCAAGCTCGTTGCATTCTTGTCGTACAAATAATCTCAATGCTTTCCTGCTGGGTGGTGTGCTTGCATTGCCGGTGTGTCAAATATCCAGGACGTTATGCTTGACAAGCGGCTTATCTTATACATAGTGTCCTGTAGAGACATGAATATCCCACCGAAGGCAGGTAATTAATCTACCTTCTAATCCATACTGATCTTCCTAAGATGAAAATTTAAAATGACTGATGTGTATGTAAATAAACCTATATATATATATATATATATATATATATATATATATATATATATATATAATGTAAATAAACTTAATTTAAAATCATGCAATCTAATATTATATGTGTATGTATATATGTGTGTAAATAATAAATGCAAACTTATTACGCATATTGTAATGTAAATGTGCAAATAGACAATACGTTGATATAATGTAATTTAATAATATAGATATATGTATGTGTTTGTGTTTGTGTGTGTGTGTGTGTGTGTGCAATGTAAGTATATAAGACAATGTAATGTATATATGTAATGTTTGTAATAACTATATGTAAGGTGTACATCGCCCTAAAGCGGAACACCAAAAATAAAAAAATAAAAAATTATCTTATACAACATATGGTCATGCTAGCATTATAAATGGAGGCCCGGTTGCCGTGAGTGCTAAGGCGTATGCACATACCGCAAACGTGGGGTCGCAGGTTCGATTCGCACTAGGGGTGGTGCCTTTTCTTAAGAAAAAAGAAACAGCATCAGCCCTGGCTAGAAATAGGAAGTAACCCATAGATAACTCGTCCTAAAATTAGTTGCCAATAACAAATGGACGTTAAAATTAAATGAATTAAAATAAATTCAACTTCAGGTTACCGGCAAAAAAAATGACATACGGGGGGGGGGGGGTCAACAAAGTTTTCTCATGAATGCGGGGGGATCATCGTATAGGAAAATGATTATTGCGGGAAATTAAATCACTAATTCGGCAAGAATCTTTTTTTTTAAGCAATGCATACGTAACGAATGAGCAAAAACGATTAATTTGTTGTGCCATTTAATATATAATTTCTTTATGTTACGATAAAAATATTTTAAATTAAACAATATGTTTTTGTTGGAAAAACACTAAAGTCTTCTATAAATTATTTACCTCTATAGTGTGTACTTCTGAGCAAAAATGCAACGACTGGGAACAAAACTTTTGAATAAACATATATAAATACATAACAGCCCACAGTGCATGGGCGTATAAGAGAAGGGCTGAGGGGGCTGCAGTCTCCCCCCTGAAATCGTTAAATGTATCGAAAAATCTTAAAAGTAAATTAAATAAGATCCCTTAGTTGAGAAAAAATAGATTTTATTGGGTTTTATAGCGTTTTAATTTGCTAAGAATTCCATGTTTTAGATTGTCAGTATTCCATACCTCCTAAATGTTCTCAGCTCCTCCCGAAATTATTTTCTATATACGCCCATGATATAGTGTATTAAAAATATAAATAACAATAAAAAAAGTTGCTAAAATATTTAGATTTTTAGATGTTTAAGGTAAGAAAAATTAAAATTGAATTATAATTCTACCTTGAATAAATATTTAATTATGTTTTATGAAAATAATAAATCTACAGATTATTATCATAATGAAATAAAATAATTCTACAAGTCTCGATTAGTGTGTTTAAACTCGATCCTCAATTAAGTACCCAAAACATTAATTCAGATCTAAATATAATTTCATTATATAAAAACATATATCATGATTCATCTCTTGCTTTCTTAAGCTTAGTACTCTATGACTTGAAGTAGGAAAAGAAAAGAAGAAAATCATTCCTCTAATAGAGCATTAGAGCCCAGAGGAGCAGATACTGTAAGGGTATCTGATTCTTGAACATACGCAACACTAGAGAGATAGTGTGGTCAGTACTGTGGTCCGGCTGCCTTATTTTCCCTTCTTTATTTATTAAGATACCCATTAATAAATAGTATAGAGGCTCGTCAAATGAGGGCACAGACATGCGTTAAGATATGGAGAAAGCTTATATATTTTTTTTTTATTTTAACGGCCTATCAACTATTTACGCCTCATCTTATAGAGTAAACACATTTTATATTTAACCCTAGGATGCCCAAGGTGTTTGCACTCACACCCTTTGAAAGGGGGCCATTGGAGCCCATAACTTCTTGGGCGATTTACTCTTTATGCTTCATTTAAAAATATATTTTCTTTTAATTTTTAGGGCTTATTACATAATCAAAAATTGGGAAAATACGTAATCTATTTGTGTACTTGCGTTTTTCGAAATAACCCTTTAAATATCTCACTATTCAGCTAATATTTTATTTGTAAAAAAAGTGCATTTGTTATAATATAGTTCTTTTTGTCAGTTTATTCCTCAATACATTCCTTTTTTAGGGAAAAAATTAAGCTTGACCTTAAAACTTAAACGTATATAGGAGGCTACATACTTTCCCAAAGGAGGGATCTTTCAGGTCTCGGGCCAACAAAAAAAATTGTTTGCAAGGAAACAAAACATTTTAAGAAACGTTCATTACCATATTATTATTGGTGAAAGTCTTCCTTAAAAATAGATTTTCCCCTAATTTTTCTAGATCAATAAAAGAAAAAAAATGGGGTTCCATTATTACAAAAACAGTTTTCAAATCATCTTCTATCTATCCTTCCTACGAGATATCGTAAATTACCTCCGACAAAATGGCCGAGTTAAATACACAAGTAATAATCAAACGATCCATGAAAATCGGGCAACTGATCGAGCCTATTTATTTTTCATAGCGAAATCTTGGCCCAGGTTTGCCAGTCCACCTTTCGAGTCGTGTTACTCCGTATAGTCACGTATCGGAATATTAATAGACCACCGCTCCGTCCGTTGGCAGCCCTGTCTGGGAGCACATCCTAACTGTATTGAATCGGCTTGTAGTTACGTCGGTTCTTAAGCTTCCTCATGACCTAATCGTAAATCTACGCTTCGAATGATGTTGAATATGGCCTAGAACGTACTGAATGACGCACTACATTTTGTATCAATATTGCCGCGCTTGCACGTAACTGGCGGGTCTATAATTTTCTTATGAATGAAAGCAACGCTGGGGTGCTATTTATGAACAGCTACCATCGTTCAAGGAAAAAAATCCATGTGTCTGAAATTTTGTATTCCTATTGCTTAAGATTTTACGTTCAACGGTCATTTCGAAACTAATGAGAAAAACATATCGCAAGAAGGCGCAAAATCATCTAAAGTGGGGTTTTCAATAAATGTGGCCGAGTAGTTTAATAAACGTAGCCCCTGCGAAGTTAAAAATAGGCCATACAAGCATAACACATGAATACCTGATGACACAAGCTGAAAATCCTAAATTTCAACAGACATTGTAACGCAAAACCTATTGTGAGACAAATTAAATGACAGTCGGTTAAGGATTTACTCAGTCATATCACAACAAGGACTGTACAAGGAAATCTTTAAGAGATTAAAGAAAGCAAGAGGTACCAAGGGATACTTGATATGAAAAGAAAATCCACCATATCCTAGATAGAACAGGGTGACTAACAGCAGATAAACCCGCCCCAATACTCAGATTTATACCGATATAAACCGATATATAGTTTTTAAAAACTATTTTTATTCACTTTTCTCAAAAACGGTGAAAATCGTTTCATTAGTTTCCCTACGTTAAAGAACCTACAAAAAGATAACCTGCATGCACCCGTGGAACGTTCTATTTTCTACAGAAGTCGTAAGGATTTCAAATTAATTAGGCAGTATTACTAAGTCAGTAACACGAGGTAATACACAGAACTCTCTAAGTCATTCTACTCGTAATACTGTTTACGATCCACGCACGCCATCTCAACATTGCACTTACAAATTCGAGAATATCTTCCAATGCTAATCACTACATTAGAGCTACTTATGTCTTAATGAACCTCCTTACACATCCTAATAAACATTACCACAAGTTAAGTATTTTGCAAGGAGTATGATGAATCTACAATGTACTATGAAGCCAAATGCAAAAAGGTAAAATACTAACTCTGTCATCTTAGCACGCCCCTTAACGTATCGCTGGTGTCTTTTGGAAAACATGGATTTAGTTAATATATTGTCAAAAACGAAAACACCTGGTCCAATAAAATCTTGAAAAAAGTGGGAGCTATGCACAGGACTATATATATGCTTGCAATGGCATTTTTAAAGATATATATATATATATATATATAGTCTATATATACAAAAATTTGGACCACCGTTATTTTCGTGATCTATGCGCTCTGAAACGTAAATGTTTCTAACCGACACTTTCGGATTGCGCCATCGGTTCTACAACATAAGCGTGTTTTCTCCGACTTTAGGAATCAGGCTAAAATTTATATTAAAAACTATAATTTTTCTCATTTCTCAATGAAGGAGTAAATACTGAATCGTTAAATTGCGGCAGGTTTTAGAGAATGCGAAATTATCAATACGCCAAAAATGTTAAGGACAGAAATGTGGTTTTGAGGTTTAGGAAGTAATTTTCGTAAATAGTGCTTGGTGTGAGTAATGATGAATATTGGTTAATTAATGAGAAGGTTATTGCTATTATTTCCATAACCTTCGCAGAATCCTTGCTTTCTCCAAACATCTTTGAATTTCACGATTAGACATTCTTCATTGACATATTTTGCAGTAATTCAAACAGTGGAAGTGCAACTGAACAATTGTTTATTCTTAAAGACTAATTTAAAAATAACCTTTTTAAAATTCAAACACTTGATATTTCAAGTAGTCAAGGAATAGTTGAGATTCGGTTAGGAAAAAATCAATACGCTTTTTGTAAAAAAAAATTTATACCGAGGACTACTCTTTGTTAGCCTCTGTAAGGAAGGAATCCGAGAAATGGGTAAAGTCCAAAGTGATCATGGTGAACATATCTTCACATATTTTCACTATGATCACTTAACTGTTACCTCTGGTCTTTCTCCGCCCCTGGAATTCATTGCCGATAAAAGCTATCAACGTGTAGCCAAAACGTCCTGAATATAGATTTTTTACAAAAATTTTATTGATGTTTCCTAGCCGAATCCAAACTATTCCGTAACTGGTTATCACCTCGACGCCTAACTATCTACACTTCATTATAGATATTTATATATAATCACATTATGCAAGAGACCTACATTGTTCATAGGAACTGTTTTGATTAAACATAGGAACTGTAATCATACACTACGATTTATACGTAGGAAACTCCCACTTTATGGCACTTCTTCTTTGTTTTTTGTTTTTTTTGTTTTTACAAATTTACTGTTTTCACAAAGTTATTTTTATTTTTAGCTGTTTGTTATTACCAAAGTCAATAAATTTTAAAATAAGATTGATATGTAAAATTCTATAATTGTCTAATCGGATTTATAATTATAATGTAACTGGATAAATATGTATTTAAATTTTATATCTGTATTTTAGCGAATCGCCTACGTTGCGGGTGCTCACAAATAAATAAATAAGAAAAAAAATAAGATACTTGAAGGTTTACTCACACCTGTCCGTTGAGCCAACTTGGGTAAAAAAAGTTCCCAAACTATAAAACATGTTTAAAGGAATTCTCATCACTGTCTTTATTGAACTGGTTGCCTTGCTGAACTGAACTTGCTCCCGTGACCGGTGAGACGAATTTTGTTTTTTGTGTTTCTAATATGACTATTTTATTTATTATTAAATATAATTTTGCCGATTGCGTGTTTTGATCCGAATCCCTTTAGAGGGAGAGAAGGTCCATATGCAGCTCGCGGAATGTTTAATTTACAGAGAAACATCATTGCAAGGCTTATGGACAACTGAAAGAGGAGCATGAGCTGCCAGGCTTAATTTATGAAATGTTAGGCAATAACAAAAAAGCGACTTTTTAAAGCAAACCGTATGATTGATATTATTCAATTACACATTATCAAAATTCGTAATTGTCTTCACTCTTAAATTTAATTAAATATCTGTTCTGACTAGATTGTTTTAAATAGAAGTGAACGTAATAACTTCCTTCAAAAGTTTTATTTTTGGCACTTAAGCGCTTTTGTACCTCCTCCTGCCACACTGAGAGGTGTGATATTGTGCCACTTTTCGACACCAGTTGAACCTTGCCGAGCCATGTTTCAATATTTGTTGAAAAGTAGCATTATATCACGTCTCTGATGATGGTAGAAGGGGCTGTGTAAAGCGCTTTGAGACCAAAATAAATCTTTAGAGTTGAGTAAATACTTTCATTTCTATTGAATATCGTCCTTCTCTTCCATGAAAGACCTACATTGAGAGCCTGAAGCTTTATAAACACCAACACAGTAATGACACAAGCAATAAAATAGTTTTAGATAAAATTGTGTTAAAGTTTATTGTATTATTACTATTATTTAAAATTTTACTTAGTCCACTTAGATATATCACACATTTTTTTAGACACATTATCTACAGGTCAACACACTTTTCTAGCCTGGATAGGGCTGATTTTTTGTTTTTTCGAAAGAAGTCGCCACACCAAGTGGGAATCGAATTCACGACTCTATGCAAATACATTCTATATTTATGTGAATTTTATATAGGATATATGAAAATAAGTCAATATCCTTTGATGGTTATAAACACCATTGACTGTTCACCTGGGAAAGGAACGAGGATTTAATAACCATGGGCACGGGATGACAAGCCATAAAAAAAAAAAAAAAAAAAAAAAAAATTAAATAATTTATATTCTAATATGTAAATTAATCTCACTATAACGACAGGACATTTTCAAATGATGATACGTTCATTTGATAAACAAGAGATTATACTGAATGAAAAATCAGGAGGATAAATATTAGGTCCGCGCGTGTTAGGAATTTCGCTTCCTCGAATTACAAGAAGGGGAAGAATGTGTTTTTCTTTTTACACAGCTACCGGTTTCAATAAGCCGCTGGTTCCTGACACCTTGGGACAGAAAACAAAATTAATAAAAAAAAATGTACAACACACGAGCGGACTAATTTTCTATTTTATTTTTCCGTCCTGGAGGTAGTGGGTTCGTGATTCACCCGAACCGTTAGCCAGAAAAAAAAGGAAAAAAAAAGTTTCTTAAACGGGAACCGCTTCCGACTGGCTCATTAATTCCTAAATTTATTCCCTCATTTGAGGTTCAATGACTTAAAATTTGTCTCGATTTATAACAAAATTTAATTTATTACATTTATAATTTATGATAGTCTATTTTAATTGTAACGTCTCTTTTTTGAAAGCATAGATATTTGAGATGGATTATTATAGATTATCACTTTTTTTTTTTTTTAGCTCGGTTAGTGATTTTTTTTAAATAAAGAAAATCCATTTCATATAGCTGGTACTGAACACAAAATTATCTTAAAAGGGGAGTATACAGCGATGGGGTCACCGATTTGGACCAATTTTTTTCTGGTGATTCTACATCGAAAAATATTCTAAACGTGTCCGCGCCTTCCGTCCAATGCGCCTTAGAAGCCGAGAAATAAAATAAAATAGGTTGAAAGTGCTTTATTAGCGCGGTTCCTCCCTCCCCCATAGGGAGGAACCCCGCTTATAAGGTTGATACAATGAAACAATCCGGAAGTTCCGACAAGAAAATTTCGCGTTTCAGAACCCCTAGAGACCGAAAATAACGGTGGTTCAAATTAGTATATATATATATATATATATATATATATATATATATATTTGTCTGTTCGCTCATTTCTGGTCCGATTTTGATGAAATTTGGTACAGAATTTGAAAGGTCAAGTTCGTTAACCAGCAAAATCCGCCCACTGGAAGATGGCGTTTGGGGCGGAATTCGCGCAAAAAAAATCGTAACGCTTACGTTTTTGAGTTCATAAGCTTGTAAGTACTCTTTTTATAGGCTTCTTGGGCTAGGAAAACGAATGGAACCATTTTCAAGGCGATAGCTTTAACCGTTTTCGAGAAAACTGAAAAAATAATTTTTGAATGCCGTTTTTGGTTTGGGTACTTAGAATCATGGGATTCAGTTGAAACATTTACTGCATGTTCTACTTTCATTAAAACTAATATGTTGAAATTTTGGTTGCGTTTGGAGTTAAGGAAGGGTTAGAATAAAATATTATATTAACAGACATTAAAAAGTTTTGGTAACTTTGTATACTCTCCTTAATATCTCGAAAAAGGTTGAGAATTTGGGAAACCGAAGAATACCATTAGAAAGCTTACTAAATGGTCTACAAAAAAGGTTCTAATGAAAGTTTTGATTAGGCGATGTCAATCGGAGAAATAAGTGCTTAAAACTTTAAAGTAATTGATTTCGCTTATTCGAACTGTTCTTTTTGTCTTTGATTTCGATACTTAAAATTATGGGATTCAGTTGAAACATTTTCTGTATGTATGAATTTCATCAACACTAATATGTTAAAGTTTTGGTTACGTTTGGAGCTAAGGAAGGATTAGAATAAAATATTTTATTAACAGACATGAAATGTTTTGGGAACTTCGTATACATTCCCTATTATCTCGAAGACGCTTAGGAATATTGGTAAACGGAGGGTTACCATGCGAAAGCTTACTAAATGTTCTACAAAAAAGATTCTGAAACAATTTTTGATTAGGCTATGTCAATCGGAGAAATAAGTGCTTAAACTTTGAAGTAATTGATTTCGTTTATTCGAACGGTTCTTTTTGTTTGTTTTTATTCCTTGTTATTTTTTAATTGCTTAAAGTTGGATAATGTATTTGAAAATAAAACAGATTAATTAAAATAAGAAAAACAATTCATTGTTAAAAATATATCAGGCTGTACCGTATGAAATGTCAGTTTTGTATTTGTCGATTTCCTTCAAATGTCTTGAAACTGTCGAGGCTCCTACTCTGAGTTCTTTGGCATATTCCCTAGTGTTTTTAATTGCTTATAGTAGTCAAATGTATTTGCCAATAAAACAGGATACGTATAATTAGAATCAATATTTTGTTTGTTAGAATTCGAAGATGCCGTATGAATATCTAGATTACAGTACTGGTGTTGATTTCGTTCTTTAGAATTATACTTGGTATTCCCTATTTTCATCTGTTACCCATAGTTTTTTATTGTTAGTAGGTTTTTCTTATTGATTATAGAATATAAATCTATTTGGCTATAAAACAGGATACGTAAAATTAGTGACAATATTTCGGAGATTTCTGAGCGAAATAATTTTAAGATTTTCTACCACCACGAACGGCTTTTTTCCTCTATTTTTATCCAGATCTAGATAGGCTTTATTTTGCATGTTATTCTATATAAGTTTTATTCAGCAGGGGATTCTGATGAAATGTCGTGTTTTTGCTGTGGATTTTAAATACGATGTATCTAAGATTGGATAACATTAGCGAGTCTACATAGTTAAGAACCGACGACGGAGGATTACTTCTTTCTATGATTTAGTCTACATATGTATATTAAGTCCTAAATCCAAAAAATAAACTTCACAACGGTTAGATTTGTTTCTACGGGCGGTTCAATGCCCGTAGAAACAAGGGGGCCGCAGGAAATTTACCTGCTAAGAGTTAATCCTCAAGAGCTGTAAATATACCCCAGGTATCTGCCGACACAAATACAAAGCCTAGGCGGAGAGCACCCCAAAAACACAGATCCAAACATAAGGTTATATACTAAATATTCAAAAAGACTACTTAGTTGTAAACCGATTCATCAATTAGCAATCAATAGTTTTCAACAAAGGTTATATACTAAATATTGATAAAAAGTATTTAATTAGAAAAAAAAACAATATTCCACAAGACTTGTTTTTGGTCCATTTGTGTCTACTCCATAGACTTAATTAGGTATATTATTCTATTGTAGTTGGGCAACTAAACTTTGTTTTATTTTTTTAAATAAAGTTTTTTTTCTTGACTTTTTATTCGTCAAGACTTTTATTTGTCCTTGTGTATTTACTAGATAGGTTTTATTCGGCATATTATTCTATGTAGGCTATATTAGGCAGGGTATTCTACTCAATCTTGTGTACTTCTTCTTGATCCTTCTGTACATGGGCGTATATAAAAACAATTTCGGGGGGGGGGCTGAGACCATTTCCAGGGTATGGAATACTAAATATTTAGAGCTTGGAATAGTTTTAGGCAACTAAAACGCTATTACACGTAAAATGAAATATGTGTTATGAACTAAGTGATCTTATTTAATTTATTTTTAAGGGTTTTACGAGAAGTTTTTATCATCAATTCAAAATTTCGGGAGGGGCTGCAGCCCCCTCATATACGCCCATGCTTCTGTATCCTCTAGAAAGGCTTTATTAGGCATATTTTGTATTGATTTATAGAGCTTTGCTTTAGAATGAGAGCCAGATTCTGTAATTTCCGCTTCTGTGTAAAAGTTAGCTACTGTCGGTGTCCCTGACGCCTTAATATCACTTTTATTCGAGATGTTCGAGAGGATTTTGACAATTTTCACGAGAGATATAAAAAAAAAAAAAAAAAAAAAGTTTATTTCTTTTCTAAGCTTATCAAATGGCACTAGGGACATGAACGGAACCGCGCTAAGATGCTGCAGTTCCTGCGAGTCGGACTTTTTTTTTCATATCGAGTTTAGAAAATGATATCGACATGATTCTTTCACCAACTCATTCGTTTTATAGAGTAGAATAAAAGAAAAATATAAATGCTAAAAACGAATTTCACATCCGTTTTTAAATCAATTTTTTTTTTATAATCTAAACTTTTTAAATGTAGGTATATGGAATATTTTGGCAGAATAATTACTTCTATAGAGTCGAGTATGTAAAACAATTTTTTATTTAAAAACGGATGTCAGATTCGTTTTTGGCACATTGAAACCCCCCTAAATTCAAATTTTGGGAATATTACAAAAATAAAAAAAAACTATATTTTAAATTTCGCTAAGGGGGGACCCTTACAATTTTGTTAAAGATTCAAGAATCCGGCTATATTTCAAAAAAATATTTACCCGATTCAAACCAAGCTTAGAGGGTCGATAAAGGCCATAATGTGACACATTTCCTTCCAATTGGGGTGTTTCTACGTGTTTTGGAATTGACGTTATATGCAAAAAAGTGTACATTTTATTTTTATTTTGAAAACCATTTTTCGCAAGTACCTTTGTAGATAATACAATAGTCATTGATATGGTTAGAAAAAGGAGTCTTTCTTCTTTCGATAGATTTCAATGTAAAAATCGGAATATCTCAAGGGGAGATATTGAATTCCTAAACTCACTTTACTTTTTCGCTTACAAATATTTAGCCTCTTCCACACTGGGAAAAATCATTATTTTTTGTTTTCAATGATATTCACTATATTAGGGTTTCTTGGGGTGCTGATTTTAAATCTTCTATTATTTTTGGTGTGAAAAAAATTATAATACTTGTTTACCTGAAAACGTAACCATATTTTTGAATATATTTGAGGGAATATAAATTATTGTTTAATGATTATATTTTTCTTTTATTCTACAAAACGAATGAGTTGGTGAAAGAATCATGTCGATCTCATTTTCTAAACTCGATATAAAAAATAAAGCACTTTCAACCTATTTTATTTTATTTCTCGGCTCCTAAGGCGCATTGGACGGAACGCTCGGACAAATGTCGACTATTTTTCGATGTAGAATCACCAGAAAAAAATTGGTCCAAATCGGTGACCCCATCGCTGTATACTCCCCTTGTTAGACAAGCAATTTTCAGTTCTTGGCAAAAATACTAGCATGTAAGGCTCACATATTTTCAACTTAAGCGATTTTTCATTGCCTCGGCCCGAGATCTGCAACAACAAGCAAATAAATGCTTAATAAATCTTATTTCTATTAATTAGTGCACGCATAACAAATATGTCTATGTATATGTCATACTGTTTATATCTCTAAATGTATTCCTAACTCTATGAATATTAACTGTAAACATTAATTATTAAATTATATCTTGTGACTGTCGACAGTGGAACACTTAATACTTATAATTCCCAAATACATTTTATAAACATATTTTTTCTTTAGTTCAAAAGTTATCAGTAGTTAGTTGTAAGTTGGCAGTTATGATAATCCTATCAAATGTCAGGCCTAATTTTGTTTTTTAAAGAATAAATTGATAAGGATTATAGATGAAAATTATCTACTAAACACGATTTCTCAAGATAAGTAACTTTTCAGCAGGACCGCTTTCTAAATATAATATATACATTAATTATTTTATTATTTATTTATTTAATGGTGGTGATGCTCCGCATCTAAAGCGAAGAGCATTAATACATTATTTACATATGCTTAAATATTTATTAACATAAAATATTAAGCACTTTTAATATATATATATATATATATATATATATATATATATATATATATATACATATACAAGGGTATCATATTAAACATATGACTTGTTCAGTTTTTAGTGTTTCCTGAACAAATTGGTTTCAATGATGTATCTTGTTTTGATTCT
Source organism: Gonocerus acuteangulatus (assembly GCA_946811695.1). Lineage (NCBI taxonomy): Eukaryota > Metazoa > Arthropoda > Insecta > Hemiptera > Coreidae > Gonocerus > Gonocerus acuteangulatus. Next base: position 43,438,950 of record OX328129.1, read on the forward strand.
AGACACCTCATATATGAGTGTGTGTGTGTGAAAAATAAAAACTTTATTAATTATAATCAAACACATGTATGGGTATTCTTCACCAACTGATTTCTGTCAATATATGGTTTTCTGGGGGCAAGATTAGCTCAGTGCTAGAGCACTGAACTAAAATGCTGGAGGACCTGAGTTCGGATCCCGAGCAAGCACCAAAGATTTTTATCCAGCACTGTCATCGTTCATGGGTTGGATTCGGCCTCCCTGACCGTCCCTAGGCCAACGCAGGCTTTAATTAATTTATTAATGGGTAACGGGGTCACCCGTGGTCTAACGGCTAGTGCCTTGGATTCATAAGCGGGAGATGGTGGGTTCGATTCCCAACCTCCGGCAGGAATTTTACCAGCGAGCCGTGGGATGATAAAATTCCTCGCTGCACCCTGGATGTCGGCGCTAATGACCTAGATGTAGATGTGCCGTAAAAAAAAAAAAAAAAAAATAATGGGTACCTATAAGTCGAAGCAGCAAAAGGGGAAATCAGGTGGCCGGAGCATAGTACTGACCATAAGGGGGGGGGGTGGAGGGGGTTATTAAATTGGATTTCTAGCCATGCAAATAATACAAATTCCAAATATGTTTGAGGATACACGGTGGCCTTGCGTGTTGGGGTGTTTGGAATCCCACTAGCGGTGATCCCACTATGTGATATTTATTTTTCTAAAATAAATGAAGTAAGCCCTATCCTGGCTAGAAAAGTGTGGGCAATATGAATTTATAGGCATAATATAAAGTTTCGAGCAAGAAAGAAATTATTTTTCTGCTTGACCAGAAAAATTATACCAGGAGCTTAAAAGTAATAAATTGGAACTCGGTGAGATGACTTAGCTCCTGCGATTTGCACTTTTTTTTTTAATCCTGCCTTAAAGAAATTGGAAGTTTGGGACAAAGCCATCGTTGAATATATATTACCTTCGTATTGTATATTAGACATTATTATGGGAGCTATTTCTAAGCCAAGTCTGCAATTAATATATTGTTTCGCAATGATTCTTAAAATATAGCCGTGTAATTCAAAGCAATTGATGGGAGAGAGAAGCGATTGTCCATCGCCATGTAACTGGAGGAAGGTTATAACGTGTGTAACTCTTCGGACGAATAGATGTTAGCTAATTCGCAAGGAACGGACGTAAGAGCTGCATTGTCTTGCTGTAAAGCTGAGCAGACGGCAATGTAGTGTGCTCCCATAGCTGGTCCTGAGACGCTAGAGCTGTCCACTGGTGGAGGATTACCTCTCACCAATTGCTTCTTAAGCAAGAATAGTAGTATAGGATAATTGGTCTTGCTTAATGCAGTAGTTCCAAATGCTTCTCAGGAAATCACTATTAGAATCCTAGGAAGGTTAAATTCAAAACAAACAACTAAATTATCATATTGATGCCATGAACAATGTCGAGTCCACAAAATGTTTATTTATTGGTGAGCACCCGCAACGAAGGTGCTTCGTCCAAATACAGATAAAAATGAAAATACATATTCATCCAGTTAACTAATAATTAATTAACGGCTCGACAGGCACTGGAAGCCCTCTCAACTGCTCAGGGCCCTTGGCCCTCTCAACTCGGTCAGTAGCTAGTTAGGTCTTCCTCGTGCTCTGGCTCCATCTGGGGTTCCGTAGTGTAATATCCTGCTTGCTCTGTTACCGTCCTTACTTATACCATGTCCCAGCCATTTAAGGCGCTGAATTCGCACAAAATGGGAAACTTTTAGATCCTCGAATAAGTCGTATATCTCTTTCTCCTTCTCGTTCGACAGACCCCATTTTCCTTAATTGGTCCCATTATGCTTCCCAGCAGCATTCATATGCAGGGTCCTGTGACACAGGTCGGATGATAGTTTTGTACAGGACTACTTTTGTAGCGTGGCTTACCAGTTTACTCCGGAGGATACTTCTTAGGGCAAAATATGCTTTATTCGCCCCCATTGGTCGATTCTGAACTTCCTCCTCTTCGTCCTTCGATCATTGACAATGGAACCAAGATACTTGAAACTGGACACACATTCATCCAGTTACATAATAATTAGGAATCCGATTACACAATAATACAATTTTACATATTCATCTAATTATGCAATTAATCGAATTATTGAATAACAAGAGCTAAAAATAACTTCCTGAAAATAATAAGTTTGTAAAAGCAAACAGATAAAAATAATAAAGCAAAGATACTTAAAATAAGAAGACACAGTTGCACAAGGAGGATCCTATGTATAATCATGACATGATGAATACATTATGGCAGGAGTGGTTCAAATTTATTATTATAACCTTTTAAGAACGATGTTAAAACAAGGTTATCTAGACAGTTTGAAATTCACATAGTATGGATTAGATTAGATTAGATTAGATATAATCAGGGTCCCTTTTTAAAGGGGAAAGCAACTCGACCTAAAAGATCTGTTGTGCCCCTGATAACCTGCTGGGTCACTTAGAGCAACCCTGCATCCTTGACGAACCCTCTGATCTTCTCATATCTCTGATATTGACATAGTATGAAAATATCAATACGAAAATGAAGCGTTTCTTGTAGACCATACACTCAGACACACATGTTAATTATTTCGGAAGTTTGGTCTGACGTTTAGTTAATTTTATTAATCTTGTAGTTTTTTAGAAAAGTTAGTAATAGCGTTGATATGGCGACTGCTATCAAGGAGTAGTTCTTTGTCTCTTGGAATCTCCAAGTTAACATGTTAAAATATCACGTTAAACTTCATTTTAATTAGATTTATTCATAATCAATTAAGCATTACTATAATCATATAAACATAGGTGGCATAACAACATTGTGATATTAGGTATAACCTGGAAATTGTTTACCCTAAAAAACAAATCCTCAGGAGCTAAGAAACTCAATATACCACGAATACAGCATAATAGTACTAAGGCGACTCTTTTTCGATTGTTGCGAAAGGTAAATATTTATACAATTACGTAGTCCGTATTAGTGTTATTGAATTTTTTAGCTCTTGGGAGGGGCACCCAAAAGAGCCTGAAACATGTTGAGCTGTTTCAACTAAATCATTTTGACGTGTTAATTACAATTTTATTAATTTATGATCTGAGACATATCGTTCTTTACAAGATACTGACAAACAATACTGCATGCCAAAACCCCCTGTGAAATATTTAGGTGACTTGTGGAAATAAGGAAGCGAGGCAGTCTTAAGGTGATTATTGCTTATGGAATGACTTAGAAGATGAAACAATAATGGCGGGTTTCGTTAATCTCTGTTACAAGAATCCGCCTACCTGCCTGTCGGCGTAACGGAGATGAGGCGTAACCTGGAGGAGTCGAGTCATGTTGGGGTTATCACCTCCGGAGTACCACAGGGAGCAGTGCTTCTCTGCTTCGTAATGCCTTCTTCAGGGCTATTTCACTCATGTGGGGATGTTATCTTTTTTTAAAATGCCTAATTATTTTTGAAATATTAGAGCATTTGCAGGAGAGATCGGGACAAGCTAAGCAAACATATAATGTTCATAATTTATTTCGTTTCCTCAAACGTTATTAATTTGATTACACAATCCGAAGCTTTACACTTGTTGATAACTTCTGAACAAGCAACAGCTAGTTTACAATATAAGCGTATTTATATATTTTCAGGTTCTGGAAGACTTAAAGGAAACAGCCTAAACGAATAATAAAAGACAATTTTTACATAGTAGAAAGGCACGAAACGGTAGTAAATAAAAAGAAGTATATGAATACATAGACAAAATCTTTCAGAAGCTTGTATTACATAAGAGAAAGGCTATGGCGATGGGTAGATTTAAAGGCAGGACGGAGCTGATGTTTCATGAACCCTTTTGCGAAATATTCCAGTGCAATATTAAAATTATATTTGTAAGACTATTTAAGTTCATCAAATGTACACAAATACACTTATATTGTAAACATGCATCATATAAACAATATAATAGATATTTAATAAACAAATTGTAGGAAATACCCTTCGGGGGAAAAGCAGAATAGCTCGAAACCGCTCAGGGTAATAAAAGATATGAAGTAGAGGAGAGATTTATTAATGACCTTTTGTGGTTAAAACAAAAATAATTATTATTAAATAAATTTCATTTTACATTTTTAGCACTTTCCTCCGAAGGAAAGTAGCTATTGAGGTTGGACTCATGACGGAATTTTTGAAAAAGTTCTTCAAATCTTTATCGATCCTACCTAGTAGACACCGAAAATGACCCCCGTTAAAATGTATATATATATATATATATATATATATATATATATATATATATATGTGTGTGTCTGTTAACACGATAGCGGCCAGAGTTTTTGTTTTTTGTCACGAAACTTGGTACATAGCATTCAATTAGCAAACGATTGAACGAGTTCGTTAACCACCAAAGTCGGTCCACCGGAAGGGGGGGGGGGTTTACCCCGAACCCAAAACAGTAATTTGACCATGTCAGCCGTAATATTTGTTATATTTCAACGAAACTTGGTATTCGTAGTGGTAATATAGAGAGAAAAGTGAGATACAAAAATGAACTAAATCGGTTCATTAGGAGGGGGGGTTTACTCCGGACCCACAATACCAATTCGCCACTACCAGCCGTGATTTTTGGTACATTTCGACGAAACTTGGTATTCGAAGAGGTAATCCACAGGTAAATATGTGTTGTAAAAATAAACTAAATCGGTTCATTAGGAGGGGGGGGGTTACTCCGGACCCACAATACCAATTCGCCACTACCAGCCGTGATTTTTGGTATATTTCGACGAAACTCGGTATTCGTAGTGGTAATCTACAGGTCTAAGCCCGCCAGCCGTAGCTTCACAAAGCCGCCGCAAGGAGCTCTTTCTACCACTAGAGGGACTGTATTCTGTTCCTGCGTTAGATCAAAATACGATAATATGAGGTTTTTTGTATTTATTACGTAGTGTAGTAGGTACCATGTGTAAACATAACTCTGGAAGCAAATTAATAATTGATCAGTTACTCATTACAAATTTAAAAGAGAAGTATTCATGTTTTTATTTTATATATGTAGGATATTTTAAGCAAATTGTTCTGGAAAGCAGTCTACACTACCCAAATTCTGAGGAAAGTGCTTAGTTATGCAGCTCCTGCGTGACGGCCTTTTTTCCTGTATAAATACTATTTTCTTGGACAATCTGATTTTTTTTATTCATCAAATTTAAGTAGGCAACAATAACCCACGTGGTTGATTTGGCTTTAAAAAAAAAAAATCTAAGTTGGAGGTCAACCCTGGGAGAATATATATATATATATATATATATATATAATACTGACATTATGTTCATTTTATCGGTTGCATTACTTGGGAATCTGCTAAGTTGAGGTAGCTTCTGCGGGAACAACGTTTAGTTATAAAATATGTCAAATTATTTTTTTTTTATGAGGTGGTAAAAGAAGTGTTTCAAAGGGTGTAAAAACGATATAAATTGGCAAAATTAAAAGTAAATTAATTCCATAAATTACTTAATAATTGTAGAAGTATCTTGTCGGCAACAAACAAGTTTTGATATTAACTAACCCGTTAAATAACGAAAATGCAAGCGTCTTGTAAATATTTTTTTATATATATATTAATTTTTAATAGATTATATAAAAGTGTAATACTTCCTTAATTGGAATTTAAATTGCAATTTATGCCATAATATCACATTCCGTGTACCTTCTTGACGAAAATTTAACTTTTTTGAGGAAGTAATTAAGATAATAAGGTTTAATAACAGAATTTTAGTAATTAAACAGATGTGATTTTACACGCTGCATGCCTTAGATATGGAGGGGAAAGAACAAGAAATGTCTCAAAATTTATTTTTCGACTTATTTTAGTATTTCAAACAAGGTATTTTTGTTATTGACATGGCGAGTGATAAAACTTAAACTCCATTGAACATTGACAAACTACAAAAATCAGACCCAGTTTCTTAAACATACTAAAAAAAAAAACGCATTAAACTCGAATACCTGTTTACAACTGACTGCGGGGAGCTTGCAGCTACTATTAATTCATATTTAGCTATTTCTAAGGTATTATTGTAATATTTTATATTTCAAGCAATTAGAAGAGGATATTACATAAAACGTAAAAGGGTAAGCGGTCGTGTTGAACATCCTAAAATATGTTCTTCTTGTTGTTCAAGTAAAGCACACAATTCTGCATGTATTATATATCCTTTTTCGGTAGTATCTTGATGGTTTTCGCTATCTTTATATGTTTTTCATGTTACGAAAAATTAAATAAGTTTATATATTATTCTTTTCTAAACTAACTAAAATAATATATATTATGATATTATATAATAATGATTTTAAAAAAAAAATTATTAAAGATATACATCTATAGTCTTACCGGAAGGGTTTATTACGTATATATTTTCAGAGGCTTTCAAAAAATTGAGCGATTCTGGTCTTGAATCGTTTAAAAACTGCAACAGGATAATTCCCTGATGTCTTGACAGCCTGATGCAGATTTTCGAGTTCCATAATTCATGCAAATTAGTTCACCGTCAGGCAAAACGCCTTCCCGCCAATACTGGTTCTTCGGGGATATTTTCTCATTTACACGGCGGGATCAAACTAACTAGTAAAAAAATATGTAAATTAAAAAAAAACTTCAAAAATCGTTTAAAAGAAGAGTTATAACTCTGACAGATGTTGAATTTTAATCATTAATTGTTACTATTATAAAAATAATCAATAACTTAACTTAGAAGTTTAATTTATAGGTTCGTTTTTATTATGAATCTATCGTAAATGCATAAGTGACAAGAACAAACTCCCTGTCATTAGAATTTCCCAACTACTAGTTAATGTTTGTATTCACAAAAGTTACCAAAACTCAACACAGTACAAAAATAAAAGCTAAAATTAGAGAATGATCATTAATGATTAAACTGAATGACAGTAATTTATACATTCCTGAATTACGAGCAATACCTGGAATTAACGAACATCGGAATACAACTTTTTCATCTGTACAAATTCACTTAGGTTAATTATATCGTTGAAATACTTTTTCGGCAAATCTATTTATATAAAAATCACGTGTCTGTCTGTTTGTTTGTTTATTTATTTGTTCCTTATACAAATCTACACCGTTTGACCGATATTGACCAAACTTGGCACACAGGTAGGTCTTGATACGAGAAATCTCCTAGGCTAGCTCAAAATGGTCAAATTTCAAAATTTAGTCAAAAGTTTTGTTCAAGAAAAATTGGGTACACTGAACCATTCAGCTTGCGACGGCCATTTTGAATCGACTACTACTGGCCTCTGTCGGCTGTTAGATGAAGTGCTGTTGTGTTGGCCTCTGCCGGTAACATTATGAACTAAAAACATACGTTCTTCCTGTCCCTACTCCCCCCGGATCACAGAACACGCGGGTGACCCTGAATGGACAGGCAGACGTTTTTCACTGTCAAACAAGGTCAGCGCTCCCCATTCCGTAATCTGCACCACGAATTTTCACCAAGCGCCACGCAACCTTCACTAAGTGCATCGAAAACTTCGCCATGTGCATCGAAACCTTCGCCAAGCACCACGCAACGTTTACCAAGCTTCATCTGGCTCAACGAAACCTACATGAATCTCCTGTACAAGATCATCAGTCAACTATACGTGATCATCAATCACCCTTACGTGATCATCAATCACCTGTACGTGATCATCAATCACCCTTACCTGATCATCAATTACCCTTACGTGTTCATCAATCACCCTTACGTGATCATCAATCACCCGTACGTGATAATCAATCACCCGTACGTGATCATAATCACCTGTACATGTTCCGCCAGTATCCATGATCAACAGGACACCGCTAAGCCACCATCCATCAGATCCGACTACGGCAACTGAAAATGCCCCCGCCACAGAAGCCGATCAGCCATCAACGAACTTCAGGACTCATCGAAGAAGAATCTCCCTCCTGCTTCTGTGTCGATATCATTGGGGGGAAGTGATGTAGCGGCGCCCCCCCCCTAACTTCTCAGTTTTATTTGGTGGCAACACTGGAGTTGCTACAGCTAGGCTTCTGTACAACACTGCACCCAGAACTAACGCCATTTAAGCCAGTCTGTGTTTAGCCACTGTCTGGGTACCTGACACGCTCCGTTCCCAGGCAGTGCCCACGTAATAATGAATGTACGTTAAAATTTAAAAAATTATGTTTCTCAGAAGTGGAAAAAATTATGTGTAGATTTGGAAACACCCATTATATTTGCGAGTATTACCAAGAAGTGTTCTGATTGGGGTTGCTGATGGGTGAGGAGTCTGTGCAAGAGTTCGGGATATTATTACTTCGGATTAACCATCACCAGGAGAAAAAACTCTATAGGGGACAAGTTGAAATGAACCTCAATTAAACTGGTGGTTTTTACGAGTCTTCTAACTGAGACATCCATGACCCATGTGGTTGACATATGTCTAAAAACACAAGTTAAAAAAAAAAAAAAAAAAAAAAAAAAAAAAAAAAAAAAAAAAAAAAAAAAAAAAAAACTGGTGGTTTTGTCCCTTCATAGCGTAAACTCTATGAGGGACAGTTTATTTCTAGTAAATCAAGGACTGCCATCATAGTTGATATTATCCGCAATTAAAAATAATACAATGTAATAGATACAGTACGGTAACAGCTGTTCTGTTATCGTCCTAGCAACGCATGCTCCCTAGGCGAGCATGCTCTCTTTAAAACTAAAAATTCAAACCCCTATAAAAATACTTAAAAATTTGAATATAAAAAAAAACTTTCTTAGGGAGTTTTTACAGCCCAAGGGGAGTGTCCATGCAAAATTTCAAATTTTTCTGTCAAGTGGTTTGGGCTGGGCAATGATAGTCAGTGAGTGAGTGAGTAGTATTTGACAAATATGTAGTAGACGATGTTGTATTTTGATAATAAGTTACTGATAGTATGTTACTTGCTACTTTATTTGAGAGAATTATTTTCCTTTTAAGAGAATATAAATATAGGACTCGTCTAAACCGCTTTACGTCAGTGCGTTCTGATTATTTAACAATATAGTTTAACAGTGGATGGCTCTTTATAGGTTATATAAAAGGGGAAATTACTTGGGCTCCACACTATTAATAACACAGCTTCTTGGTGCAGTTTTTAAAGTATACTAAAAAAAATAATTTAATAACGTCTCTTAAAAATAGAGATAAGTTCACTAAAAGCAATTATTTTCAAAATTAATTATTGTTAGAATTGCTATGACATAAAGGTACATGGGACTTTATTTCGTTATTTGATGCCTTCAACTGTTGTTTATGTTCCTCCCTCAAAATGTCATGTATTATTTTTTCCTTACATTGTACTCATATCAACATAAAAGTTTTTTTCGGAGGAATTGATTCCTCTGGGCTCGTTTTATCGTGCATCCTCATATATATATATATATATATATATATATATATATATATATATATATTTTATGAAATGGGAAAACCAACAAGGCCTTCAGGGTGTATGCCCCGGGTAAATCCCCAGTGTGTGGGACTCTCACCCACCAAAAACCCCTCTTTTCTGGTATTATTCCCTCTTGGAACAGCTGCCTTTGGCCAATCTTAACTAGATCCACTACAAAAATACCGCAAACTAATTCTCTTGAAATAAATGAATCCAAGACTAAAGTTTCTTTTCTTTATTTGAATAAAAGGAAGACCCGCTAATTTATTTTATTTATTTATTTTGATAATGCTCAGCCTCTATGGCGAAAAGCACATAATCCTCAGTGTGAGCCGATTGACCCGCTAATTAAGACGCCTTCTACTACAACAATACAAAACTAGAAAACGTGAGCTCTCAAAAATATCTAGGAGTTATAATCTCAAGTTCTGGTCTATTTCATGCCCAGGCGAAATCAGTGAATAGTAGAGCCGTCGCTGCCATAAACAGCGTTAATGAAATGATATATAATTTAAAAACATAATCCTGGAATAATAAACTTCATTTATTTAATACAATCTTAAAATCACAGATTACTAATGGAAGTGAAATGTGGGCACTTAGATATCTTGACTTAATAGAAAGATCGCAATCAAAATTTATGAAAAATCTCCTTTCACTACCAATAAAGTTCGTCACGCAGGAGCTGCATAACTAAGCACTTTCCTCAGAAATGGGTAGGGTCGAGTGAATTGCTGAATAATTTGCTAAAAATAACCTATATAGATAAATAAAATAAAAACATAAATTGATCAGCTCTTTTGCTTTTATGAGCAGCTGTTTCAATTATTAATTTTGTAATTAATTTCCTCCCAGAGTTTTGTGTATGTGTGGTACTAAACTACGTAATAAATACACAAAGCTTCAGAAGTTCATCTATTGATCTTGATGAGTTTCGCGAACCTACGTTTGGCGGGAGAATTCAATTCAAACATAGTACAAAATAACACCCCCTCCCCTTCCAATTGACCGATTTAGTTCATTTTCACAACACTTCTTTCTTATTTGATAGCCAGGACGTATGAAGAGTTTCGTTACAATACAACAGAAATTACGACCGGTTTAAGAAAATTAGTAATTTCTGTCCGGAGTAAACCCCTCCTCCCTTCTAGTCAACCGATTTAGTTTATTTTTATAACAAATTTTTCTCTTCAGTTGACCACAACGAATACCGAGTTTCGTTAAAATATAACAAATATTATGGCTGTCATAGGCAAATAAATACTTTGGCTCCGGAGTAAACCCCCTCTCCACATGGACCGATTTTGTTTGATGGAAGAATACTACATTCCAAGTTTCGTGGCGAAAAAAAAAAACAAAAACTCTGGCCAGTATTGTGTTAACGGACACATACATAACTATATATGCACATATATATATATAAATTTGAACGGGGGTCATTTTCGGTATCTAGTAGGTAGGATCGATAAAGATTCGAAGAGATTTTCCAAAAATTCCGTCATGAGTGCAACCTCAATAGCTACTTTCGTTCGGAGGAAAGTGCTTAAATACACCTGGCGGTGCTAAAATACACCTTTAAATCAATAATCAAACATTAGATAAAATTCATGGAAATGCCGGAACACAGAATTCCTAAAATTTGTTTCATGAAGTTATTAAACATATAGAGTCACGTAATCCGAACGAAATAAAATATAATTGGGCTACTCAGGTAAAAGAGTTAAATCCTGTAAATAGTAAAAATCTCTGGGATGAACAAAACCCATATCTAATCAGAAAAATATTCAACAACCTAATCAGGCAATTTCAAAATACCTTATCTAAATCGCATAAACAATAGTTCATTCAATAGATTCTACAATAACATAAAACCTACTCACATAACTGGAACACCATATCTTCATTTCAATATCCCATTTAATAAAATAAAAATCAGAACTCAATTAAGACTCAGCTCAGAAAAGATGATAATTCTTTACAATATAAAGAAGATAAACATAGTTTTGTAGGTCTTACAAACAAAATGAACACGAAACCCTAGAACACATACTCTTTATTTGTCCCTTGTACATAGATACATAGGAAGTTGTACATAGATACATACACAGCTAATCCTCCAAGAATAGAAATGCTACTATCAGCTAAAGATAAGAATTTAGTTAATGATGTATTTATATAGCCAGAGAGTGTTATGAAGCTGAGGACATTTATAATAGAATAATCATCTTGAGCATAAATCTTATGTTGAAGCTAATTTTTATTTTATTTTTTCCCTTTGCTTATATTTCCGGTTTTAAGCAATTTCGGCAATATTTGGCAGCCCTTGCGCGACCGGAATATGCTAACACACGATTCCAGTTTTTACATATTAATTTCTTAGTCTCCCGTAAATGCAAATTTCAACTATTACATATTAAAAATGGCAAATTGAAAAATAATAAAAATTACCAATAAATTTTGATTTTTTTTTAGAATGTTGTCTAACTCTGGAGAACATGCGCGACCGGAAGATACCAACAGATATTTCTAATATTTTTAACCCTTTTAGACTCTTAATTTCGCAACTTTTCCGAGGTATTACGACTTGAAAAGAAATTATTGATTTTTTCGACCCACCCGATAGAAGATATATAAGAGAAAATACTATTGGGGGCCTTTATCAACGCCCCAAAACAATGATTTTTAGAACTTTGGTCTGTTTATCTGTGCGCGCAAATCTCAAAAACGGCTATTTCGATTTAGTTGCGGTTTTCACTAATATATTGTGGTAAGCTATATTTAACATTTAGTGACTTTTTCATGTCAATCAGGTCATAAATAAAAAAATTGTGTCAATGTATCGAGTAACGTCGAACATTTCATATAATATCGTTAACACGATACACAACAGAGTTTTTTGTTTTTTCGTCAGGAAACTTTATATATAGTATTCCCCTAGCAAATGTTTGCTAACCAGGAAAATTGGTTCATCTGGAAGGGGGGGGGGGGGGTAAGTCCGGACCCAAAGTAGTTATTCGCCAATACCGGCTGCAATAATTGCTATATTGAAACGAAACTCAGTATTCGCTGTGGACATAGCCATAGAAATATATGTTGTAAAACTAAACTAAATCGGTTCATTAGGAGGGGGGTGGGTTACTCCGGACCCAAATTACTAACTTGCCATTACCAGCCGTAATCTGTCTATACATATAATACAATTCTAACGGATCGCTGTTTGTACATGGAAGATATATAGAAAAAATACGATTAGGGGCCTTTATCAAAGCAATAGTACCCAAAACAATGATTTTTAGAATTTTTGACTTTGTCTGCTGCCTTTCAGACACTATACACACCAGGGTTTTTTTTTTTTTTTTTTTTTTTTGTTTTGTTTTAAGGACAATATTAACCACACTGGGTCATGGTCACCCTGTGAAAATAAGACCCAAGAGGGTACAGAAAAGTTGTCATTTTAATAAGAAGAACTGGTTATCCATGAAAAATGGTGCAATATGGAGACATTTCCAATTACTATATCTTCGATACAAATGCAAAGTATCGAATGTGAAAAAACGCATTTTTCATTTTAAATCTTTACTGATTGCTGTTGGACTGATGGATGGTAAACTCTCGAATCTAAGTTCACACAGTGAAAGGAGGATGTAACCACTGTCAAAAGGTAGAATCTACAGATTATTAGACTGCCCAAAAGCAAAGTAATGAATAAAATTATTTTCACATTCGTTAGTTTGCATTTGTATGGACGATATGTTGATATTAGAGAATATTGTGTATCAGCAAAATACAGTATTATGTTAAATTTTGTCTGTTAAATTTGTAGCATCTAGGAATTCAAACAGGTTAATGATTTCTTCTGGATAATCTCCAAGAATTTCGTCTAAGGTGCCATTAATTTTCAATCGATTCCTTTCAAATTGGTATGCTAAACACTTAGTAAGTCTGTGCTTCACCGTGAGGAGGACTCCACAGCTTATACAGTTGGATGGTTCATCATTGGACATAAGATATGAGTGAATAAGCCTTGTATGCCTTATTCGCAACCTGGCCAACACAACCACTTTTCTTCTGGTTGGACAAACCGAAGTTCTCCAATAATGGGGGTTCGTTTTATTTCCCTTAGTTTGTTATCAGAAGTTTCCCTCCATGTTCTTTCCCACTGAAGCCAGATTCCGTCTTTGACTTGAGCAAAAATATCTAACCGTGGAATATATGGATAATCAACTCCTTCCTTTACACCACTCAGCTAATTCGTGAACTCTCTCGTTGCCTGGAATACAACAGCGGCTCGGAATCCAAGAGAAGCTTGTTAGGCATTTCCTTTGCTGGAGATTATATACGGTGGTGAAAATATCGGCATTAATAGGATGAGTGGAGAATGGATCAGTTAATGAAAATAAAACTGAAAGAGAATCGGAAAATATGGAAAGAACGTTTCCCTCGGGAATTAAGATGGACAAAGATTTAAGTATAGCAAATATTTCGGCTGTGTAAACTGAGCATGCTAGATTTAAAGTAAACTGGCAGAACCGAGAGCCATAAAGATATGCAGCCCCTACTCCATCATTAGTTTTCGATCCGTCTGTGTATGCATGGCTACCTGGTGGGAGAGTGTTACACATCCGTGTGAATTCGGTTCTGAAAAGCATTGGGCTTGTGTGTTTTTTAATGAATTTAGATAGGTTTAGTTAGGATATTTAGTTGATACGGAGTGAGGGCAATTCCCATGGGGGATTCACTGAGTAAGATTCTTTCATTAAGTTTATCGTTTCTATCTTGATTTTTTCTTTTATGAGCAAAGATCTTATTAAAAACTGTTGTCTTGTACTTCTGTGGTGCAATAGATTTAAGAAATTATTGAATTGTTGATTTAAGGGGTGGAATGAAGAAGCCAAGATAGAATATTTTAAGATTAGTAATATTTTAGGATTAGTTGATCTCGCCGAAAATGCTGAGGGTTTTACAATCCCTAAGGGGTCAGCTTAGTGGCTCTGTCACGTTTAACAATCCTAGCAGCCTGTACGCTTGATCCCCATGGCTATACGCCTAACATCGTGAATAGAGAAGTATTACTGTAAAGTATTTTTTTTTTTTTTTTTTAATACCCATACGACGGTGTTTATAATCCAAAATAAACCAAAATGTATATCCAAAAATGCTGCCTTAAGTCACTATCCACACGGACGAATTCGCGGACACAGCTAGTATAATATAATAAATGACAACGAAGTTCTTCGCTCATGAAATCAATTTTATGACCCAAAGCTAAGGAAATTCTATCAGAAGACAGCGAAAAATGTCGAAGTAATAAATTTATGAGATAAGAGGTTCATCAAAGGAGAAAGCTCGATATTGATAAATATTATCATTTGATAGAAAATCAATAGCCCCATTTCTAGGCAATTCGGGAAACACATAGGAATATTCCTATCTAACCGATAGCGTGAATTCAGAGTAAACGATAACAATTAATTTTTCTTTATCCCAATTTTAAAGGTCGTTTATTCATAAAACAGATTTTCATCACGGGTTATCTTTATCATGAACTCCTTGCAGCTCCACTGGAGGGGAGGGGCCTATAAGAAACCCGGCATTCTCAAACTCAGTAATCAGTTCGAAAATGCATTTTGCTGGATTTTGTATCTTATTGCTGGCACTCTGCGTTGCAGGGTCCTGGGCTGGCATTTCAGATTTCTGTAAGTATTTAGTTATAATTGACCCAACCTACTTAATTGCCATGTATATATATATATATATGTATAAACAAGAACACACATACATGTATCAATTTTACCAAAATCTATCTCCAATAATATATTTATTTTGAGATTCCGGAGGCCAACCTAAACACCGAGCAGCACGAGAAGTGCCTGAACCAAGCAAGATTGACCAAGGAGAATGGTGGAAGCAAGTAGGTTAATGGAGTTATTACACAAATATATAATTATGTTACCATTAGTTTAATTATTTATTTTAATTTTAACGCCCATTATTATTAACTAAGAATTTTAGGACGAGTTATCTATAGATTACTACCCTTTTCAAGCCAGGATAGGGCTGATTTATTTTTTGTAAAGAAAATCTACCACCACATAGTGGGAATCGAACTCACGACCCTTGGCACGGAGTGTTAAGTGCTTACGCCTTAGCACTTACGACCCCCGGGCCTCCAAAGATTATTTTCAATAATGACACATTATCTTTTAATAGAGGCTTAATATCCCTTGTTGGTTTTATTGGAATATTTGGATCCCGGAGCCGTGGGAGTTGAGGAGTGAGTACTCCGTGACCCAGGGTCCTGGGTTCGATTCCCACTACGGGTAGTTGATTTTCTTTCAAAGAAAATAGCATCAGTCCTACCTAGAACGAAAAGTAGCATGTATATTTCCCGTCCTAAAATGTAGCGTTTTTTAATAAAAATGGACATAAAAATTAAAATAAATATTGGAAAGTTTGTGTGTATCATTGAATGTTGTATTTTGATTCATCAACATTTTATTATTTTTCTCATTTCCAGCTTTGTTGTGGCAATGGTAGTACGTACAACCCTATGTTCGTTGACGATAAACTGAAGAAAATTTCAGAATGCCAAGTAGAAACTACCAATAAGAACATTTCTGCAGTTATTGGTATGAATTACTCATATAAATACGTTTTTGTTTTCGTTTATACATAAATTATAATAATAGAACACCACCTTTAGACAGCTACCACGTTTTATTAAATGTGTAGCCTCAGGCATTATTAACGCAAATTTCAAATTATTTTAAACTAAACATTTTTACAAATTCTCCACTAATTATATTTCATTATATGCATTATTTACAATTACAGATTTCATTTCCAGCGATTTTTTTTTTGCGAAATATTTCGAAAGATTCCATCTTGCTTCCCCAAACTCGCGTTCATTATTTTATAGAGTTTAATATTTTTAGTTTTTATAACAGTTCAATGAATTAAAAGGTGTCCCAATTTTAAATAGCAAAACTTAAGCAGCGTGTAGGGGACCGAAAAATTAAGACAAAATGTCCTTTAGAGATTAACTCGTTTTGGAGAAAATCGCAAAACAAGAAACAAGACAAGCTTTCATTTTTGTACATATTCATTTAAATATTCGATGAAAAAAAAATTGTCTTTGCGATTTTTTTCAAGAAACTAATACAGGCGTTGGACTCTTCGATGATGTGCTCTTTATGCTGCCTGGAATCGGTCGCCTTCGTTAAGAAGTAAGAATGATCCAATCTCTTGTTGTCTATTAAAAGTTAACAAAAAGACTCGTCGATAAAGCTCTCTT
Organism: Gonocerus acuteangulatus; assembly: GCA_946811695.1. NCBI lineage: Eukaryota > Metazoa > Arthropoda > Insecta > Hemiptera > Coreidae > Gonocerus > Gonocerus acuteangulatus. Next base: position 43,455,674 of record OX328129.1, read on the forward strand.
CTATTGTGGAATCGGCATGCATACTCTCTCACCGCTTCTAAAGCATTACCGTTGCAGAAAACGTACACGAAAAATATATTAGCAGCAAGAGATTTTATTTTAGTGATTGGTTTCTTGGAACAATTCGCAATGACATTTGTTTTTCCATTGAAAATTTAAATAAGTATGTACAAAAATGCAAACTTTTTCGTTTATTATTTTAGCGATTTTCTCTATAACGAAGCAAAAGAGAGCAAATCTCTAAAAGACGTTTTGTTCTAGATTATTGGTCCCCTAAACGCTCCTGAAGTTTTGCCATTTAAAATCGGGACACCCTGTATATTTGATTAAGCTGTAATAATAAATTTATAACAAGCTTCTATAACACAATTTTGGCAAGTATGAGAAAGCAGAATTGGAATCCGAGAGTATATTACTGTCCAAACACTACCACTGGAGACGAAACCAGTTACAGTACAGTAAGGAGTATATATGGATATATAATGACATTTCATTTCCAGTTGACCCGTACGAGGAGCCTTACTCTTCCGCGAAGGCTGCCGAAAAGAAGTCTAAGGCACAAGTAAGTATAGAAAATATTCACAAAATATCTAAAAAAATCAAAGAAATATATATATTTTTTAAATTTAATTTTCGTAACATTGCCCAGTTATTGAACGAATATTCTCAGTATAAGTTTGTTTTAACTACAGAATCTTGAATCTGTGGTTGCAAATATGAACATGTAGCCACCACGTTTCTACCCTCCCTCTGTATGGAGAAACCCGTTTACGAGGTTGATGCAATCCAGAAGTGCTGGTTAGAAAATTTTTCGTTGACCCACACATTTTACAGTAAACTTAGTTTTTTTTTTTTAGGAAAAGAAGGGATGAAAATTAGAAAACCTTTCGTTATAGTGTTTTCCCAGAGTGAATGTTGAGAAGGCGCGGGGGAGTCATTTCAGCCTATGATACTAACTGTACTAACTGCTTCCTGTAAAAGCACTTTAAACTTCTTTCTCTTTGAAATTTTATTTTATATTTTTAATGAATCAATCCATCCTAATCCCAGCTTCTATTCCTTTACCACTGGCACTAGGGTATGAAAGGAACCACGCGAGGATAACAGAGTTCCTGCATAGTCGGACTTTTTATGCTTATCCGTCTGTAATATTTGATTAACTGAGAAAGGTTTCTTCAAAATGCATTCCAATTGGACCCACATTCTTAAAAATTGAGTTAATAAAATTGAATAATATCGCATAATCAAACTCTAATTTTGATTACAAATACCTAAATCTTTTGAATAAATATTGCTTTTAGTTAAGTTATTCCTAATGTCTTCAATTGTTTTTAATACTTCATTTTAAAGTAGCTAATACTTATATTTGATTGTTATTTATATAAATTATTGTATAATATAATTTATGATCACATATCGCCGATACAATAGTAAAGTATCGAATGTGAAAAAAAAGAAAGAAAGTATTTTTCATTTTTAATCTTTACTGATTGCTGTTGGACTGATCTACGGCAAACTCTAGAATACAAGTTCACTCAGTGACAGGGGAAATTACCCACTGTCAAAGGTTTAACTCTGGAAAATGGCGATTTGCACATTCGATACTTTGCATTTGTATATTTTAGATATATAAATTAAAATCAATATAATATTGATGAACAACAAAATAATAGAATTAAATGATTCGGAATAAATCTCTCATATTGAACAATTTAGTTGGTACAAGAGAACACACCAGAAACGAATGGTGGTACAGTGCGAAGGGAATGGGAAGTCAAAAGGACAGCTGACAGCACTGCCCTCTGTTGGAAAACACAAGAATATCACAGTTACCAAATAAATTCAGGACCATAGGTCCTTGGAAGAGTAAGGGCGAATCAGAAAAATAGACTTTTTTTATTTTATTTTATGATTCAGAAAGGTTTAGGTAACATGAAGCTTCGCCTTGTTTCTCTAATTCGCCATTAGTTCACTCACATTGTCAAGTTAAAGTGAATAGCAGCATCATAAAGAAAAATTCAATGTCCTATTTCAAGGGCGAATCCCGGGTCTGAAACGTCTCTCATGGCTTTTTGTTACCCGTAAATCACTTGTAAAAATTGTAATTAAAACATTGACTTTTAATTGCATACTTTTTCAATCAGATTGTTGAATCAGCATTCCATAGAGTAAACATTCTCCTTGCTATCCTGAAGCGCTTCTAGAACTTTTAACTTCTATTTCCCAACAGCCGGAATTCGTGATTCGCCCTTACTCTTCCAAGGTCCCATATTGTCTCTCACCTCAAAGATTATATAAATATATTTATAGTATAATACCTTTTTTATTGATGTGAAGAGTAATTTATTAACAATTTCTTTATTTATTTTAGTGTCAAGTGCACTGTGTTTATCACAAGTTCGGATTCGTAAGTATAATTAACTTAGGTTTTCAGTATAATATGATGTTCTTATATTAAAGTTTTCCATCGCTTTCAGATTGACAACGACGGAAATATTAACGGCACCCATATTAAAAGTATCTACAGTCAATCTCGGTCATTAGTTGCAGATTGGATGAGAGAACTATCTTTTAAAGCAGTTGATAAATGTGTAAACGTACAAGGTAAAGTTTTTGAAAAAAATAAATTACATTATGTACATATATTTATGTATATATCTGAAAAACATTGACTACAACAGCTAGTCCTATGATGCGTCGAAAGCTAAGCGCTTTCAGTTATTCATAGCCCCATCTTCAGAGATAATGTGTGTTCAGCTTCACAGCTGAAGGTTGACTCTTCAGACTGCCTGCCCTCAGCTGTAAACACAATATAGCTCTGAAGATGATGAGCCAGTTGCTGAAAGCTCTCACCGTTCATGGTAATTGCTACATAGGATTTGAAGGCCATGAACGCACGGAAAGATTTTCCTTTCTTGTTTGTTTTGTACCTCGAGAATGTAGAATACAATATTTTATTCCTCATAAACTTAAGAAGTTTTCTGACTTTGCCTTCTACTGATTTTAATGTTTTAGGACTTAAATCCGGCTCAGAGAACTCTGTATGCAATCCAGCAGCACACAACTTAAAGCACTGCTTATTTAAGGAGATGGTAACGGTGAGTATTCTTATATTTCATTGTTTCTGTTTTACACCGCTATCATTCAGACAGCAATAGTAATATATCCTTTTCATTTCATATTTTAGAACTGCCCTGTTGAACATCAATATAAGAGTAAGTTTATAACAGAATCCATGTGTGCAATTACTAAGCAAAAATTTTGCAGATTTATAATTTTGTTTTTGTTATCAACAGGTGATTTTTGTGACAGCGCAAGGGATTTCTTCAAGTCTCATTCATCCTAAAATG